>VDFB02256132.1:95986987-96272715 GCA_007258455.2 Sequoia sempervirens | reverse complement strand
ACACTAACCCACATATATTTATATGAATAACCTTTTTAATGAATGAAAAGATAAATATTTTAAAACCTCTAAACTCTCTCACCTATTAAGAAGTGGTGGCAAGTCCATACTCTATGGAGGAGAACTAGATATCTAAAGAAAATTTGATAACTTGAAAATCATATAGATCCTTCAAAGATTAATTGTATCCTAGAATTGTCTATGATGACCATTATATTTATTGGCAACAACTATGAAAAGGACATGAACACATAATTTTTCCTACGCTAGTACTTTCCATAATCTCTTTATGAAGTTGGGGGTATTGAAGTTAGAATAGCATATACTCCTCAAGTATTATAGTGTCGTGTGACCATTTATTCAATCTAAACTAAAGTTGGACAAGGTTAAGATGATGAAAACGAGCTATTATTATTTAACAATAATCATTAGAAAGTCAAAATTGAAGGGAAAACAAAAGAATAACCCCATTCTAAAGAAGACACCTTATTTACACAAGAATAAACCATTCAAGATAGGTTAATAGCATAGAAAACACAAAAAAAACAACCACTCTAATTCATAGAGTGACATGCATAGAAGAATTTAAACTCACATGTGTATGAGAAAAGGGTGAACACATAAGACTAAAGCAAAAGAAAAAACCATAAATATACCTATATTAGTGCAACAACCCCAAAAACCATACCATATTTTGCAGCATGATGCTTATTCCATTTGTATATGTGGGTGCAATGTTAGCTAATAGATTGTTTGGTTGATGTATGTAGCATGGAGAACCTCAATTTTGCAGTCGCTATTGTGTAAATAATTTTTTAACCATGCATCCTCCACAAACTATAGTTTTAGATGCATCAATTTATAAAACACTAGAGCTATATGTGTCACTCACCATTGTCACTTCTCAAATGTTATCCTTTTGCAAGGAGCTAATAAGTGATGTCACATCAATTTATTTTAGTGATATAATTCTTGGTCATCCTTATCTACTTGTTTGCCAAGGTGTATGCATAACTCATCCTTGAAGCATCATAAAATTAGTGAGTAGTAAGACATATTGTATTCTTGAAGCAATTCCATGATTCAAACATGTCATGTATCCTTCACTCTAAATTGCTCAAATATCTTTAGCACCAAGACAATTCTCTCTTTCAAGATAAGGTGAATGGTTAACAATATATTACACAAGCATGCATTCCAACCCCAATACTTTTGCAAAATATATAATCATGTACATAATTCTTGTATCATATTATCATGCATGTAGCACTAGGAATTTTTGTACCCACCTATGTAGTTCCTCACTTCATGAACTACTCATGTAACACTTTGAACCATGTCAATATAGACAATATAATACAAATCTTAATGTAGAAAATATATTACAAATCTTTTAATATCATGAACCACTGATGTAGCACCAAGGATCACACCACATACTCTAGTTAAGTTTTTCACCACATTCACACCTATATAATTTAGTGCACATATGAAACCGTCCAAAACTTAGCCTATAATATCATACCACGTCTTAAAATAATATGCAAAATTTGTAATGCATTATTTTGAGCCATTTCATGATACGCCAACTATCAACACAATGAGTGACTTGAATTTTAACTATTGAGAGTTGAAGAGTCAAATATTCTGAAGTTTGTTAGAATTAATAGTAGATTTATCTAGTATAAGTAGTATAGATCATATAAATAAATAAATAGGTGTTAGTTATTTTTAAAATAAATAATATTAATGTTTTTGGAGTTACTTTCCCATAATGTAGTTTGGATAGTTTTGTATGGGAGAGAAAGGATTTATAAGCCAATGCAATGTAATGTAAAATCAATGTATGAGAATCTTGAATGATGATTAATAATTTCATATTAAATTTAGTGTTATATATAAGCAACAATGGTTTAGTTTTTGTAATTATTGTTCTACACATGTGTATGGTCTACCATATTTTTAGTTTGGTGTCAAAGCAACATGAGAATGAGTGTGAGAATAGGTGTTAAGTTCTATGGATTGAATGGATTTTATTTGCTACAAAATACTTGGCTATTATGAATGAACTATTGTAGATATAAGATGGTTCTCAAGAGCACCTAGAACATATTCCTAGAATTCATCTATTTCATAGACTAAAATCATGTATTCTTTGCAAATAATAAATAATATTTACCAAATCATGACACTACCATAATATTAACAACAATTTTTTTTTAAGGTTGGTAATAATGGTAACTATATACAACTTAGGATACAATTTGATCAAAACATAGTGAAATTTTAAAAGGAAAGAATGATTGAGATGGTTCAAAAATTTTCAATGTATCTTTAACCAATAAATACATTATGTAAAGTGTGTATGCATATTTTGGTTGACAAACATTACAACCAATTATAGAATTTAGAAGAATTGCAAAGGATCTTCAATTTGGGTGTGGCTCCAAAAAGGGAGAATGGTTTTAGAAATGATTTCAAATCTAGTTTAGTCTTAAGCAATGAATCTATGTGCCAAAAATTATGGTGTAAGGGGAGTGACATTAATAGTATAGGAATGATAAACATCTAAAGAGGTGGGAACCTTTAGATTTTTCTTTGATCTATAATTAAGAGATTAGTTAAAACTATATCAAAGCGTTTTGTTATAATATAATCTTTTGGTTGGGTCAATCAAAGTGTGTAAAGTTATTTTAGTGATTTTTCAAATTAAAGCTTGTATCTAAAGCAAAGGATTGAAGGACTAGAAAAATAGATTCCATTTTCTCAATTTAGAAGTAATAAGGTATAACAAAATTTCCTTTTAATATAATCATAGGGTTTTTTCATAAAAGGTAAATTAATTTTGTAATGAATAAGTCATATACTATTACAAAGTTTGAGAGGTACAATTTCATACATGAAAAATCAAGGTGCAATTGATTTTAATTAAAAATTATTTATGAGATATTATAGTTAGAAATATTAAAAAACCCCAACATGTAGATGAAACCATAAAATAAATAGTTCATTATGATAAATCACTATCACTCATCGGCCTTGAATTATACTTACATTGCATTGATCTTAAAAAGAACTTAAAATAAATATAGGATGGTCCTAATACATAGTTTGGCTCCCAAGCTTCTAGTGCCAAGATACTAATCAAACAAAAAAAATTTGGCATAAGGATAGATGAAAGTGAAAGTATTATTTAGTACATGTCAATATTTTTAACCTCTTCTCAATCAACTAATAGTATCAATTCTAAAATTGAAGATAAATATATATGCTAATTATTTTTATTGATTATTATGCCTTCAATTTTTAATAATATTTTATTTACATTAAGAAAACTCAATCTCAGTTTGGAAGCTATGATTTCTTCCTTGATTGATGAAGAAAGTTGACTCAAGAAAATCACTTGATTAATGAAGACATTACTTTTCTTGTCAAGAAGTCAGCCATTTCAAAGAGGATATATCTTAATAATTTGTATTCAACATGCCAAGGATATCATTGATGGAAAGTTGAAAATAAATAAAGCTATGGTTACCATTGAAAGCAAGATAGAAGATTATAGTTTTGTCGTACACAATCAAGAATCTCCCCACCATTGTAGTGAGGACGAATGCATTTATTAAGGAATAAGTAGGGTCAAAGAGGAGGATGAGGCACTAGAATTTGGAGGAATCTTATCATATTGAGTTATATTTTCACTTATAGATGATGCTTTACACGAGAAGTATCATTTCTAAATTTGTGTCCCTTCTAAGAGAAAGAGGGGATTAACAATTTTATATGTTATAAAAGTGGATAATTGGTTATTTATTGATGCATAGACTTGATTATTTATATCTATGGATAGTTGAGTATATCTTGGTCCATAAACATGGAGTTATGTACCTCTAAAAATTGAAGTATGTTTTAATCCATTGAAAAATAAGTGTTGTTGTGGATAGTTTAGTATATCTTGATCATATCCAATTGGTGTTGATCCATTGCAGATAGTTTAATATTATTGTGGATAGTAGAGTATGTCATGATTCAAAAGAGGTGTAGAGTTTTGTTGGATAGCTAAGTATGTCTCAATTTATAGGTATTGTTTGATAGTTAATTGACTAATTGGTGTGTTTTGGGTGAGCACAGAGATTTTGTGGGGGCATTTCATAATATTTTTAAATAGGTTGTTGTGTTTAGTCTATGCAACATTTTTTCATTTGTTCAAATTGATGTAATAAGGGGAAATGTTGGAATTAATATTACATTTAAATCTATAGAATAGATTAGATAATTTTAAATAAATAAAACCAGCCTTAATTTTTTAATATTTGTAATTAATAATGTTGGGTATTTTTGAGAGTTACTTTCCCATAATATAATTTGGACATTTTTTTATGAGATGGCAAGGGTTATAAGCCAAGTAATGCAATGTAAAATTAGTGTATGAGAATTTTGAATGATCATTAATAATTTTTCATATTATTTAATGTTGTTTCTTTTTTACACAATCAATTTTTTACATATGTTTTACTATTTTCTCAATTATTTCCATAATTAATTTCGTAATCTCCTTTGCTTTCATGAATCTACAAATGTACATTTATAACATATGAAGATATAGACATAGATAAAAAGATACATGTTAGATTGGAGAAAATACATAACCATACATCTCTCATATGCCATGTACAAATTGCATAAATCAATAAAATTTTATTCTTATTCCAATATTATTTTTGTTTGAATCCTTATATTCACATTACCTCATACACACACAACACATCTAAATTTACATGTAAGTCACATTGCCTCTGTATCTACTTAACATTACTTTTAATGCTTAGAAAACTATTTTAGTTGAAATTATATAACCATATGTATAATAGTATGGCTTGGTCTTTTATCTTAATAATGTATCATATTAAACTTATACAAGTTTGTAAAATAATGTTAAGTTGGGAATGGCTATTTATTAAGAGATATTAAAAATTATGTTTCATTTTAAAGAATAATTTAGTAAGTTGATGTGAAAACACAATCTTCCATTACTTGATTTTGGAGATGGAAATCTGAATATGACCCATCTCTACTTTTCCATATCTATTGCATCCCGATATCAGGCTACAGTGTAATTCAGATACCAATCCTAAAACCCATCTACAAAAATTTGGCTTAAAATAAAATTTGATTCTTACAGATCTCAAATTCCATCTACAGTATTGTTAGATGATTTTCGAGTTTCAATTTTTTTTTAGGGTTTCATTTTTAACTATTCAGTACATAAACACAAACTTCAAACCAGTTAGAAATGAGTTTTGTGTATCGTTGTGTTTTAATAAAAGCAGGGAGGGCCATATTGGGAAGTTCCCACTGGACGAAAGGACGGGCTGATATCTAGTGCCTCTGAAGCACTGGCAAATCTTCCATTTCCAAGTTTTAACTTCTCTCAGCTGAAAGCTTCCTTTGCCAGCAAGGGCCTCAACATCAAGGATCTCGTCGTTCTATCAGGTAACAATACAAGGGAAGTAACTAGATTTGCTAGAACACCAACATAATATACCTTGTAGTTTGTTCTTATAATATTTTTGTTCATACAGGTGCTCATACCATTGGAATTTCCCATTGTGGCCCTTCGTTTAGTAACAGACTGTACAACTTCACAGGCAAAGGTGATGAGGACCCTTCTATGGACAAGTACTATGTAGCAAACCTGAAGAAATATAAATGCAAGGGTCCAACAGACAGTAGCACCATAGTAGAAATGGACCCTGGTAGCTTTAGGACTTTTGATGTTAGTTACTACAAGCTGTTGAAGAAAAGAAGGGGGCTTTTCCAATCAGATGCTGCACTTCTTACTGATGCCACCTCCAAAGCATATGTTGAGGAGGAGGTTGTGGGTTCAAACTATAAGTTTTTCTCTGACTTTGCCAAGTCTGTGGAAAAGATGGGGCAAATTGGGGTGTTGACTGGAAATGCTGGAGAGATCCGGCATAACTGTGCTTTTGTTAATTGAGTGTCTATCATATGTGTGTGTTAACCAATGCAGACTGATTGCATCTGTGTTTTTCTTTGAGAATAATGGAAGGAGGAGAACCTCAATGCCAATTAACCTTATATACAAAGCATGTACAGTTGTTTTGACACCAAAATTAAAATGGCCTTAATAGAAGTACCCTTCCCTTGCTGTAACATTGTGAGAGGAGATATATGGTAAGAAATGGCCTTAATAGAAATGATGTTTGATTGTTTTCAATGGGAAAGGAGGCCTTTACATGGTATTTCTAATAACATAGATTTACAGGTGCCATTATATGTATTTAAGTCAAAGCTCAAATGATTAAAAAATTTATTTATTTTATTTTTGGGTATAAAGAAGCGAGGCTATTGGGATTTTATCATTAGTGGAGTTGGGGAAATTCTTACAATAATTCATTATCTAATGGCTATTTAATCATATTTACTAGTCTTTAGAGATACTATTATTAATTTGTTTTTTTAAAAATCAAATAAAAAATTAATCAAATTTTTAAGAGTTACTTTAAAATTGATGTTTTCAAGAAATTTTTATTTTAAAAAATAATTCATTTGTAGTATTTTGATTAGTTTATTTGAATTTAGGTAGTAGTTTTTTTTGTTTTTTAATTAAAGTAAAAAAAAATCTACAAGCAATCATATATCATTTATCAAAAAATTAATTTATTTTCTAATATTTTTTTGTATGCATATTGCTCTTAATTTACATCAACAATCAATCATATGCCATCTAGAAAAATAATAATCTATTTTCTAATGTTTATATATATGCATATTGCAAACAAGAAAAAAAAAAATCTATTTTCTAATTCACACAACTTTCTTGGTAGCTAGCTAATCAAATGTCCATTTTCTAATATTTTTATGTATGCATATTGTAGGAAAACAAAAAATCAATCTATTTTGTAATTAGCACAACTTGTCTAGTGTCAAGCTCATCAAATTAATGTTGCATGGTGAGGACATCAATTTTATATGTTTGTTTAAGTTTTTATTCATATTGTATGTGCTATAGTTCACATCACATTGATAGCCATGAATGCAAAATATGGAAGCACCTATGAAGTTGGAACGCATCAAATTAATGTTGCATGGTGAGGACATCAATTTTATATGTTTGTTTAAGTTTTTATTCATATTGTATGTGCTATAGTTCACATCACATTGATAGCCATGAATGCAAAATATGGAAGCACCTATGAAGTTGGAACGCATCAAATTAATGTTGCATAGTGAGGACATCAATTTTATATGTTTGTTTAAGTTTTTATCCACATTGTATGTGCTATAGTTCGCATCACATTGATAGCCATGAATGCAAAATATGGAAGCACCTATGAAGTTGGAATGAGACATAGGGGTTGGAGATCATGTTTGGGGCTTTGCACAATGAGATTTTGAAGGTTTACTATCATTTTATATAGTTATTATTTTCATGTCATTGTTTCAAATATTTTCTTGTTTGGTTTGTGTTTGTCTTTACTCTTTTTTCTTTTAGTGTTGAGGAATGTAAGAAAATTAGAGGATTCTTCTAAGGGTTAAGTATTAGGGTAACTTTCTAGGTGTTAAGCATTATCACAACTAGAATTCTAGCCTTGTTCCTCTCGAGAGAAAAATAGGTTGTCTTCACTTTTTTCATGTGACCGGCGACACTAGCATGACACACCCTCTAGTACCACAGGTTTTGAGGGAGACCTCGTGACCTCTTTTCCTACAAGAGGATGCTTTATCCAATCGAGCTAGGCCCCCCGCCCCATACTTGTATTTTTTTTATTTTGCATATAGAGTGTAATTTTTCTAGAGAGGTTTTTTTTTGCTTATGATACAATAATCGTGATCAGTCTAGAGAGAAAATTTTGGGCTTTGTGTAATGAGGGTTTGAAGGTTTATCACCATTTTATACAGTTGTTCTTTCCATGTCATTGTTGCGAATATTTTTTTTTCAATATGTTTATTTTATTGTTGTTAAGTAGTATCATGGTCAAATTTTGTTCCTATCACCATAGGTGCATTTAGTGGTACCATTGTTTGCTAAAATATCATTCATATATGCATGTTTGATTTAATGTTTTTGTAATTTCATATACAAATTGCTATTTTCAACTTGATGCTTTATAATTATTTAATTTAGTAAATTATAAAAAAAATTAATATTTACTCTCTTTTTTTGGGGTTTGTCTTGCTTCCATTTTGTATTTTATAGGTGGTTAAAGTTTTTTTTAGGTTTTTAAAAAAATCTCTTTAAAATTCAAATTTATTCTATTTGTTGATTTTTTTTGTAAATATTTTAAAAATATTGGGCTATTTGTTTGGGTTTATATTATTGTTGTTGGTTTTTATTTTGATCTATGAAATTTGGGTTATTCCAAAAGAAGAGTTGCAATACTGTTGTAACTTCGAGACTATTGGTATTGAAGTCTTTGGCTGTGGTTGAACTCTACCAAACCTTTAAATTGTTACTTCTCTTCTCTTAAGTACTATCTAATCTTGAGAATCTAAGTGTCATTTTATTATTAATTCTTTTAATGAAATGTAGGGGTTGGTATCAATTGTATTATTATAATTGTACATAGCCACTTCCATGTCATTATCCATGTTTCTTATTAGGATAAAATGATTGATTAACCCTTGGCATTGCTAAATGGATTGGTTGTAGTTTCCCTTCTATTATGTAGCTTAATGGGAACCAAAGATTTAAAAGAAATAGATAAGGGTAGAATCTATTTTGTTGGTCTCTTATTTATTTTAAAGTGGATTATAATTATTTGAAAGATGATTTTAATGACATATGTCTGATTGGTTGAAGACTTTTCTTAAGCATAAGTAATTTATATTATGCAAAAGCACAAAATGATGTCTCTAGGTCACAAATAAAAGATTATTTGTACAAGTTGCTAAAAAGTGTAGCCTCTAATTCAATTCCATATAAAAAGTGAACTAAAAAATAAAAAATAGCATTATACATTTTGGTAATGTGTAACATTGTTGATTATATCATTAGACAAGAAAAATATTTTTTTATAATTTTAAGATTATTTAATGGCTCAAAAAATAAATATGGGATAAAAATAAAAACATGAATAATATAGATCTACCACTTTTACATGGTTAATAGAGAGGAAAACCAAATGCATGTAAAAATGAAATAATCTACACCAACTATAAAATATTAGTTGGAAAAAAAGACTCACTCTTAATATTTTAAAAATAAGTTAAAAATAATAAAAACTAAGAAATTCAAAGGCCACAACACCATGGACAAGAGAGTAAAATGTGTTTACATAATATTTTTTTGAAAGGATTACATTTAAAAAAATGTCACCTACCTCTAAAAGTAAAACACTAAAATGTCAATTTATAACAAAGATTGATTTTCATTATAAACACTTTTATGTTCTCTAACAACTTGATACCAAGTTTATTTACTTATAGAATAATCTTGGATTAAACCACCAATTAAAATGAATAAGAGTTGAAGAACCCCTCAACCTAAATCTTTAAACTTAGATCTAACTTGTATCTAGATGAAAAAAACATCCCATTTAGGCATATAATACACATGTATATAGATACTTTACATAAATGTAATTTAGTCCCATTTCTAATAGTATAAAAACTTGCAAAAGTAATAAGAATTTCAAATAGTAGCAAAGAGAATAGAGAGATTGAAAAATAGACACACAAAAATATTTTCAAAAATGATACAGAAAGATCAATTGCATGGAATGACAAATAACATCCAAACATTCTCTATATAATTTGAGCTTTCTCATATTACTCATATTGCTTATATTCACACTCTTCCATCTTATAAGAAAAATTCACCATCTTCTTCTCCCTCCTAGCCTTCATGAGCCTTTTCACTAATTTCAAAGATTTTCAAATCAACCTTTAAACCTTTACTGGTTTTCTTGAGAAACTATCCACTATCTTAATGTTGTTCCTTCTCCCAATATATCCTATCACATATTTGTAATGTCGTAAAATTGCACCCCTTGCAATTTCACTTACATCTTTGCATCCGCTTTAGTTTCCACTCCCTTAGTATTTGTGTAGGCTCATTTTAGCCCATACATCATCCTTTCTCCCTCTCAGGATGCTTAGGACCCCTTTTCAACAACTACCTTTGTGCGTCAGCTTTGCATCAAACCTTGTGCTTTCTTTGTTCTCATCATTTTATGGCGTGATCTGTCTAGACACTAGCATGTGCATCAAACCTTGTGCTTTCTAAGTTTGCATCATTTTGTGGTGTGATTTTATTGGACACTAGCACATCACATGGATGTCCACATGTCGCGCTAGAATCCTGTGACATTTTGACATTCAAACACCATCTTCTAGGTTCCTTGCCACTTGTTAGCTACTTAATTATCAGTGATAATAGCCTAGGACACCTTGTAACAGCTTGGGAACCTTCTTTTCCCTCCTATTCTCTCTTTAAAATTTGTCTTTTCAATTCATTGGCTCTTCTAGATCTCTCTAGCTCCTTCTTGGCTTCTCTCTTAGACATTCTTTTGTCTTGCTCTTGCTATCTTTCTTGCACAACACTCTATAGCTTGCTACAACAGTACTCTCACATTCTTACAGCACTCTATATTACTCTTGGCTCTTGCAGTTGTCTTTGTCTCTCATTCTCTCATTGGCTTCCTCAATCCTTGTAGGTGATATCTCTCTTATCTTGTGTCTTTGAGCATCTTGGAATTTCTCACATCCCCTTTCTACACATTTTTCTATCTTTTCCATTTATCTTTCTATCTATCTATCTCGTGATATGGGTTCTCCTCCTTGAGCGGGGTTTTCTTTTATCACTCATTATATCTGTATTGTTTTATCTCTTTATCTATCTGGTTGTCTATGGAGGTGGGAACACCGAAACGGGGGTTTGACTACGGCAAGCCCCTAAATAGCCCCAACATTTTTCCTCAGTCTTATGTGTGCAGGTATTGAAGACATTCATTTGCTAGAGGCTTCATTGCTTGGGTTGTTGTGAGCATTTTCTATCTCTTATTCTCTCACTTTATCATTTACATTTTACTTAGTTTACTTTACTTTGTTTCAGTTCTATTATATTCTATTAATTTCCTACATTTTGGAAGTTCTTAGTAATCAGATTGTTAGTAATCACTTTGCTATTTTATGCATGATAATCTCAAGTTTCAATTTATACAAAATGCCCGCATGCCTCTAGGACTTCAGCATGCCACGCTTCCATCCTTGTTTTGTGATTCCATCCTTTGACTGAGAGCCCATCAATCTGTCCAAAAAAACTCTGTGATCTACTCTCTTTGATTCTTGAACTCTCACCTCTTATTCCATCACTTAAGCTTTATTCCTTGAGGTAGTTTAGGGCAGTTCATTCCCTGGGACTCTCTTGAGAATAAAGAGACTCATGAGCAGTGAATCCCCCTTCTCTACATTTTGGTGAACCTGATGCGAACACTCCTTCCATAAAAAAGGGACAAATCAAATAATTATCCTTCCTGAAATAATTTTTTGAGGTGCTGCCCCAAACCCCATTACATGCATTCAATAGTGTTATAAGCTGGTCATCGACCAACTTGTCTATATCTCTATTTAAAAATGTAATTTCTATCTTACTTTCTTCTATCTCTTTCTAGCTTTGTTAAGAAACTTCAAGAGGGTCTCTTACAAGCGTGTGAAAGCGAGTTCTTTTCTCCTTTTTTATTATTCTTTGTTGATCCCTCTCCTGAAATTCCTTCTCCTTGTAAGGGTATTTTTGCGCAAGAGGATGAAATCATTGATGCTTTTCTCAACATTACTCTACCTTCTCTTCACTCCAATTCACTCTCTTCTAGAGATGATGCATTGGTGAATGATGAAGTTCCTCTCACATCAGATCCTCCAAGGATAGATGTTGAGCATATTTCTTTGAATGATTCCTCTAGGAATTGTAAGGAATTCATAAATATAATCTATTTCTCTGTCGCCCCTCAAAGGTCTAAGAGACCCGTCATTTATCTGACTCTGACTAGTCCTTCTCCTAAATATAATTTATGTCTCTGCTGCCCCTCAAAGGCCTAGGAGACCCGTCATTTATCTAACTCTAACTAGTCCTTCTCCTAAAAGGATTTATTCTATTAATGGTGTTCCATTTAACGATGATTCTCTTGATCTTTCTAAGGCTCCCTCTTATAGAGAGGTAGCCCATACTTATAATACTAGAAGGAATAAAGTAAATGTTGATCAACCTACTTCTTTACCACCTTCTCAACCAAGCCTTCCTCAAGCACCTAAACCTACAACTAAAGCACTTGGTGATTATGATCTTTTCGAGCAACTTCATGTTACTCCGGCCAAGATCTCACTCTGGGATTTACTTCAGTTTGTGTTGATTTATCAAGGTATTCTTAAGGAAGCCTTGCAAAATATTCTCTTGTCTTCTTCCACTAGGCCAGTAGATGTTAATGCGTTGATAGCTCATATTTGTGTGGATTTTTCAAATTACATTTTATCTGCAAGAATTCTCGTCCCTAAAAGTACAAATGCAAGTGGACCCTCTAATGATTATAGTCAACATTAATAGCATTGGTATTATACATACTCTCATTGACAATGGTTCGGTGCTCAACATATGTAGTATTGATCTATTGCCTAAAATTAGAACTGATTCATCTTCTCTTGCTACTTCTTCCTTATGTATTTGTGGGTTTGATAATGTTGTTCAACAAGCCTTAGGCACAATAATCTTTCCTTTGAGGTTGGGACCCATTACCATACCCACCCTAGTACATGTTATGCCAAGAAAATTACCATATAATCTTCTTCTTGGTAGATTGTGGATTCATATTATGTGTGCAGTCTCGTCTACCTTACATAAATCTATTAAATTCATTAATAAAAATCAAGTAGTCACAATAAAGGTTGACCCTAATGTCATACACTTTTGTGAGATGACAACTATCGGTTTGGCTTCGGTTGCACCTACTCTTAAAGATCTTATCCCTTCAATTTCTTCCAATGTGTTGATGTCTACTCCAATAGTACTCATTACAAAGGATACTCTTGAGGTAGATTTCCCTGAAGAAGATCCTTCTAAAGCAAGAAATCCTAAGTCTACTCCTTCTACCTCTTCTCAAAAGAATGTGTGTCTTGGTGATGATTGGGGATCCTTGCACTTCACTGAATCCTTTATCGAGGAATACAAGGTAGACCCGATCCTGGTAGACCTTCTAATAAAATCATCCAAACCCACTATCAAAGGTGATTATTCTTTTGTATCACAAGGTAATGTGAACACAAATTGTAATGTTCTTAATGTTGATCCTCCCCCTTCTAAGGAAGATGATCATGCTTCTATTGAAGAGGCTAATTTTGGCATTCCTATCAAGAAGGCATATAGTGATCCTATAGAGGAGTATAATCCCCATTCTTGGAATAATGCTTTCTATGAAGATCCGCCTCCTTCTCAAGATTTGTAAGCACATTATGGCCTTGGTTTTAAACTTGTCTCTAAATATGGCTATGGGTGTAAAGGTTGTGGGCATAACAAACAAGGCATTCATATCCCTATAGAATGTGTACCTCATAAATGTAATTTGGGGCTTGGTTGCTTATATGAACAGTTTAAATGAAAACCATGGTTGAATGTTGACATGATTTCCACTCAACATCATTCTCTTAAGTTGATTCATCCCCCATTGTTTGCTATCTTCATGTCTTCTTCTTCCGAGCAGTAAAAATATTCTTCACAAGAGAAAGGGTTGATTCATGCTCCTCATCCTCTATATGAGCAAGAGCATATCTTGTTGAGGCTTCTCAAATTGAACTTAATTACTCTTCCTTCTCCTACACATAAGAAGTTTCATAAGCATGATCAAGAAAAACATTCTTTCTGTGTGTACCATCGAGTGCCTAGCCATTCCACCAGTGAATGTAAGGCCTTGGAGGATAAAATACAACTTCTTGATTCTGGTGTCATCACTCATCTATTTTTTGATGCACCTACCTCTTCTTCAAATTACAAGTGATATTGAGGTCTACCTCTATCCTGTCCATTCTAGGCATCTTTTCATGAGGTTCTTACACCTCCCTTCTATTTTGTTGATGCTCATTATGTGGAAGTTGTAGCTTTACTTTCTCATTGTCATTCATGGATGTACGCTATTGTGTGTAACCATACTCTTTCTGTGGTAGTGAAATAATAGTATCTTGCATGGTTCTACTCCCCTATATGTTGGGGGCAGTGATAACTTATTCTGGAGATACATGTGTCCTTCTTAAGGACCCCCTCTCTTCTCTCTTTATTTCAATTGGAGTGTTCCTTTGAATGGGCCCCTTGGTGTCTTAAAGGGTTCCTAGTTGAAGGAACCCCCCTTTTGAAATCCTTCTTCTCAAAATAATTCTCAAATGTCTTGCAATATCTAATATTTGATGTCACTATCTCTTGGCGTCAAACATCTTATATCTTGGTGTCTAGCTTGGGGGAAGCCCAATTGGACTTGTCTTATACCTTCACATCTAGCTCGGGGAAAGCCTAACTAGACCTATCTTTTCTATGTCCATCCTGCAATGCAGCTTATAGTTCAACCACAGGATTATTTGATCAGTCTTGCTTTATAGGACCGAGAACCTATAGAGCTCCTTTGCATCAAGATTTCCTAACAGGACCAAGCACCTCATCAAGCTTTCCTTGCAGGACCAAGAACTTTTAAGGGTCTTTCGCATCAAACTCTTTAGGACTGAGCACCTATAGATTCCTTTCATGCCAAGCCCCACAGGACCGAGAACCTATGGTGTTCCCTTTGCAAGACCAAGAACCTAGATCAAGATCATTCTCTCTACTGGAACAAGAACCTGTAGATCCTTTGTTCAAATTCTACAAGACCAAGAACCTATAGAACACATGTCAAAATTTGTAGGACTGAGAACCTATAAATCCATCTAGCCTTACAATTGTATATACCAGATTGAAGACCTACATCTTCTTCATCTTGAGTATATACTTCTTTCTCTCTTCAACATTAGTTGCTTCCCCATATTTTGTATGCATTCTTCTCTTGAAGCAATCAATTTTTACCTTCTTCTCTCTGTTTAAGAATTCTTCTAAGTATTATTTCTTAATTTGGGGATGACGCACAATATTGAGAAATGTCTCTTTCACTTTGCTGACTCGAGTCCTTTAGTTTTTCATGTGCCTGTGTGTATGTGTTATCCATGTTAATTTTAAATATCCATGTCTTAACCCCTTGATGTAATGGATTTTTATGTTCTAACCTTGTTGTCTTGTGTGGATTTTTCTCATCTAATGCATTTTTTTTGTAGGTCTTCAACCTAGGGGCATGCTTCTTTGGTTTGAAGAGCTATACAATTCCTCTACAATATCCTTTTGCCATCATGATGTTATTTATGTTTAGTATATTTCCGTTAGTGTGCATATTCGTGTAGATTCATGTGCTCGCTAAAGTGGGGGCAAAATGTAATACCGTAAAATTGCATCCCTTGCAATTTCACTTACATCTTTGCATTTGCTTTAGTGTCCACTCCCTTAGTATTTGTTTAGGCTCATTTTAGCCCTTGCATCAGCCTTTCTCCCTCTCAGGATGCTCAGGACCCCTTTTCAGTAGCTACCTTTGCACATCATCTTTACGTCAAACCTTGTGCTTTCTTTGTTCTCGTTGTTTCGTGGCATGATTTGTCTAGACACTAGCACATCATGCAAATGTCCACATGTTGTGATAGCATCCCATGACATTGCAACAGTCAAATATCTATCTTCCATGTTCCTTGCCACTTGTTAGCTACTTTTTTTGGTGGTAACAGCCTAGGATACCTTGTAATGGCTTGGGAAACTTCTTTTCCCTCCTATTCTCTCTTTAAAAGTTATATTTTCAATTCATTAAATCTTTTGGATCTCTCTAGCTCCTTCTTGGATTCTCTCTTGGACATTCTCTTATCTTGCTCTTGCTATCTTTCTTGCACAACACTCTACAACTTGCTACAATAACACTCTCATGTTCTTACAATGCTCAATATTGCTCTTGGCTCTTGCAGTTGTCTTTGTCTCTCATTCTCTCCTTGGCTTCCTCAAGCCTTGCAGGTGATATCTCTCTTATCTTGTGTCTTTGAGCATCTTGGGATTTCTCACATCCCCTTTCTACGCATTTTTCTATCTTTTCCATTTATCTTTCTATCTACCTATCTTGTGGTATGGGTTCTCCTCCTTGAGCAGGGTTTGCTTTTATCACTCATTGTGTTTGTATTGCTTTATCTCTTTATCTATTTGGTTTTCTATGGATGTGGGAACATCAAAATGAGGGTTTGACTATGGCAAGCTCCTAAACAACCCCAATATTTTTCCTTGGTCTTATGTGTGTAGGTATTGAATACATTCATTTGTTGGAGGCTTCATTGCTTGGGTTGTTGTGAGCATTTTCTATAGATCTTATTCTCTCACTTTATCATTTATGTTTTACTTAGTTTACTTTACTTTGTTTTAGTTCTATTATATTCTATTACTTTCCTGCATTCTGGAAGTTCTTAGTAATCAGATTGTTAGTAGTCACTTTGTTGTTTTATGTGATCATTTCAAGTTTCAGTTTATATGAGATACCAGTGTGCCTCTCGAACTCTAGCACATCACATTGTCATCCTTGTTCCACATACCGTCCTTTGGCTGAGAGCTCGTCAATCTGTCCAGAAAACCTTTGTGATCTACTCTCTCTGATTCTTGAACTCTCGCCTCTTATTCCATTGCTTAAGCTTTATCCCTTGAGGTAGTTTAGGGTAGTTCACTCCCTGGGACTCTCTTGAGAATAAAGAGACTCATGAGCAATGAATCCCCCTTCTCTACAATATTAAACCCTTATAAAAATCTAATAGATTTCTCTACAAAATGATGATAAATATTCAAGCTACCATAATTTAGTGAATGAATATATATTTAATGGGTTTATCAAAAGCATGATATGTAAAATTCAAGTTGGGTTATTGGCACAAGTTATGGGCATGCAAGAAAGAATAAATGAAACAAGAATATTATTGAGTGTTGTAGTTGGCATTGGTCTTTTAGATGTGACTGGAAAAAAATGGTGTAATATTGTGTGTAGTTTTCATTGAGCCTATCATGTTTAACTATATGTGAGAGCTTTTTGCATGCCAATTTCTAGTTGTTTACCAATTTTGCAATTTTCTAAACCAAGTGCACTTCCATGTATTGATAAGCATAACATAATGACCATTAGAATGTCAAGAGACTTAAAAAGATGGTTTTACAAAATTTAATGATGTGAATTAGTTTCTAGGTTTGCTAAAAGTGTTAAGTGAGATAGGGACAATGTGCATGGTCCTCTAGTGTATTTCCTTACAAGCTATGCTTGAAGGCCATAAATAGAGAAAAAAATATGTACACAAACATAGATACAAAGAAAAAACCCCCTCACATAGAGTTGAACAACAAAGAGTCAACCAAAGGTAAAATATACCCTTTCCTTGTGATTTATGTACATTTTTTATTTGTATTTAATTTTTTATTTTGGGCTCATGATATTTTTTTTATGTGAGTAATTTTTCCCTATGTCTATTTACGATTGTGTTTTTGTTTTTTGCATGGAGTTTGATTGATTTGGAGTGAGAATTTTATTTTCATAATGGTGCAAGAGTTGTGGTTGGTCGAGAGAGTAGGTTTAGGGTTTTGCATGATGAAAATTTATTATTATTTTATATATTTATTCTTTTTATGACAATTTTTTTCTATTATTCTATTGATGTATGATTTCTATTGTTCAACCTACTAAATATTTCTCATTTGCAAGAATGAGATGCTTGGTGTATCTATACAATGAAACAATTTGCACAATTTAGAAGAATATAATACGAAATATGTTGCAAACACTTGATAATAATAAGGGGGAAACCTCCTAATCCACTTTAAGGGGGATACCTCAAATAGTATTTAATAAGAATGTAATACTCAACATGATCATAATAGCTAATCTCTAAATTATATATACCATTTTTATGCCTTGGATTCCACCAAGCTAACTTTGATACTTAAATATAACCCATAGGATGACCTAAATACCTATATAAGATTATAATAATGATTATGTAGCTTATTTAAGAGTTAAGTTAGTCATAATCCATATAATCATTTAATCTAATATACACTATAGGATTAGGGGTGTATCATTATGCACAATTGTTCTTTTTGTATCAGTGTTGTAAATACTTTTTGTTACATGTGTTTTTAGTAGCTCTATATTCTCTTTGGTGGTCTTTGAAACACTTATTTCTTTTGTAAGTTTGCATGTTGTTAAAAATGGGACTAGATTTATATATGTAGAGCATGTATATGAACTTCATAGATGTTATTATTTATATGTAGTGTATACTATTATGAATTTTATGCATGCTTCTCTTTGAAAGCCTTATCACTTTTATGTCTTTATATGTTATGATAAGTGGAATGGAATTCTATGTAATTTATCTAAATACCTATATATGATCTTATAATAGCTATTTTGTAACTTATTTAAGATTTAAGGTAGCCACAAGATGACTACTTATAACCCAATAAACACTAGGTAGGATTAGGGTTTCATCATTCTACACAATTGTTATTTCCATGCCATTGATGTAAATATTTGTGTTTCATGTGTGTTTTTAATAGCTCTCTATTCAGCGTTTCACTTTGGTGGTATTTGAAACACTTAGTGCTTTTATAAGTTTGCATGTTGTTAGAAATGGGACTAGATTTATGTATGCAAAGTATGTATATGAACTTTATAGATGATATTATTTATATGTAGCATATACTATTATGAAATTTATGCATACTTCTCTTTGAAATCCTTAGTATTTTTATGTCTATATATGTTGTGAAAAGTGAAACTGAGTTCTATGTATATATATAGAGTATGTATATACATATATATTTTATATCTATATATAAAACTACTATGTATATATGTATGAGATTAATGTGAAGTTTAGGGAAATCTATGACTTGGAATTGAAAGAATTTTAAGAAAAATGACAGCAAATATTTGAGCTCTCAAAAAATAGTGGATATGTGTAAATGTTTAGTATTTTTTCCTTTTGTATATTTCCAACTAGAATGTAATAAACATTAGAATGTTAAGAGAATTAAAAAATACCTTCAAAACTTTGCACTAAATGTCAATTTTTTACTTAGTGAGTTGTGTAAGTAGAAAAGTAAAAGAACTTTTATAATGCCATTACCTTTTGTTGATATTTTTGTTAGAGTAAAAAGGTAATTATCTAATTAATTATTAAGTTCCTTTTACACTAGCATACTTAAGTTTACTTAGGTCATGTGTTTTTTCATCTCAAGTCATAGGATTAGGACACATGTCATGATCTAATTTAACCATCACTTAGGGCTTCATTTATGTTTTATTTATCCTCTATCAAGGATAACTCATTGTATATATTGTATTATGATTCATGTTATTTTTGTATCAATAGAACTCTTAGGATTTTGCAACAAATCTATTATTTTTTCTATTTTTGTGATCTAGATGTTTAATTGCGAGTGATTTTTAGGAGTTGTAGGGTTGAGGAATCAACTCCAATATAGTATCAAAGCTCTATATCTATGTTTCCCTATCATTTTTCTAAGAGATCCAATATTGAGCATTCAAATGGTATATCCTAGAGAAAATAAACCTCATTGTTGTATCCAAAATTCCCAAAAACCCTAATATTGACTATAAAAACGTTAAAATTAGAGGTAAAATATTTTGAGGCATTTTCTTGGAGGCTACAAAAACATAGGAAAAAAATTGTATATTTGTATGGAATTCATATAGTTGTATAGATCAATACCATGTTGTATTGCTCTTTGCATAGGTCTATGTCAAAAATTTGGCCATATTATGCAATTTTTTGGTGATTTAAGAAAATAGTGATAGGTTTCAATTTTCCTAATGGTGTAATTTTTCTTAAAACTATTGCACATAGGCTAATATTAGCAAGGTTCTTTCTAGCATCGATGACTAAAAATGGTGATTGGAATTTTTTTTTATCATCAACTATATTTTTTAGTGATTTTTTTATCACTTCCCGAGGACCTCCCATCCACTATTAGAGATTTCCATGGCTCCTATATGCAATCACATTGGTGACTAGGGGCTAATTTTTTAGCCCCCTAATTTCCCTTTTTTCCCTTTTTGGACATGTTTTATGAAATTAGGTGTATCTTGAGCATATGGAATCATTTTTTTGCAAATGAGATATCATAAAAGGATGGTTCCAAGCATTTTCTAGTGGTGCTAGTATTTGTTCTATCTTTAGTTGGTCAATTTTATTCTTGTTGAAGTTAATTATAGCTTATTGGAGTTGGTATATAGTGACCTTATGTCCTTTCCCACTCCATTTTTTGGTTATAAGTACATGCTTATGTTCATTGATGATTACTCTCATCACACATAAGTGTAATTTCTTAATTACAAGAGTGATTTCTCTACCACTTTTAGGACATTTAAGGTATTTGTGGAGAAGCAACTAGATTCTTATATTTTGGAATATTTGCACGAACAATGGGGGAATATGTGAACTAGGAATTTCAAGACTATTGCACTGAGCATTGTATTGATCATCAGTTTATAATTTCTCACACTCCTCGCCAGAATGATGTTTTTAAACACAAGAATATATCACATAGAGAGATGGCCAATTGCATGATTTAATAGTCTCAATCTAAGGGTCCATATTTTTGGGCTAATATAATCAATTGTGTTAATTATATTTAAAACTGCATTCCCCACAAGGTAGTTATTAATATCACTTAAGAGGAGGCTTTTTCCAATATCAAGCCTAATGTTTCCTTCTTCAAGGTATTTGGTAATGAGGCTTAGGCATTCATATTATATGGTTAGTGTAAGGAAATGGAGAAGAATATCCAACCATTCATTTTTGTTAGCTATTGTGAGGATGTGAAGATTTATTGATTATTTAATCCTATCGTGAGAGATGTCTACTTTAGCATAGATGTCCAATTTGATGAGTCTTTCTCATAGTTAAATTCTACATCTACTTCTTCTTCCTCACTACCTACTCTACCTTCCTTATAACGATACTTATGTATTGGAGGATACTTCAAATGATGGTTTTGTACCACCACCTCCTACTCCACCACTTCTTCATCCTCCCACTTGTGTTGTTCATAAGTGGGATTGCACTACTATTTAGGAGGTTGGATCTTTAGTTGGTGATATTATGGCTTCTCATTACACTAACTCTTAGTATTATGGTGCCCATCTTCTAAGTCATTCTATATCTACCGATCTACAGAGTTTTTCATAGGCTTCAATTAATCTACAATGGGATTATGTTATGGATGAGGAGTATTCTTCATTGATGAAGAATCACACATGGGATTTGGTTTCTCTTCCTTTGGGGAGAAATATGGTTTTATGAAATTTGGTGTACCACACCAAGTATATAATAGATGGTTCTATT
The DNA here is from genome assembly GCA_007258455.2 of Sequoia sempervirens. Classification (NCBI taxonomy): domain Eukaryota; kingdom Viridiplantae; phylum Streptophyta; class Pinopsida; order Cupressales; family Cupressaceae; genus Sequoia; species Sequoia sempervirens. Next base: position 96,251,259 of record VDFB02256132.1, on the reverse strand, counting down.
AAGTGTTACAAGGCATGTCTTCTTACAAAGGATTTCTCATAGGTTGAGAGTATTAACCACTAAGATATTTTCCCTATATCCAAGATGGACTCTATTCATCTTGCCTATTTCTCTAGTTGCATCTGATGGTTGGCCTATTTCTCTAGTTGCATCTTTATGAGGATATCTACATGGAGAAAATTGTATAATTTTAGCAATACCTCTCTCTTCTTTGTATGCTACATTATTATTTTTACATGGTCTCAAACAAGCTCCTATGGCTCAGTATGAGAAGATAGATGGTTTCCTACTTGCCTCTAGTTTCACATGTTACCACTCTAATCACATAATATATATTCAAATACATGGAGATGATCTTTTGATACTATTATTATATGTATATGATTTAATTCTCACAAGTAGCTCCTCCTCCATGATTTAGTATATACAACATTCATTGATGGAACACTTTGAAATGATAGATCTTAGTATTTTGGACTTCTTTCTTGGTTTATAGTTTCTTCATTCTTCTAAGGGTGTATCCATTCATTAGCAAAAGTAATTCATTGATCTGACCAAAATAATAATTTCAAAGAGCATAAAAGAGAATAGAGATATTGAAAAATAAACACACAAAAAAATATTTTCAAAAATGATATGGAAAGAACAATTGCATGAAATGACAAATAACATCCAAACATTATCTATATAAATTAAAGCTTTCTCATATTTCTTATGTTCACAGTCTTCCATCTCATAAAAAAATCACCATCTTCTTCTCCCTCCTAGCCTTCATGAGCCTTTTCATTGATTTCAAAGATTTTCAAATCAACCTTGAAATCATTACTATTTTTCTTGAGAAAACCATCTACTATCTTAATTTTGTTCCTTCTCCCAATATATCCTATCACATATTACACCCTCATTAAGCTCTAATACTTTTCTCTACAAAATGGTGATAAATATTCAAGCTACCATAATTTAGTGAATGAATATATATTTAATGGGCTTATCAAAAGCATGATATGTAAAATTCAGGTTGGGCATTGTCATAGGTTATGAGCATACAAGAAAGCATAAATAAAATAATAATATTGTTGAGTTTTGTAGTTGGTATTGGTATTTTTGATGTGACTAAAAAATGGGTGTAAGATTGTGATTAGTTTCCATTGATCCTCTCATGTTTAACTATATGTGAGCTTTTTGCATGCCAATTTCTAGTTGTTTACCAATTTTGTGATTTTTTACATTAGGTGCACTTTCATGTGTTGATAAGTAGAACATAATGACCATTAGAATGTCAAGAGACTTAAAAAGATGGTTTTACAAAATTTGATGATGTGAATTAGTTTTTAGGCTTGCTAAAAGTGTTAAAAGTGAGATAGGGATAGTGTGCATGGTCCTCTAGTGTATTTCCTTACAATATATGCTTGAAGGTCATTAATAGAGGAAAAAATATGTACACAAACATAGATACAAAGAAAAAACTCCCTCACATAGAGTTGAACAACAAAGAGTCAACCAAAGGTCAAATATACCCCTACCTTGTGATTTATGTGTATTTTGTATTTGTGTTTAATTTTTATTTTGGGTTCATGATGTTTGTGTATGTGTGTCATGTTTCCCTATGTCTATTTATGATTGCATTTTTTTTTTACATTCATGGGGTTTGTTTTTTGTGAGTCATGTTTCCCTATATCTATTTATGATTCCTTTGTCAGCAAGGGCCTCAACATCAAGGATCTCGTCGTTCTATCAGGTAACAATACAAGGGAACTAACCAGATTTGTTGGAACACTAACATAATATACCTAGTAGTTTATTCTTACTTCAGTTTTGGTTCTTACAGGGTGCTCATACCATTGGAATTTCCCACTATGGCCCTTCGTTTAGTAACAAAATGTACAACTTCACAGGCAAAGGTGATGAGGACCCTTCTATGGACAAGTACTATGTAGCCAACCTGAAGAAATATAAATGCAAGGGTCCAACAGACAATAGCACCATTGTAGAAATGGACCCTAGTAGCTTTAGGACTTTTGATATTAGTTACTACAAGTTGTTGAAGAAAAGAAGGGGGCTTTTCCAATCAAATTTTGCACTTCTTATCAATGCCACCTCCAAAGCATATGTTGATGAGGAGGTTGTGGGTTCAAATTATAAGTTTTTCTCTGACTTGCAAAGTCTGTGGAAAATATGGGGCAAATTGGGGTGTTGACAGGAAATGTTGCAGAGATCCAGCATAACTATGCTTTTGTTAATTAAGTGTCTATCATATATGTGTGTTAACCAATGCAAACTATTTTTCCTTGAGAATAATGGAAGGAGGAGGACCTCAATTCCAATTAACCTTATATACAAAGCATGTACAGTTGTTTTGACACCAAAATAAAATAGATACTTTTTATATATAGAAATACCTTTCCCTTGTTTCATTTGGAGGGTAGTTTTTAACGCGATTAAATTGTGTATTTTTGACCAATCAAAATCATTATAATATTGTTCATAAAAAATTTATACAAAGTTTAAAGAGAATAAGATAGTAAACAATATTTCTTCATTTTCATTGGACAAATTATTCTTCTCTAAAAAAAATAATAAAAGAAAACCTACAATAAGAATAAATGGAATGACATCTGGCCTCGGATGAAGTCATATTTTTTTCCTATTATGAAATTTAGTTTCTTCCTCCACTATGCATATTGGTGTGTAAATTTGATTTTTTAATTTGTCTCTTGTTTTAATGGGAAAGGAGGTCTTTACATGGTATTTCTAATAACATATATTTACAGTGATCATTAGTGCCATTATATGTATTTGATTCAATGCTCAAATGATTAATTTTTATTTATTTATTTTGGGTATAAAGAAGTCATACTATTGGGATTTCACTATAAGTGGAGTTAGGGATATTCTTACAATAATTCATTATCTAATGGGTATTTAATCACGTTTATTAGTCCTTAGGGATAGTAATGGTTTCACCTTTTGCATTAATTTATCTTTTACTATTAGTCCAAAGTTAGGGATATTCTTACAATAATTCATTATCTAATGGGTATTTAATCATGTTTATTAGTCTTTAGGGATACTAATCGTTTCACCTTTTGCATTAATTTATCTTTTACTATTAGTGGAGTTAGGGATATTCTTACAATAATTCATTATCTAATGGGTATTTAATCATGTTTATTAATCTTTAGAGATACTAATTGTTTCACCTTCTACATTAATTTATCTTTTACTATTAGTGGAGTTAGGGATATTCTTACAATAATTCATTATCTAATGGGTATTTAATCATGTTTATTAGTCCTTAGGGATACTCTTGGTTTCACCTTTTGCATTAATTTGTCTTAAATTTTTTCAAATAAAAAACTAATCAAATTTTTTAAAGTTACTCTAATTTTGGTATTTTCAAGATTTTTTTGTTTTAAAAATAATTGATTTGTAGTTTTTTGATTAGTTTATTGGAATTTAGATAATAGGTTTTTTTTTATCAAAGTAAAAGAAAAATCTACAATCAATCATGTGTCATCTAGCAAAAAAATAATTTATTTTCTAATATTTTTGTACATGCATATTGCATTTAATTTGCATGGCCGAGTCAATAATATGTTCTCTAGAAAAAAACTAATCTATTTTCTAATGTTTCTATGTATGCATTTGTAGACAGGAAAAAAACTAATTTGTTTTCTAATTTGACCAACTTTCTTAGTAGTTAGTTAATCAAATGCCCATTTTCTTTAAGATTTATATGTATGCATATTGTAGGCAAACAAAAAATAAATCTATTTTCTAATTAGCACAACTTGTCTAGTGGCAAGCTCATCAAATTAATGTTGCATGGTGAGGACATCAATTTTATATGTTTGTTTAAGTTTTTATTCATATTGTATGTGATATAGTTCGCATCACATAGATAGCCTGAATGCAAAATGTGGAAGCACCTATAAAGTTGGAATGACACACAGGGGGTCGAGATTGTGAAAAAAAGATCAAGAATTTTGTGATTGTACCTTCAAATATTTGTGTTTAATTTTCATTAGTGAACTTGAGTTATAGTTGTGCCTATTTATAGTTGTGTTTTTTAATTTGTACTAAGTGTGTGGTTGGTTTGAAATGGAAATATTTTCTTATGGTGTAATGGTCATTGGTCATACCTAATCAATAGAGCAAGTTTGGGGTTTTGTATGGTAAGGGTTTGAAGGTTTAATGTCATTTTATAGAGTTGTTCTTTTCATTGCATTCAAGTACATAAATTAAAATTATTTGCATCTATCTTTTTTGCAAGGTGTATGGTTGGTTTGGAGTGTAAATTTAATTTTTCTTATATTATAGTAGTCATGACTAGGTCAGAGAGCATGTTTGGGGCTTGGGGCTTTGCACAATAATATTTTGAAGGTTTACTATCATTTTATATAGTAATTATTTCATGTCATTGTTTCAAATAATTTTTTGTTTGGTTTGTGTTCATCTTTACTCTCTTTTCTTTTAGTGTTGAGGAATGTAAGAGAATTAGAGGATTTTTCTAGGGGTTAAGTGTTAGGTGTTGGACTAATCGCCAACATCTCCCTTCGAATTTGGGACATAAACTAACCACCTCCCATGGATCTGTTTATCTCTAGCATTTTGTACCGAGTATTAGCAAGTTGATATTTTGGCACAATGGCAAACATGTTCCTACAAATCGTATTAGAGTTGTGGTCATGGGTTTGAATTCCCTCAGGTGACGCTGAGGGGGGGAATATTGGATTGATTGCTAGCATCTCCCTTCAAATTCAAGACACAGACTAACCACCTCCTATGGATCCATTTATCTCTAGCATTTGTATCGGGCATTAACAGGTCGATCTTTTGGCGCAACAACAAACGTGTTCCAACATTAGGGTTTTCTACTTGTTAAGTAGTATCACAACTAGAATTATAACCATGTCCCTCTCCAGAGATAAATAGGTTGTCTTCACTTTATGTTTGTATTTTTTTATTTTACATAGAGAGTGCAATTTTTCTAGAGGGAAAATTATTTTCTTATGATACAATAATCATGATCGATCTAGAGAGCAAGTTTTGGGCTTTGCACAATGAGGGTTTGAAGGTTTATTACGATTTTATACACTTTTTCTTTCCATATCATTGTTGCAAATAATTTTTTTTTGATATGTTTATTTTTAATGGCTCTCTATTTTATTTGTATTAAGTTTTGATGATTATTAGAAAATTAGAGGATTATTCTAGAGGTTAAACATTAGGGTTAAGTGCTTGTTAAGTAGTAGCATGGTAAAAGTTTGTTCCTATCACCATAGGCATATTGGTACCATTTTTTGCTATAATATCATTCATATATGCATGTTTGATTTAATACTTTTGTAATTTCATATACAAATTGTTATTTTCATCTTAATGCTTTATAATTATTTAATTTACTATATTATAAAATAGTTTTAAATTTTTACTCTTTTTTTAGGGTTTTTCTTGCTTTCATGTTTGTATTTTATAAGTTGTTAAAGTTTTTTTTTAATATTTCTTTAAAATTCAAATTTATCCTATTTGTTGATGTTTTTTTAAAATATTTTAAAAATATTAGACTATTTATTTGGGTTTGTATTATTGTTGTTGATTTTTATTTTGGTCTATACAATTTGGGTTATTTGAAAAGAAGAGTTACAATATTATTGTAACTTGGATACTATCATTATTGAAGTCTTTGGTTGTGGTTGAACTCTACTAAACCTTTGAATTGCTACTTCTCTAAGGTACTATCTAATCTTGAGAATATAAGTGTCATTTTATTAATTATTTTAATGAAATGTAGGGGTTGGTATCAATTGTATTATTATAATTATACATAGCCACTTCCATTTCATTATCCATGTTTCTTATTAGAATAAAATGTTTGATTAACCCTTGGTATTGCTAAATGAGTTGGTTGTAGTTTCCCTTCTATTATGTAGCCTAATAGGAACCAAAGATTTAGATAAGGGTAGAATATTTTGTTAGCCTCTTTATTTATTTGAAAGATGATTTTGGTGACATATGTTTGATTGGTTGAAGACTTTTCTTAAAGATAAGTAATTTATATCATGCAAAAGCACCAAATGATGTTCGTAGGTCACAAATAAAAGATTATTTATACAAGTTGCTGAAAAGTGTAGCCTCCAATTCAATTCCATAAAAAATGAACAAAAAAACAGTAAATAGCATTATACATTTTGGTAATGTGTAACATTGTTGATTATATCATTAGACAAGAAAACTATTTTTTTATAATTTTAAGACTATTTAATGGCTCAAAAAATAAATATGGGAAAAAAATAAAAACATGATAATATAGATACCACTTGTACATGGATAATAGAGATGTAAACCAAATGCATTTAAAAAATGAAATAATCTACACCAACTATAAATTATTAGGTGGAAAAAAAACTCACTATTGATATTTTAAAACTAAGTTGAAAATAACAAACTTAAGAAATTCAAAGGCCAAAACATCATGGATAAGAGCATAAAATGTGTTTGCATAATATTTTTTGGAAGGATTACATTTTTAAAAATGTCACCTACCTCTAAAAATAAAACACTAAAATGTCAATTTATAACAAAGATTGATTTTTATCATAAACACCTTTATGTTCTCTAACTTAATACCAAGTTTCTTTGCTTGTAGAATAATCTTGGATTAAACCATCCATTAAAATGAATAAGAGTTGAAGAACCCCTCAACCTAAATCTTTAAACTTAGATCTAACTTGTACAAATGCAATAAAACATCCCATTTAGGTATATAATACATATGTATATAGATACTTTACATAAGTGCAATTGAATCCCATTTCTAATAGCATAGAAACTTGCAAAAGTAATAAGAATTTCAAAGAGTAGCAAAGAGAATAGAGAGATTTAAAAAAATAAACACACAAAAATATTTTCAAAAATGATATGAAAAGATCAATTACATATAGAATATATTCACACTCTTCCATCTTATGAAAAAAAATCACCATCTTCTTCTCCCTCTTAGCCTTCGTGAGCCTTTTCGTTGATTTTAGAGATTTTCAAATCAACCTTTAAATCATTACTATTTTTCTTCAGAAAACTATCTACTATTTTAGTTTTGTTCCTTCTCCCAATATATCCTCACATATTACACCCTTATATAACTCTAATACCTTTCTCTACAAAATGATGATAAATATTCAAGCTATCATAATTTAGTGAATGGATATATTTATTGGGCTTATCAAAAGCATGCTACGTAAAATTCAAGTTGGGTATTGCCATAGGTTATGGGCATGCAAGAAAGCATAAATGAAAGAAGAATATTATTGAATGTTGTTGTTGGCATTGGTATTTTAGACGTGATTAAAAAAATGGGTGTAATATTGTGTTTAGTTTTCATTGCGCCTATCATGTTTAATGATATGTGAGAGCTTTTGCATTCCAATTTCTAATTGTTTTTACCATTTTTGTGATTTCCTAAACCAAGTGCACTCCCATGTGTTGATAAGCATAACATAATGACCATTAGAATGTCAAGAGACTTAAAAACAAAATTTGATGATGTGAATTAATTTCTATGCTTACTAAAAGTGTTAAGTAAGATAGGGATAGTTTGATTGAAGTTTATTAATAGAGAAAAAACTGTGTACATGAACATAGATAGATACAAAGAAAAACCTCCCTCACATAGAGCTGAATAACAAAGAGTCAACCAAAGGTAAAATATACCCTTGTCTTATGATTTATGTGCATTTTATATTTGTGTTTAATTTTTATTTTGGCCTCGTGATGTTTGTGTTTATGTGAGTCATGTTTCCTTATGTCTATTTACAATTGTGTTTTTATTTTTTGTATGAGGTTTGATTGGTCTGGAGTGAAAATTTAATTTTCTTAAGGGTGCAAGAGTTGTGGTTGGTCCAAAGAGTAGGCTTAGGGTTTTGCATGATGAAAATTTATTATTATTCTATACATTTGTTCTTTCTATGTCATTTTGTTCTATTATTCTATTGATGTGATTTATATTGTTCAACACACTAATAAATATTTCTCATTTGCAAGAATGAGATGCTTGGTGTATTCTATACAAAAAAACAACTTACATAATTTAGAAGAATATAATATGAAATATGTTGCAAAAACTTAATAATATTCCACTTTGAGGGGAAAACCTCCTAATCCACTTTAAGGTGGATGCTTCAAATAATATTTAATAAGAATGTAATACTCAACATGATCATAAATTTAACTAATCTCCAAATTATATATATACCATTTTTTATGCTTTGGATTCTACCACTTAGATACTTAACTAGATAACCCCTAAGATGGCCTAAATACCTATATATGATTATAATATTGATTATGTAATTATTTAAGATTTAAGTTAGCCATAATCCATATAATCATTTAACTCAATATACACTATAGGATTAGGGTGTATCATTATGCACAATTGTTTTTTTTGTGTCAATGTTGTAAATTCATTTTGTTACATGTGTTTTTAGTAGCTCTCTATTCTATTTGGTGGTCTTGAAACACTTTTTTCTTTTGCAAGTTTACATGTTAGAAATGGGACTAGATTTATGTATGCAGAGCGTATATGAACTTCATAGATGTTATTGTTTATATGTAGTGTATACTATTATGAATGTTATGCATGCTTCTCTTTGAAAGCCTTATCACTTTTATGTCTTTATATGTTATGATAAGTGGGATGGAGTTATTTGTAATTTATCTAAATACCTATATATGATTATAATAATTATTTTGTAACTAATTTAAGATTTAAGGTAGCTACAAGATGACTACTTATAATCCATTAAACACTAGATAGGATTAGGGTTGTATTATTATACACAATTATTCTTTCCTTGCCATTGATGTAAATATCTTTGTTTTGAATGTATGTTTTTAATAGCTCTCTATTCACTTTGGTGGTATTTGAAACACTTAGTTCTTTGTAACTTTGTATGTTGTTAGAAATTTGGGACTATATTTATGTATGCAGAGTATATATATGAAATTTAAATAGATGATTTTATTTATATGTAGCATTACTATTATGAAATTTATGCATACTTCTCTTTAAAATCCTTAGTACTTTTATGTATTTATATGTTGTGAAAAGTAAAATTGAGTTTTATGTATATAGAGTATGAATATACATATGTATTTTATATATGTATGTAAATATATTAAATGTATATATGTATGATATTAATGTGAAGTTTAGAAAAATCTGACTTGACAATGAAAATTTTTTACGTAAAATGACAATAAATCTTTGAGCTCTCAAAAAACAATGGATATGTGTAAATGTTAAGTATTTTTTTTTTTTTGTATATTTCCAACCAGAATGTAATAAACATTAGAATGTTAAGATAATTAAAAAATACTTTCAAAACTTTGCAAGTTAAATGTCATTTTTTACTTGGTGAGTTGTGTAAGTAGAAAATTAAGAGAACTTTATAATGCTATTACATACATGAGTAACAATTCATTTTCATTTAATCATTTATTTATTTAGGGTACATATAATATTGATGGCGAGCGGGCGAGGGAGTGGGAGCTCAGGCGGGAGGGCTTTTTTGAATTTTGAGGGTGCGTTGGACGAGGAGGGAACACTAGATGAGGATGATGACCCGGATGCGGGTGCAATGGTCCTTGTTTGCAGGGTGTTGGTGTTTGGTGAGCCGTCAGAGATCCTTCTCTATGGCTGGGGGTCTCCGTTGGAGGTCCTTTTTTGTGGTTGGGAGTCTCGCCTGTTGTCTAGCGATGGAGGCCCTTGGCTTGGCATTCCTCGGTGGTTTTTTGTTGCGGTTGAAGTGGTGCTCTTTGATGCTATGTCTTCAGGGGTTTTCTATGTGGAGGGCTCTAAATCTAATGTTGTTCTCGTTGATTCTTGGCTGGAGGCTCTCATTTTTTCTTTTGAGTTTGGCTTTCTAGAGGTGTTGTTGTCCCCTTTTCCAATCCTTGTTGTTGTGGTCGGGGGTGTGGTGTGGGGCTGTAGCAATATTTTTCTCTTGAGGTGTCATTTTTTCTTTGCTACTATTTTTTCTTCGACTTTGTCTTTGGTGGACAAATTCCTATTGTCCTTGCTCTCTCTTTACTATGTTGGTTCTATTTCTAGAGCCTTCATTGCTTATACCTCGAGGCATTCGAGGGGAGCGTCTCTTTCTTTGGCTAAGGGCTCCTATTTGGTGTTTGTCACTTGGAGCATTATGTTTCTTGGGCAATTTGTGATCTCTTTTATGTGCTCTTTGGAAGAGATGGTTGTTGTTGTGTGGAAGGATTTCCTAGCTTTCATGCCTAGAGGGATCTTTCAGGGAGAACTTTTCAGAGCTTTTGGAGCTTTTGGGTACCCATTGTGGGTTCTCTCTGCGGAGGAAAGGGTTTCTGATGATGGAGTTTTGGTGGTGCTTGTTGGGAGGTGGGTTTGTGTTATTCTTGTGCTCTAGATCAGAGCTTTTGGGTTCCCTTTATGGTTGTCTTGGATATCTTTCTTGAAGGGTGTTTTCTCTTGCTTTTGGCTCCAGGCTTTCTCTTGGAGGTGTTCTCTAGTTTTGGGTTTGACTTGGATCCTGGGTGGTGTTTTATGTTGGTGGAGTGGAATGCCCTTCCCTCTTGCTCCCTTGGAGATTCCTTTTGGTTTGGGTGTGATCTCTCTCTTGGAACTCTTGCATGCTCATCCAAAGGATGGTGTGGCTCCCCATTTTTTTGGAGCTCTGACTCTCTTCCATTTTTTGTGCACTATGTCTTCTATTGAGGTGAAGACAACTCTTGGTGGTTAGGAGTCATTTCCTATTGAGTTGGAGGTGGGTGTGTTGGATATGGATGGTTTTCCTCTTTTATGGTTTCCTCTGGTGGTGTTCCTTTTGAGGTGGAAGTTTCTCCTATCAAAGTGGAGGTAAAGGTTGTTGGAGAGGTGTGCTCTTGGTTTTTTGGGTTTTCACAGTATCCTCTCCTATAGAGGAGAGCTCAATCCTCTTAAGGTGGATTTGGAGTTGGTATGTGGTGCACTTGGGAGCTTCAAGGGGTGTCTCTCCTCTTGTGTGTTGGTGTTTTTGATTAGGTGGTTGGGGTTTTTGGTGGTCTTTACCACTAATTTTTCTTTTCTTTTGTTGGGTTTTGGTCTATTGTTTCTAAGCAGATGGTTGGTTGTTGTTGTGTTGGTTTGTTGCCTAATTTTTTCAGGTGGATTTTTACAGTCAAAACTTAGGTGGGGTTTCTGGTCCTCGATAAAACCAGGTTGTATCTGGGCTTCAAGCCCATGCTTGTGTGTCTTTTGTAGCCTGTGATGTCTTGATTATCTGGTAGTGGTTGTTGTTGGGCTAATAGTGGTATGTGAGTTCTCTTTTAGTAGCTTGTTGTTGTTGGGTTGATTCATGCTTACTGTTGTTATCTTGAGTTTCAGTTGTCTTCCTTTGTAAAGGGTTCTAGACCCCTTCAAAACCCATTCTTTACCCCTAATCAAAACAATTCATTTTCATTCTAAGATATTTTGTGTAACTTGAATCAAAATGAAAATCATAAATATGTATGTGAGGGTTTATGGAAACATCATCTTTTATAGTCAAGTATTTACTTTTATAAATCATGTTATATCCAATTTTATTTTCATTAATCAAACTTGTTGCTTTATATTACACTAGTTTGTTAACTAAAATATGTTATGGCTATGTGGTAGCAAGGTCAAATTATCCATTCAATTAAAATGATATTATACTTGTTGTATGGTAGCTTTTTTAATTTCCTTCCATTATGCTTGTAAATGTACACTGAGAGATATTCTCTAAGATCTATTGAATAGTATAAAACTTGTTATTTGCTACTCAATAAAAAATGAAATATAAATAGGTTTATTTTTCATGATGGTTGTATTTATTTTTTTTATTTTACTCATTAACATAAATTAATTTTATTTCCCATTCTTAAATTAGATACTCTTTTTGTTTTAGATTAGATTTATTTTTGTTTTAGTTAATTTTCTTATTTTTTAATATTTAGTTTAATATTTTTTGTCTTGGTTAATTTATGTTTTTAGTTAAATATTTTTTTCTATAAAATAAATTATAAAAAAATATCTATCTAATTATTGTTATTTTGATTTTTAATTATTTCATACAAGTTAACTATAATGCGATTATCATGTTAGCTAATTAGATGACAATGTAATTGAATTACATTATTTTAAATCATTCATTTTATTTGTGAGCAAGGTAAATTAATTATAGTTTTCTCTTGTCATTTAAATTATAACATAATTTCAAGAGGTCACGAGGTCTAGTCTCCCCCCAAACCCGTGGTACTGAAGGGTGTGTCATGCCATCGCCCCCGATCATGTGAAAAAAGTTTACCAAGCGCACTGTAGTTTATAGGGGGGCGGATACCCAACCAATTCCTACAGTCTAAAAGAAAATTATAACATAATTTAATCAAAGAATTGCTAAAATATACTTGGTTGATTAGTGTACATTTGCACTTAGTTTAAAGCAATTAAATTATCCTCTACACCTAGAACTATGATTGTTTTTATAGGATGCATCAATTATATTGGTAAGATTTTGTTTTAACCAACATGATAGATGATTAGGCTAATTCATTGACCCATAATTATTTTTAGCATAAATAAATTTGATAACTATATTGGGGATCTCTTGGGTTAACCTTCATTTTAATTTTTTTCCTTACAATTTATGGTGATCATTTCATTCTTTGGTTGATTTTTTTTATGGTTGTCCAGTCATTAATGATTGGTTGACATAATCTTGATTTTATTATCTTTAATCTAGTTTACATAAAATCTTAGCTCAATCACAATATACATAACTTCCTATGTGAGTGGGATTTTTCATTAATTTTATTCAATTTTGACCTCATCTAAACCTAGAAGCATGGCTTGAGATTTCTTGACCTATGAGAATGAAACCCTTGGAGAATTTTTATAATATTATATTTTGAAATAATTAAAAATACCTCCTATCACTAAACTAGTCAATAATTTTATCTTCATAAGTTAGATGCATCGTATTCCTGAAAACAATCAAAAGCTTGCTTACAAACTTGGTATTGTTGACCTTGGCTCAACCATAAAACTTGTACATCTATAAAATCTTAAGTTTTATTATACATGTTCATTAAACCATACTCTCTTTACATGTAATAAATTTGACAATTTATTGGTTGAAATCATAAATTATTTTTTTAATGAGTAATTAATATGCCTAGTTTCTTATATGATTAAAAATAAGCTTTATAAACAACCAACTCACCAAGATCCAAATCTACAAGATGAACTTTTTTGTGCAAATAATGATGCACATTTTCATATTGTATCCTCCTAAAGTGGTTTTAAGTGATACTCTTATTCTTGTATCTTATAATCTTTTTGAAGAAGATAAAGAATGGTCTACAAATTCTCGGATGATTAGGCTAATTTTCATATGGTGTTGTAGTTTGGTTGTCATTGATGTCAAAATTTCTATGCAGAGTGTTGCAGTCTAGTTTTTTGGTTGCCAGAGTCTCTAAGAAATGCTCTGCATTTCTCTATTGATGATGTTTTTCTCTTGCAATTTGGAAGACAACTTCATATTATTCCAAGGAATGTGTGATCTAAGTTTCAAGTCTCTTGGGTTACTAGAAAGGTGTTTTTAAGTGTGACAAACTGAATTTTGTGTTGATTCTATGTGGATGTTCTTAGAGGTGCAAAGGTTGGCTCTGCATATATTCACATTTGCATATATGGTTATGCGGTTCAGAAGTTAATTTCTTTGATATGTGAAGGTGTTATATACAAAGTTTCATGTCAATAATCCTTTCGCAAAGAAAGTTATAAGTGATAGTGTATCTAGGACTGTGTTGTCTAATGACTGGTTTTTATGTCTGTCTACTCAAGTGCCAGCAAAAGGTTGTGAATTTAAGTTGTATGAGTTTGTGTGGACACTCCACATGTCTCATAGTGTATAAGGCTTTAAGTGCATAAAGACCTTTCTTTTTTCCAATATTATACAAATGTTTCGAGTCATTCTATGAAGATATGTTTTTTTTAGGCCAACTAAGGCATGTTGATGATGTGCGCCACAAGTTCAAGTGTGAGTGGAGCTTATGGAGTGTTTGAAGGAATTGTATGGGTCATGCTAAATCATCTAAAAGAGATAAAAATAATAAGTTTTTTAGACACAGAAGAAAACTGAGAGGGGGGTGAATCAGTTGCACATTAAAAACTTTAAAACCTTATTAAGTATGTAGACAAATGAAACAATGACACATCCAAAAACATTCACAGTAAAACAATATATTTTTATGAGGAAAACCCTCTAAGGTAAAAACCACGGTGAGGATGAACTCACTATATGAAAAAAAACCAATTACAAGAGACTCACTGGGCCTGAAGGGCTCACTGCCAAGAGGACTCACTATCCAAAAGAAAAGGCTCACTGTCAAGGGCTCACTACCTAGGAAGATCACTTCTTTTGGATTACAAAGAAATAGTTGTAAGGAGGTTCACTACCTCAAAGCAACTGTAGAAACCACCACAATGTCTCTTTACCATCTGCAACCTTTGGCTCACTGCCTTTAGTGCTTCTAGCACACTAAACTATAGACACCTTCTACTCACTGCTTCTAGTAGTCTTAGGAATTCTTGTTTGCACTCAAATCTCAACACATGATCACACATACATCATTCCATGCCACACACATCTCCAAATATTTGACCTTGCATATATATCTTCTACAACCTCGAATAACCTTCTCTAGGTCAACTTCAACAAATTGTATGCACATCAAATGTGCAACCACCAAATAGGTCGACACCAAACACCTCCATGGTGGAAAGAAGTGAGGGTGAACCACATCAAGGGTTAATAGGACCCAAATGTACATCGAAACACTAAACCAGGCTTCGAAAAACTACGAAGCTCATTCAAAAATGGCACTAACACACTAGGTTGGCCAAATCAACATTAACTCTATCAAGCAACCAAATTCACACTTCACCAAAACCAAAAAATTCATGTGGACCATGTAGCAACATTACACAAAACCCTAGAATATTCCAACATCAACATAATATTCAAAAACATCGGTGCAAACACATGACACTGAGAATACTATCATCTTGTGAAACCAGTCAAATTTCCATTGAGATGCAACTCATGATCTAAGTTGGTGGAACAATTGAGCACTTAAAAAACCAAGGGAAGAGAGGTATGGGAAATATTGGCACATTCCCAAATCTATAAGACAATAAACTTAAGTGTGGCGAACTGCAAAGCAATTCCATTTCTCCCAAATATCCCTCATCACAAGCCATAGATAGTTTAGCACACTATCAAACATATCTTCTATTGTTGCACGATCCAAAACTTGAAACTTTGGATATAATTCATTTGAAGACCTCTATCATCACTTTCAAATCACACAAGAACATCTTCAAGAAAGAAGAAATATGAAGCAAAATACAAAACACTTCCCAGTCACCTTGTACAATCTTTATGCAAATTTTCTCAAAAGCACTTGGAAACCAAGTAACCCTACTGCATCTGCAACACCTGCTCAACCCCATACACCCCTTCTCAAAATATCCATACAAGAGTGATCCAAGTGGATCCAAAATACCTAAAAATTTCACAGTCTCATAATTCTTCCAAAGTAACATCAATGTGTAGAGCTCGCTGACACGATCCTGACGCAACTTTAATGGGCTCAAAAGGAGTCTGTATGCAAAATTTATGCTCAGTCAAAGGTTCGGTCAAACAGGCAAATTAGGGGTTCAAAAAGGCAAAAAATTGATTGTCTCAAAATGAAATAAAAATGACACCAAGTCGTAGTGCTTGTCATGTTGATTCTGGAACTATATTCGGTTTCAAAAATGGAGCTCATATGTGAAAGTTACGGCTGGTCAAAATTTTGACTCTGGTTGACTTTGATGACATCAACAAGCTAACATGGCAGGTGGTGATGTGGCAGGAGTGGTGAGTTGGCACAGACATGGTGGAAAAGGAATATGGATTAAACCATATTGTTGAAAGAAAACACGTATGGTTTAAAAATTAAAAGATTTTTATGATTTCAAGGAGGATTTGGTGGGATTTTATCCCTTAAAATCCTCTTCCCTTGCCCATAAATCAAGGAAAGGAAAAAAATCCTATAAACTTACATTTCAACAAATTAACCCCTTTAACCACCTTTCTCATATTTAACGGATTTATTTTAAAGATTGTCCAAGGAGATTATTAAGGGGCTTTTAAAAGATATTTTTAAAGATTATAATGTAAGTCCAAAATTATAACGACCCATAGTTAAAGGGGTTCATTTTTTAATTGTATGGCTTAGAATTATAAAAGCCAAAGGGGGATTTATTTTTGAAAGATTAATTTGTTATACTAACGGGATATTAGTGATTTTTATTGTAAAAGGGGGAAATGGTTGGAATTTTTACTTGTATACAGGAGATATGCAATATTTGCAAAATAATATGGTTAAAACCATATTAGCAAATAAATGTGTATATAAAGGGGTGATTTTTGTAAAGGGACATTGAAAAATTATTGAGTGGAGAATTTTGAATGAGAATTTTCTTGGAGAGAATTGTAACAGGGAGAATTATTCAAGTTCATTTTGGGAGAAATAATTCTTTGGAGGAGAATTTACAAGGTGTTTTTGTACACCAAAAATTGTAAAAGAGTGAGAGATTGTGGAGAGATTATTGCAGGTTCTTGGAGCTTGGGTATTGTAACAAAGCATAATTTTTCTTGGCAATATCAATAAAGCGGTCCCAGCATTGAGAAGTGGACCCGGAGACGTAGTCCACATTGGACAAACTCCGTTATCAACCTGCGCATTGTGATCCTTCTATTTCTTTGTCTCATTCTTCTCTCTTCTGTCTCAATTTTCTCTCTAATTTAAATTCAGTATTTGAATTTCTAATTACTTATTTTGTAATTTCAACAGTTAAAAAGCATAATCACACAATTTTGTATTAGATCGGGAAATTACTATAATTAGATTTAATTTACAAGTTAATTTGGTAAACTCTAATTATGGATCAAGTTGGTATCAGAGCCCATTTTGCAGGAAATTGCAGAGTGAATGTTAACCAGGTTGAAGTTGAAACAAGGAGAAGGTGCACTGGAAGAATTCAATCCAAAGATCGGAAAACGAAGGACATTTCCACGAGCAGAGATGGCAGCTGAACAAAGTCCTACAGAGCTTGATGAGAAAGCTTACCAGAAAGAATTTCTCGAAATGAAGGCCATGGTGGAAGTTCTTTTCCAAGAGAGGCAAGAGCGATAGAGGAAAAAGGAACTCAAGAAAAGAAAGAAGAATGAAGGTGAATCCTCTTCAAAAGAAGACAAAGGTAAAGGAGTAGGAGGTGGAAGTGACCCTCCTGAACCTCCATCCCCATCTTCTTCTTCATCCTCTTCTTCCTCTTCGTCTACCTCTTCTTCTAAAAAGAAACAACCTATGAAATCTAAAGTTAATTCACCTTTGTTAAAACTAGATGTTAAATTTGATTTGCTAATGTATAATGGAGAACTAGATGTAGAAAAACTTGATAATTGGATAAAACAAATTGAATTTTATTATAGAATTCAGAAGTTTACTGAGGATTCTCAAAAAATCCAATTAGCCACTCTTCGCCTGGGAGGCACAGCTTTAATTTGGTGGGAGAGTAGAACACAGGAGGATATAATTCGTTATGGAAAAATTATTTCTTCTTGGTTTGAGTTTATAGCTGCATTAAAGAAACAATTCTATCCATTAGGGCATATGCAAAAAGCAGTAATGAATTGGCAATCATTAAAGCAAGAAAAAGGACAAAGTGTGCAAGAATATACACAGGAGTTTAGGAAGAGGGCTTTAATTTTGGGCATTCCTTTATACACACAAGAAACTTTGTTAAAGTATAAAGGTGGATTACATGAAAGTTTGAGACATACAATACTTATGTTTAATCCAACTAACATTGATGAAGTTAGTGTGCAAGCTATCCATTTGGAAACAAGCTCAAGGAATAGCCATGATAATTTGTTGATGGAATCCAATAAGTAGAAAGGAAGCAAGAAAGGGAAAGAGAAATCACAGCGAACAACAACTGTAAAGAAAGAGGACGAAAATCCTTATTGCTCACATTGCAAGAAGGAAGGGCACGAAGATGCAAGATGTTGGAAACTGCATCCTAATCAGAAGCCAAAATGGTTCAAGGATCGAAAGGGTAAGCAGAAGTCCACAGCTATCATGCAAAACCTTGGTATGGAATCTGGTGATGAATCAAAGATTTCAATTGTGGGTTTGAAAGGTAAAACTCCTATTGTTAGTACTAGTTCTCATGCTTCTTCTCTAAGTTGTAACGAAGTACCTATTGAAAGTAAGAGGAATGAATTGTTTCATATAAGGACTATTGCAAAACAAAGAAAGATTGATACACTCATAGATAGTGGATCACAAGTGAATCTAATCTCTGAACAAGTTGTTAAGCAATTGGGATTAAAAACAACACCTCATCCTAAGCCATATCCATTGGGTTGGGTGAATGATAATGCTCGGTTACATGTGTCACAACAATGTAAACTCCGATTTGCAATCACATCCAAGTTTGTAGATGAGGTAGAGTTAGATGTAATTCCACTTGACATTTGTGGGATGGTTCTAGGTAGTCCTTATTTGTATGACATAAATGCCATTTTCTACAGGGAACATAACAAGTATCATTTGTTTAAGGATGGATTTGAATATATTGTAAAATCTCATCACATGAAGATTGATAGATCTGTTGTAAACATAGGGCATATGAAAATGAATGTAAATGCAAGCAATGCTTTAACTCTCATGTCTGTAACAGCTAGTGATACTAAGAATGAAGATGATAGGGTGTCACAGACAATACAGAGTGAGGATCAGTTGCAAGCAGAATCAAGCCTTCAGCCAGAGGTGGTAAAAGAGGGTTTGAATGTTTCATTTTCTAACAATGTTCCTGTTCGGGAGATCCAAAATGTTGATACTATTTCCTTCACATCAGTGTATTCAGTACTGTTTCTTGTTATTTTGTTAGTTATTTCTATGTGGATGATGAATGTGACAGTGAATATTGATGAACATGTAGTTGATGGTATCAGTAAAGTTACTTCATATTTCTTTGTGTTTGTGATGGGTCACATGTTCAAAATTTCAGCAAGAAGGACAAATGATACTGGGCAAGTGGGGCGACATTGCCCTAGCTCAAATTATACATAAAAATAGACTTTTGGAGGTCCAAAAGCTTCTCAATGGGGAGGAATGATCCAGGTGGATCCAAAATACCTAAAAATTTCATATTCTCATAATTCTTCCAAAGTAACATCAATGTGTAGAGCTCGCTGACACGATCCTGACGCAACTTTAATGGGCTCAAAAGGAGTTCGTATGCAGAAGTTATGCTCAGTCAAAGGTTTGGTCAAATAGGCAAATCAGGGATTCAAAAAGGCAAAAAATTGATTGTCTCAAAATGAAATAAAAATGACACCAAGTCATAGTGCTCGTCATGCTGATTCTGGAACTATATTCGGTTTCAAAAATGGAGCTCGTATGTGAAAGTTACGACTAGTCAAAGGTTGGTCAAAATTTTGACTCTGGTTGACTTTGATGACATCAACAAGCTGACATGGAAGGTGGTGACGTGGCAGGAGTGGTGAGTTGGCACAGACATGGTGGAAAAAGGAATATGGATTAAACCATATTGTTGAAAGAAAACACGTATGGTTTAAAAATTAAAAGTTTTTTATGATTTCAAGGAGGATTTGGTGGGATTTTATCCCTTAAAATCCTCTTCCCTTGCCCATAAATCAAGGAAAGGAAAAAAAATCCCGTAAACTTACATCTCAACAAATTAACCCCTTTAACCACCTTTCTCATATTTAACGGATTTATTTTAAAGATTGTCCAAGGAGATTATTAAGGGGCTTTTAAAAGATATTTTTAAAGATTATAATGTAAGCCAAAATTATAACGGCCCATAGTTAAAGGGGTTCGTTTTTTAATTGTATGGCTTAGAATTATAAAAGCCAAAGGGGGATTTATTTTTGAAAGATTAATTTGTTATACTAACGGGATATTAGTGATTTTTATTGTAAAAGGGGGAAATGGTTGGAATTTTTACTTGTATACGGGAGATATGCAATATTTGCAAAATAATATGGTTAAAACCATATTAGCAAATAAATGTGTATATAAAGGAGTGATTTTTGTAAAGGGACATTGGAAAATTATTGAGTGGAGAATTTTGTAAGAGAATTCTCTTGGAGAGAATTGTAACAGGGAGAATTATTCAAGTTCATTTTGGGAGAAATAATTCTTTGGAGGAGAATTTACAAGGTGTTTTTGTACACCAAAAATTGTAAAAGAGTGAGAGATTGTGGAGAGATTATTGCAGGTTCTTGGAGCTTGGGTATTGTAACAAAGCATAATTTTGCTTGGCGATATCAATAAAGTGGTCCCAGCATTGAGAAGCGAACCCAGAGACGTAGTCCACATTGGACAAACTCCGTTATCAACCTGCGCATTGTGATCCTTTTATTTCTTTGTCTCATTCTTCTTTCTTTTGTCTCAATTTTCTCTCTAGTTTAAATTCAGTATTTGAATTTCTAATTACTTATTTTGTAATTTCAACAGTTAAAAAGCATAATCACGCAATTTTGTATTAGATCGGGAAATTATTGTAATTATATTTAATTTACAAGTTAATTTTGTAAACTCTAATTACGGATCAAAGAGGCTGACATAAATGACAACACTGGTGACAACATAGTGTAACAATCTCCCCCTTTGACATTGATGGAAATATCTACTGAAAAACCATCAACAACAAAAGAAACTCTATAACTCCGATACTCAAGCAACTATCCCCTTACTTGAACATTTATTTTCTTGTGTTTTTCAAACTTCTCTCTCCCTCTTTCACATCAATGGAAAAGGGAAACATCTGCATACTTCACTTTGGGCACAAGATGTGATCTCCCTGACTGCACCAACTAAAGACACCACTACCTGCTCCCCCAAAGAGGTAGCCTTCATCAATCTAGGACAAAGAATGCATCTTGAATTGCTTCCCTAGACAAATTCACAATATTATGCATCTTGTTGAAAGGAGGGGAAATAACCCATAACTTATGTCTGAGATACTCAAATGTATCTTTTGGAAGAGCCTTTGTGAAAATTTCTGCTATTTGATCCTTTATAGGAACATACTCTAACTTCACTTCCTTCTCAACAACTTTCTCTCTTAGAAAGTGATACTAGATAGAGATATATGCTTTGTTCTTGAATGCATTACATGACTTTTTGAAATTTTGATAGCACTTGTATTATCACACAAGATAGGAATAGGTTCATCATATAATATTTTAATATCCTTCAATGTCTAATTCATCCAAAACACTTGTGTACAACAAGATGTTGCAACAACTTATTTTTCCTCTGCAATAGATAATGACTTTGAATCCTTGTTCTTACTTATCCAAGAAACTGCCATGTTTCCAAGGAATAAAGTACCTCCGCTTGTACTTTTTTTGTCATTTGCACAACTTGCCCAATCTACATCTGTATAAGCACTCAAAGAGAAATTAGTATCCTTAGAATACCATAGACCATAGTCTAGAGTTCCCTTCAAATATCTAAATATCATTTTGATTGCTACCACATGTGACTCTTTAGGATCTTCTTGAAATCTTGCCATGAGACATACTGCATGCACAATATCAAGTCTAGTTGTAGTTAGGTATAGTAATCTACCAATCATGGATCTATACTTAGTATGATCTATCTTAGGAGATTCATCATTTTTGCTTAATTTACAACCAGTGACCATGGGAGTACATACTAGTTTAGAATCCTCCATTCCAAACTTCTTTAACATTTCCTTTACATACTTTGATTATGAAATGAATATCCCCTTTTTTTTATTGACTATTGTGTAGCCCAAGGAAGAAAGTCATCTCCCCAAGCATTTAAATTTCAAACTCATTTTGCATCTCCTCTGCAAAAACTTTACACATGTTCTCATTTCCTCCAAACATTATATCATCAACATACAAAACCACAATCAAGATTTGATCTTTCTCAATTTTGAAGTAAAGGTTGTTGTCTACGGTATCATTTTTGAATCCTTGTTGTAATAAGTATTTGTCCAATCTTGCATGCCAGGCTCTAGGAGCCTATTTGAACCCATATAATGTCTTCTTCAACCTACAGAGCATATCAAGATCTTCTGATAACTAAAAACCTTTTGGTTATTCAATGTACACTTCTTCTAACTCACCATTCAAAAATGCAGACTTAACATCCATCTGATATACCTTGAAGTCTTTATGTGCTGCAAAATCCAAAAACATCCTAATAGCCTAAATTCTTGCTACTTGGGAAAAGGTCTTCAAAATCTATTCCTTCCACTTGTGAG
This sequence comes from Sequoia sempervirens, assembly GCA_007258455.2. Classification (NCBI taxonomy): domain Eukaryota; kingdom Viridiplantae; phylum Streptophyta; class Pinopsida; order Cupressales; family Cupressaceae; genus Sequoia; species Sequoia sempervirens. The sequence goes on along the minus strand of VDFB02256132.1, from coordinate 96,228,845 downwards.
TAGCCTTTACACACAATCCTAGCCATGTTTCTGATCACTTCTTCATTCTCATTAAACTTGTTCCTAAAAATCCATTTAGTTCCTATCACATTCTTGTTTGCTGGTCTTGGGACCAGTTCCCATGTCTAATTCTTGTCAATCTACCTTGATTCTTCTTCCATAGCATTGATCCAATTTTTATCCCTGTATGCTTCAATAACTGTTTTAGGCTCTATTTTAGAGAGTAAACAAAAATTTACCTATTCCTCTACCATTGTAGCTTTTCTTCTTTACAACACACCTTTGCTCTTGTCTCCAATTATTTGATCCTTACAGTGATTTTTCTACACATACTTAGGAGTCTTAGGGTTATTTTTTGGATCTTCTTCCTCTTCCACTAGCATCTCTTTTTCTTCTTCTTCTTCTTCTTCTTCTTCTTCTTCTTATTTTTCTTCTTCACTACAAAGGGGTTCATCAAATTCATATCCTTCTATCAGCACTGAGCTCTTATGTGATTCTTCATCCACTTTGATACTTGCACTTTCAATTATCTTCTTTACTCTCTTTTTGTAGCACCAATACACCTTACTCTTTGTAGAGTATCCAAGGAAGATTCCTTCATCTGATCTTGCATCAAACTTTCCTAAGTTTTAATGATCCCTCATGATATAGCATTTACTTCCAAACACTCTGAGATATTTCACAGTAGGATTTTTTCCATACCATAGCTCATAGGGGGCCTTTGAACTATTCACTCTTGCTTGTCCTCTATTGAGAATTTAAATTTCGGTATGAATATCTTCTCTCCAATAGACATCTAGTAGATTTGCTTCCTTCAACATGGTTCTGGTTGCCTCTTGAACTGTCTTGTTCTTCCTCTCTACAACCCCATTTTGTTGCAGAGTCCTAGGAGCTAATAAATTTCTTTTTATCCCATGATCTTCACAAAACTGTTAAACTCATTTGAGGTGAACTCACCACCTCTGTCAGACCTTAAGCACATTTTTTTCAAATCCATCTCATTCTCAACAATAGATTTAAATGCTTTAAACTTATCTGCAGCTTCTGATTTTTCTTTGAGAAAGGTCACCCAAGTCATTCTAGATTAATCATCTATTAACAACATAAAATACCTATCAACTTGAGGGCTTCTTATTCTGGTAGGTCCGCATGGGTCTATATGCACCAACTCTAAAGGTCATGTAGTATAATGTTCCTTAGTTTTGAACCTATTTCTTGTTTGTTTTTTGAACTGACACTCTTTGAAAATTGTATTGATAGGCTTTATAATTCTTAGCACGTCTCTCATAGAAAGATTAGAACTGATCTTTACTAGGCTATCAAAGTTGATATGACACATTCTTTTGTGCCACAACCAAATTTCATTAATTTGAGTCATAAAGCACTTGCCACCAACACCTTTGAGCTAATAAACATTTCCTTATGTCCTTGTTCTTGTTGCAACCAATATTTTGGAGCTTCCTTTTTTTATTTCACAACCATCATCTTGAAACACCAAATTCTATCCTTTGCTACACATTTTTCCTACACTTAGAAGATTATGCCAGAGACCCTTGACATAAAGAACATCATTTTTCTTATGCTTTCCATCAAAACTAATTAAACCTTTTCCATAGATCTTAGTAGATGTGTCATCACCAAACTTAACACAACCACCATCATATTTCTTAAGGTTAACAAACTTACTCTTATCACCTGTCATATGATTTGAACATCTGTTATCAATTATCCAGTAATTTCTCTCATCTTTTGCATGAAAGGCAATCAACATAGTTCCTTCAATATTGTGACCTTTTTTTGGAGCAATTTCCTTCACACATCTCTCAGGGTTAGTCAAATCAATTCCAACATTCTAAGCCATGAACAAGCATTCATCACTTTCATTATTCGGGTGGTCTGATTCCTCATCATCACTATCTTCTTTAACATAATAACTCTTCTTGAAGGATTTACCTTTATGATCTTTGTGTTTATCATTTGAAACTTTACTTGGATATTTTGAAGCATAGTGACCTATATTTCCACAATTGAAACTTTTGAAAGGTAACTTACCTCTGTATCTGCCAGTTCCCTTTTTCAATCTTCTTACAAAATTTTCTTCCACTTCATCAAAATCATCCAGATAAAATTCATCATTCCTCTATTTCTTGCTAACTTTAAAAGTAGTTTCTTTCCTTGGAGCATCTTTGTCAAACTCTCTTAATTCAAAATTAGTTAAATCCCCAAACAATGATCTCTAGTATATTCATCTAGATTTTGAGCTTCCTCAATAGTAAAAACTTTAGCACTATAGGATTTAGGAAGGCATCTTCATACATTTTTCACAATTTTACTTTCCTCTAGTTTTCCACCAAGACCATTGATGCAATTGAAAATTTCATCCACCTTGTGATGTAGCATGCAATATCTTCATCTTTTGACATCCTTAGGGTTTCAAAATTGGCCTTAAAATTTTGCATCTTTGCTTGCTTGACCTTATCATCTCCTTCATAAATGCTTTTCAACTTCTCCCAGACCTCTTTAGCAGTTTTGCAGCTTATCACTTTCACAAGTTCTAAATCCGAAAGCTCGCTCAAAATAGCATTCCTTGATTTTACATTGTTCTCATAGTCCTTGATATCATCTTCACTTGTTAGAGGTGTATTACGCATAGTAATACCCATTTTTGACTTATTTCCATACACCAAACCCTAATACGGTGAGAAAGGCTTCCATCCTGGCTTTTCAAAAAGCATAATTTGTTCCATCAAACATAGGAGCTTTGACACCATTCCTATGTGCCATCCGGATCTACCTCAAGCAATTAATATTTTTCCAAGGAACCTCGGCTTTGATACCAATTGTTAGACACACAAGACAACTGAGAGGGGGTGAATCAATTACACATTAAAACCTTCAAAACCATATTAAGTATGCACACAAATGAAACAATAACACATCCAAAAACATTCTTAATAGAACACCAAATTTTTACGTGGAAAACCCTATAAGGGAAAACCACAATGAGGATGAACTCACTATATGAAAACCAAAACCAATTACAAGAGCTCACTACCAAAAGGGCTCACTCCCCAAAGGAATCACTATCCAAAAGAAAAGGCTCACTGCCTAGGAAGATCACTTCTTCCAAATTACAAAGAAATAGTTATTAGGAGGTTCACTATTTTAGAGCAATTGGAGAAACCACCACATTGTCTCTTTACCATCCTCAACCTCAATTCATTGCCTCTAGCGACTTTTGGCACACTAAACTATAGACACCTTCTGCTTACTACTTCCAATAGTTAGGCATTCTTTCTCACACTCAAATCTCAACACACGATCACACATACATCATTCCAAGCCACACACATCTCCAAATATTTGACCTTGCATATACATCTTCTGCAACCTCGAATAACCTTCTCTAGGGTAGCTTCAATGAAACGTATGCACCTCAAATGTGTAACCACCAAATAGGTTGGCACCAAACACCTCTGTGGTGGAAAGAAGTGAGGTCAGACCACATCAAGGTTTAAACAAGACCCAAATATACATCGACATGCTACACCAAGCTTTCACAAACCATGAAGCTCATCCACAAATAGCGCTAACACACCAAGTTGGCCAAACCAACATTAACTTTATCAAGCAACCAAATTCACACACTTCACCAGGCCCAAAAAAATCCTACGGACTATGTAACAACATTACACAACACCCTAGAATATTCCAACATCAACAGAATTTTCAAAAACACTAGCACAAACACATGACACTGAGAATACTATCATCCTGTGCAACCAGTCAAACTGCCATTGAGATACAACTCATCATCTAAGCTTGTGAAATAGTTGAGCACTAAAAATACCAAAGGAAGATAAGTACATGCAATATTAACACATTACCAAATCTACAAGACAAGAAACTTCAACACGGATAAATGCAGAATAATTCCATTTCTCCTAGATATCCCTCTTCACAAGCCAAAGACAATTCAGCACATTGTCAAACATATCTTCTACTCCCACACAATCTAGAACTTGAAACTCTCGATATAACACCTTCAAAGGCCTTTAATCATCACTTTAAAACCTCATAAGCACATATTCAATAATGAAGAAATGTCTAGAGTAAAATACAGAATGCTTCCCAATCACCTTGTAAAATATTTATACAAAAATTTCTCAAAAGCACTTGAAAACCAAGTAACCCTACTGCTTCTTCAGCATCTACTCAACACCATACACCCCTTCTCAACATATCCATACCAAAGTTTGACATCAATGACAACACTGATTAAAACATGGTGCAACAAATTTACCATTCTTGTGTGTCGTCATTAGATGTGAAGGCGAACATGTTACAAGCTACATTTACTTGTTTATGGCCGAACTAATTTGTATTTCCAAAGTGTGTGCATGGTGTTCATAGAAGATCAAAGGTGTGAAGATTGTTTAGGACTAGGTTAAGTGTGTGTTGGAATCTGCAAGGCGTGTTCCTCTTCTTGGTGTTGCGTGTAGTCTTTTGGGTCTTTCCCTCTACACGTTTTGTGTTTGTTTTATCTTTGGCCGACTTATAGATGCAATATTTTTGTTGTAGGCCAACATGTGAAATGTAATCAATGTAATATCATGTATAAATGGTAAAACAAATTGATCTAGGGGGTTGAAGAATGCAAGAAACAATTATGATCATGTAAGTGACTGAAAGAGAAAGAACGGGTATCGCTAATCCTGTATGGTTTCATTTTGATCATATCCCTGTGACAAAAGGCATTTCAATAAGTGTGATTAACTATCTGCTAGAGGAAGTGAGTCAAACGCAATTATTTCTTGATTACTAAAGCAATGAGCTAGTAGGCAGTTGAGAAGAAATTTGTAGTGACAAAGCAAAATTGCAATCACCAAAAGAGATTGAGCTTAATTGTTAGTTTTAGACAGTGGAAGGACTTTCATTTCGTAATCATTCTTGAGTGTGTTCTCAAATCAAGGAGATGTATCTTCCTTGGGAGTGACCCTAAAACTATAATCGGGGAGTTTTAGCTTTCTTGGATTGTAGCCCTAAAATAAAGTTGTAAATGTTGTTCATCTTGTGAGGATAAATTAGGACAATAACTCCTAGTAGCTTTTTTCACTGTGGTTTTTCTCCTGTGGGGTTTTCCACATATATTTGGTGTTGTGTTGTGTTGTGTTGTGTTGTGTTGTGCATTGTCTTCTTCTTTCATGTTCTTTCTTATGTGGTAGAGTTTAAAGTACCTATTTGTTTCGAAGGGTTTGAGATTTGATAGAATATTGATTCACCCACCCCTCAGTATTTCATTGTGTCTAACAAATAATTGATCATAAGTAAATTCTTGAAATATTTTACCATTACTTAGAAAATGATGACCTTGTAGACCTATAATACCATGATTATAACTCACCTAGCTTGCCTTTTATCAATGATGACACTTAAAATTTGGATGAATAAACTCCTAAAGTAAGTATTAAAAAAAAAATTGAAATCCTTGAAATGGAATACGATGAAATTCTTATATTATTTCTCTCTAATTTTTAACAAAATGATTTCTCATCATATATATAAGTGATGACTATTCTTGATTTTTCAATATCTTAGATTTAGATGCCAATTTCTTGCAAGTCTATATGCTTTTAGGAGGTAATATTAGAATTTAAATGGTCATTATTCATCTAAATAATCAATATTCTCAAGATCTTACTTTTTGTGACCACAATCACTACTATGATGTTTATGATTCTTATTCACCTCAAGTGGAAACTATTGAGACTTTTGATGAGTCCAGTTTATGACTCAATTTTGATAGGAGTTTATTGTCTATTTGATGTAGTTGTCATAGACTTTGATGCTTGGATGGTGATCTTTTTATGATATTTCCTCAAAATCATAGACATTCGGCATAAGCTTGTTTTTTACAATCTTTAATGACATTGACATGCCATGTGAACTATTTGTGTTGATTTTACATGTGGATTAATTAATGCTACTTTAAGATAGTTACAGATATGCAATTGTTGTGCATACAAAATATTGTCTTGCAGATATAATTAGCTACCTACACAATTAAAGAAGATTTTGCCAGCTGGTCATTCACCATAACGGTCAACAAGGTGGTCATGCAAAGGTCAACGAAGGGAAGACTATCGACGGCAGGAGATTCCTCATTCAAATCAAAGTTGTAACCGCCTTGTAAATGGTCTTAATTGTCTATTGAGTGAATATAGGCATTACTGTTGAGCTAAATCTGCGTTGAGGCAAGCATGTCTAACCAAATTTCGCTCATGCGTAACCACCTCTCCACTTTTCATGCTTTCCCTAAAGTGGCGTCCTACTAATCTGTTGGAGTTGACTGCCTTGCTAGGTGACTATTTTTCAATAATACAGTCATGATGTTCTATTGTACTTATATTTTCCAATGAATAAAATGAGTTTATAAGTCTGTGCATCTGAGTTTACATTTGTCTTAAGGGATACTCATCCAAGGGGGCCCACTTGGTGAGCATTCCATCCTTTAGCTTAGTTGTTACTTTATGTTTAGTAGTTAGTTAAAAATTTGGAACTGACTGTTCCTGCAGCCACTAGAATTCCATTCTATGACTGTTCCTACAGCCAAAGCAGACAGAGTAGTTTCTTGTTTGTTTGCTCATATTTTCATTTATATCATGCATTTAAGCTTAGTATAGTTGTTTATTGATGCTCTGCACTTATGTTATTTCTTTCCAAGAAATTTTCCTTCAGCATTATGTTTTTTCCTAGTTGTAGAATGAATATGGATACTTTGGATACGTAGTGCACATACTATGCTGACCCATTTCAAGTTCATGTCCCTGGGTTGACAAGTTAAATACACCTTCATGATGATTGAAATAGCTATTCAAATTAGATGTCCAATCTTTGAATCATGGTTGTAAGGGCTTAGTTGTTAGATCATTGTAGAAGGCCAAAAAATTTGGCGTCATTGCCAAGGATGGTGTCAAACTAGGGAGTTCTTTGGATTCATTCAGATTTTTCTTGATGTAGTATTTCTGAAAGTTTGTTCCTAGTATACCCCTCATTTAGGAAAGTAATGATCCATCATTATTTTTCCAATTCTTTGAGTGAGCTGGATGATAGTGAGTTGATATCATATGCATAGAGGAAGGAGGAGAGATGATCATGGGAGATTCCTTCCTAATAACACTGATCCATTCTAGCTAGATGAGCATTTGAATCTGCCAAGAGAGGAAGAAGAAGAAGAGTCAAACCCCTTTGTTGATGTGTTTCCTGATTTGACTAGTTCTGAAATTTCCTCTGAAGACCAAAATCAGCTTGAGAATCCCTTTACTTTGGAACTACATCAAGCAAACATGGGTGATGCAAATAGAAACAGACCTAACCAACCAACTTTTCCTTTCCCCATTTCCCATCAGAATGAAGTTGACAACCTAAAAATTTCCCTACTTCAGTCCTTCCTAAGTTTTATGGACTTGTCACAAAAGATCCTAATACTTTCTTGTTCAAGTTTGACATACTCTACAGGAGTTATGACTATACCACTGATGCACGTAGGCTTAAGCTATTTCCTACCACCTTGAAAGAGGTTGCATTAAGATGGTTCATGAGCCTAGGCAGAAATATAGTGGAGACTTGGGAGGACATGAAGACAAATTTCCTTGAGAAATACATGGAATATTGCAGGGGTAGTGACATGAGAGGAGATGACATTTTCAAGATGCAGAAAAAGGAAGATGAGAGCTTGGAGGATTACATTGTAAGGTTTTTGTTTTGTCTGTAGAAATTTCCACACCATACACTTAATGAAGAATCACAAAAGCTATTTTTCTTGAGGGGAATTAATGACAGCTACATTGATTCCTTGGACTTGATGGGAGGAGGATATATCTCCCAAGTTCCTTGGAAGGACATCAAGAAGATATGTCAGAACTATTCTAGGGCAGCTTCAAAGAAAGGGAGAGTTTACCAATCCTCTATGGGTAAGTCATCTACTAATAGAGTTTCAAGAATGGAGATTACTCACTTGCTGGAAGATTTCAAGCAAGACATTATAAAAAATCTAGCTACTCATATGGATATACTTTAGGCCAAAAAGAAACAAGAGGAGGTAGAGGCAACATTGGCAGAGTATTGCCCCCATTGCAAACAAAAGAAGAAGGATTGTAAATGTAGGATGATAGCTAATATTGAAAGCAAGCAGATTCCACCTGAGTTCAAGCCAATCCAAGGTGAAGATGACCAAGTCTACTACATTGCACAAAGGAGGCCATGGGCTCCAAGACAAGGTATGCAACCAGATCCACTCTCTTTTGTTGGGCCATATTTCAATTCCTATTCATCTGGTAACCAATGGCAGCCTCCATATCCATCCAATTATGGAGGATATCCACCAAAATCTTGGAATAACCCTCCAAATGCTTGGCCCAATCACCAAAATTCTCCACCCCAGTGGCAACAACCTCAAGGGAGTTGGTAGCAATTTCAAGGAAATTGGCAACCACCCCCAAGAAATTAGCAACAAACAAATCAATGGAGGGGAGGATAGCATAGGCCAAACTAGCCCAATAGTTACATGCAACCACCTTCTCAGCCCCAACAACTTGCTATAATGCCTCCTCCTGCTAGCTCAAGTTCAAATACACCTAAACCTACTTAGCTACTAGCTCATCCCACACCCAATCCAAATAACAAACCACAGCAGCAGCCAGTATATTTTGTTGATCCAAATCAATTCCCTGCATATGTTGTGAGTGTAAGTGACATCCACTTACGTTCAAGAACCACTTTTTCAGCTTCTTCCACACCCATTATCACTGAGCTTCCTATGGAAGAAGAGGAGCCTCTGAATACCCCTGTTTAGCCCAGTGCACCTAAAAATCCTGAACCAGTTCCAGTCAAGCAGACTGCACAAATGCCCCCATTTCCTCAAAGGTTGGAAACTGTGAAAGAAAAGGAAGAAAAGGAGGACACAACTTTTGACATTATAGATCAGTTGAAGCATATATGTGTCTAGATACCTTTATTTCAGGCCATAAAAGATGTTCCAACCTATGGCAAGGAAATTAAGGAAGCATGCCTTAAGAAGCCAAGAAGGAAGAAGAAAGACCCCACTATGGTTCATGTGGTGGGACAACTAGCTGACATCATGCTTGGGAAAGTGACTGTTCCCAAATATAATGATCCAAGAAGCCTTGTGGTAAGAGTTTTCATAAATGGGATCTAGATAAAGAATGGTCTGATTGACTTGGGAACAACAATAATTATAATGACCAAGAATACATCAACTAAATGTTGCAAGCATGAGACCTACTCCTACTGTCCTGCAGCTTGCTAATAGTTCAACTGTTAAACCTGATGGTGTAGTAGAGGACCTTGTGGTAACTCTAGAATCATGGGAGTACCCAGCAGATTTCATGATTCTTTCTCCTAAAGCCACACTCGGCGAGTACCCTATCATTCTAGGAAGATCGTGGTTAGCAATAGTAGATGCATATATTGGATGCAGGACATAAAACATGACCATTTCTGATGGAAAGATCACTAAAAAGCTTGTTCTCTACCCTCCTACTCAACCATCCCATGATCTAGATAATTCTATATGACCACATGTTGGTGAAAAGGCCGAGGAAGTTAATTTTGTGGCACAACTTATGATGTTAGGAAGAAGCTCTTTCATGCAGCTTCAGGATGAAGATGAAGTATTGTCTAACATAATTCAGAATCATTGTGAAGTGGAGGAAGCATCATCTTCTCATTTTGTTGCTGCAGTCAAGACACTTTTGCTTGCTCTTCCTGCAGCCACTCTTCCTGCAGTAGAATTTCTTGCAGCAACGAGTATGTCTCATACATTGTTGCCACATGAACTCAAGGTACCTAGCATTAGTGAAATAGCTATAGTAGAGATAACCACACAAATGCAAGTGACAAAAGGAAAATATCTACACATCAACAATAAATTCAGTGAAGAACAACAGTTGTCATTGACAAACTTACTAAGAACCCACCAGCATGCATTTGTGTGGGACTATCATGATATCAAGGGATTATACCCTAAGCTTTGCACTCATAGGATTTACATCAGAGATGATTGTACACCAGTGAGATAGCCGCAACGAAGAATTAACCTTGCACTAAGAGAAATTGTAAAAGGAGAACTACAGAAATTGCTAGATGCAGGATTTATCTACCCCATTTTAGATAGTCAGTGGGTGTCTCTATTGGTGATTGTGCCCAAAAAAGGAGGGAAGTGGTGAGTTTGTGTTGATTATAGGGAACTCAATGTTGCCACCAAAAAAATACCATTTCCCCTTACCTTTCATAGATCAAATCCTAGATTCACTTGCAAGAAAGCAGTACTTTTCTTTTCTAGATGGATTTAGTGGATATAACAAGATCCAAATTGCACCAGAGGATCAGGAGAAGACTACCTTTACCTGTCCATGGGGAACCTATTCCTACTCAGTACTTCCATTTGGCTTATGCAATGCACTTGAAACTTTTTAGAAGGAAGTCATTAGCATATTTTCATATATTTCTCATGATTGCATGGAAATTTATATGGATGATTTTACCACCTATTGTGTTGATTTCAATGAAGCATTGGAAAATATTAGGAGAGTCCTACAGAGATGTGAATACCACAATCTATCTCTAAATAGTAAGAAGTGCTTCATGATGATGCAGGAAGGTGTAGTTCTTGGCCACTACATCTCTCACAAAGGAATTCAAGTAGATCCTGCAAAGATTGAGATGATCAAAAATCTACCTACACCTGCAAAACAAAAAGATATTAGGAGTTTCTTGGGCCATGCAGGATATTATAGGCGTTTCATCAAGGATTTTAGCAAACTAACAGCACCATTGTATACTCTTCTCACTAAAGATGTTGAGTTTCAGTGGACTAAAGACTGTGATAAGGCATTTTCTGATTTGAAGGTAGCTTTGACTCATGCTCTTGTACTCAAAGGTCCTAATTGGGAGCTTCCTTTCCACATCCATATAGATGCATCAGACTATTTCATAGGAGAAATCTTAGGACAGAAAGAAGGAGCTATTGAAAATGTTATTTATTTTGTCAGCAAAAACTTGCAAGGAGTTGAATTCAATTATATAGTGACAGAAAAAGAAATGTCGGCAGTAATCTATGCCCTCAACAAATTCAGGCACTACATAATAGGCTATCAAATCTTTGTGCACATAGATCATGCAGCCATTAGGTATCTCATGAATAAACCTCTGCTCTCTAGTAGGCTAGCAAGATGGCTATTGTTGATGCAAGAGTTTGACATAACCATTGTAGATAAACTAGGAAAGGCTAATGTCGTTGCAAACTTTCTTTCAAGGCTGACTATATCAGAGGATAATCAGGTCATAGATGACTCTTTCCTTGATGAGCACTTATTTTCCATTAGTGTGCAAACACCCTGGTATGCTGACATAGCTAACTATCTGGTCACAAGGAGAGTCTCTCCTCACTTCTCTCCAAAAGAGAGAAGAGTGCTCATTGAAAAATCATTTCCTTTTTCATGGATTATAGGATGTTTGTTTTATATTGGACCAAACCATGTCATGAGGAGATGTGTGAGGGAAGATGAGACATATGATATTTTACATGCATGCCACAATGAACCATGTGGAGGAAATTTTGCAGCCAAGAGGATAGCAATGAAGATTTTGAATACAAGATATTATTGGCCAACACTCCACAAGGATGCAGGGAGATATACAAGAAAGTGTGATAGATGCCAAAGGATGGGCAGGCCAACCAAATCTGATGAGATGGCCCTTTACCCTCAAGTAGTAATCACTCCATTTGACAAGTGGGGATTAGACTTTGTAGGACCCATTGATCCTCCATCTAATGGTAAGTCTTATATCTTAGTATGCACTGATTATGTAACTAAGTGGGTAGAAGTTAAGGCCATGAAGCATGCAAGAGATAATAAGGTTGTTGAATTTCTTTATGAGGAGATTTTCACAAGGTGTAGAGTTCCAAGAGAGATAGTGACTAACCAAGGGGCTCAATTCACATCAACTCTTGTTACAGCACTGGTCAGTGAGTATAACATAAGGCACATAAAGTCTACTCCTTATTACCCCTAGGCCAATGGACAAGTTGAGGTGACTAACAGGGAAATTGAAGCCATTCTGACCAAAATAGTTATTTTTCATAAAAAGGACTCGACAAACAGGCTACCAGAAGTTGTCTAGGCCTATAGGACAACCTGGAAAACAATTACGAGCTTCACACCATTTGAGTTGTTGTATGGAAAGACAACTATGATTCCCATTGAATTTGAGCATAAAACTCTTAGGACTACAATGGACTTGGGGATGGACATTTATGAATCACAAAGAGAGAGAATCATGCAGCTCAATGCATTGGATGAAATGAGGAAGGCAGCCTTGCATCATACAGAGGTAGTGCAAAATTAGAGAATCAAGTGGCATGACAAATTCATTAAGGACAATAAATTCCAACCAGGAGATTGGGCCCTGCTCTACAATTCAAGGTATCAGGATAATGTAGGAAAATTGCAGACAAGGTGGCTAGGACCATATGAGGTTGTTGAAGTATTCCCCAATGGTGCTATTCAGCTCACTACTATTGACCCAGTCAGATTTAAGCTACTTGTCAATGGTCATTGCCTTAGATTGTATCACAAGCCAACTTCCACGAAGGAATTCTACAGCAATTCACTCAGCATGCAACACCCGAACTTCTTGCAGCTGAAGGAAGTGGACCTAGTGTCCCTCCTTTTGGCTAATTAAGGTGTGTAATTTTTCATAATAAAGACTTCCACTCCTATGGGGTCCACTTCTTCACCCATCTGCCCATCCATCTCCACCTTTCTCTCTCTTCCATCACGCCACCATAATTTCACTTCATTCCATCATCACTTCACTCCATTCCACTCCACTTTCATTAATTGCTCAACTGACCTCTCAAAAGGTGACTGGTACTTTCTTCATAATCTTCGTAGCAAATCTTATAAGAATCTAGGTACGTGCACATCAAGTTGTTATCTCTTAATTGTCTTTTAGTACATTCATTTAATTATTGTAAATTGATATAGATGTTCTCAATAGCATGTCATTATTCCTTGCCTTGTAAAATTGTCATAACTCTCGTGCATGTGAGGACACATGCTCAAATTTATGTTGGGGGGGGAGTGTGAATACTATGTCTACGTGTCTATCCATGTTGGCTCACATCAGCAAAGTTTAAATTGGTTCAATTTAAATTCTAAGTGAGATGATAGCTTGCATGTGTGAGGTGATATCAACCGTCACCATTTTTCTTGATCATAAGCCTTCATTGATTAATCCTTTATTGCCTTTATTACTCCTATCATAATCTTAAGCCAAAAAAAGGCAAAATTCATACAACACCAGCATTTGAAATTTAGCAGTGTTGCAGGAAAGAGAAATTAGGCTTTCAGACGGAGATTGCAGGAAGAGAAACTTTGTAGAGTGATTGTCTGATTGTAGACAACTAAACAATGGGAGGTGGGTTAATCAGGAATGAACCCATGGTTCATGATGTATTACTACAGGATGCACTTTCATAGGTCGAATTCAAAAATTACATATGGTTACACTATTTCCTGAAGCTTAATGGTTTTGATGAAAATGTTGTGTTGGAATTTTCCCAGACATTATCTGAAGGAAAATCCACGGTAAAAGGGTTGGAAGTATTAGCTAATGAAGAAAGAATTGCAAAAGTTACAGGGTTGCCTACTAATGGTGAAAATTACCCTGCCTCCAGAGACATCAAGTTAGCTAGGGCCAAATTTGTAGAACCTGGTGACCCTCCATTGAGTGTGGACAAAAAAGGTGCAAAAATAATCTCTTTGCTCGAACCATGGAAGCAAGTAGTTGTTCATGTTGTAAAGTACATTACCTGCGAAGGTCGCTAATCAAATCTACACTCTGTGCATTTCAAACTTCTGAATCATATGAGGCACAAGAGAAGAATGAATGTGCCAAACATGTTATACCACCTTCTCTCAATCATGGTGACCAAGACCTAAAAAGGTAGGGATATTTCCATTTCTCACCATTTTCTGATCAAATTGTTAGTTGAAAAGTCTTTGCATGATGTGTCTGACATGACTTGGGAAGAATTTTTAAAAATTGATCAATTAGACCAGAACATTTTTGACCTAGGGTTTTGCCTCAACCTCATAGGGCTAGCAAAAGATTGAGCACGGCTGAAGCTACTCTTGGTGCTTCAACTTCTAGCACGGACCCTAGTGCAAACCCTCCTGCAGTCGAACAAACCATAGAGATTAGCTCTTCTAAAGCAGAGAATTCAGAAAAAGAAAGTTCCTCTTCAGATTTTGATGATGATGTTCCTCTTGGCATCTTAATGAGAACTAGGGCACAAAATAAATAGGTAGAAATAAAGAAAGGGAAAGCTAAAAAGCAAACTACAAGAAAGAAAGTGCCAAGCTCTAAGAAACGAAAGGCTAACACTGTTCTTCCTATAGCTGAAGAAGAGCATGAGAGCCCTCTTAGGAAATCAGGACCAACTGGGCCATCCTTTGGTGTGTCTCTGTAGGGAAGCACTAGGAATAGAGAAACATCACAAGAGGACATAGAGGCCCCAATGGGGCAGGTGAATGTCAGGTAAAAGGACATATTTGAGGAAGCAGCAAATGTAACATTGACAGACCTTGTTTCCATCGTTGAACAAGTTGGAAGTCAAGAGTTTGAGGAAAATTAGGAGCTCTTGCAGCAAGAGTAGAAGCAAGAGTTCCTACAGCAAGAGAAAGAGCCAGAACAAGAGGCCCTGCAGACAAAGCTAGGAGAACAGTCAGCACCCCTGCAATCAGAATTGGCTGAACATTCAAAATTCCTGCAGCCAGTGCTATAGGAAGAGCAAGCATCTATGCAAGAAAAAATTCTAGTAGGAATACATAGGCCCTCTAATTTTTCAATGCACATGGTAGCTATGAATTTTTGGAAAGAGATGCAAAGAAGGGAAGAAGAATGGAAGGAGGAGAAACGCTACTTTAAAGAAGAAGGTAGACGATATGACAGCCTTGGTACCTTAGATATTAGAATGCAGTACTCCTCCAAGGGTCTATGCCTTGTATCTAAAGGAGAAGTATCTTTCTTTTAAGCTAGCAAGGGTTTTTTTAGGTTTGAATCCTTCTATTGAGACTCCTCTAGAATTTTTCAATGCTTATAGGATTGCTCCTCCTAAAATGAAGAATTTGTTGTGTGAATTTTACTTACATAATTATGTCATGACCTAAGACTATGATTGGAATCCACTGTTGTATGTTGGGGATTTCCAATTAAGGGCATTCATGTCTTGGATACAAAATGAGATTAGGTGGGGAAAACAATTCAGGACTTATCAGCAAATTGAATTCAACGCTCCCTTGTCCATCAGGGTTGAATCTAGAAATCCAGGGAGAAATTCTTTACAGACCAAGCTATGGTGAAAGGATCATGTCTGAGAGAAAGGAAGTTTATAAAGAATATGAAGAGGTAGAAAAAACCAAAGGAGAATCTACGATGGGATACCTATCACAAAGGTGGAACAGCCTAACTAGTGAGTTAAAACAAGTTGAGCCTCACTCTATGCAGAACTATGTTGCAGCACTTAAGAGAGTTGAAAGATATATATAGATTGGAAGGAAAAAGAAATAATTTTGGCTCCCACTAACTTTTCAGCCGCCTATCCTATTGTGGCCTATCCCAAATTTTAGATTTTATCGGTATGATATAGCTGCAAAGAGACAGAGATGGAGTAGATTGGATAAACAACAATGGTTCTATTGGGACCATAATTCAGAAACTACAAAAATTGATGTAGGACAACTGGCAGTTGCAAACTTTAGGGCATTAACAAAGCAAGGGAACAACCCTCCTTCTTCTGCTGGAGGACCAGCAAAGTCTTAGGTTGGGGGGAGTGCTGAGTCCAGTTTATGACTCAATTTTGGTAGGATTTTATTGTCTATTTGTCGTAGTTTTCATAGAATTTGATGCTTGGATGATGATCTTTTTATGTATTTCCTCAAAACCATAGACATTGGGCATAAGCTTATTTTTTATAATCTTTAATGACATTGACATGCTATGTGAACTATCTGTGTTGATTTTACATGTGGATTAATGAATGCTACTTTAAGATAGTTACAGATATGCAATTTTTGTGCATACTAATATTGTCTTGTAGATATAATTAGCAGCCTACACTATTAAACAAGATTCTACCAACTGGTCACTCACCATAACAATCAACAAGGTGGTCATGCAAAGGTCAACGAAGGGAAGACTATCGATGGCAGGAGATTCCTCATTCAAATCAAAGTTGTAACCACCTTGTAAATGGTCTTAATTATCTGTTGAGTGAATATAGACATTACTATTGTGCTAAATCTACGTTGAGGCAAGCATGTCTGACCATATTTTTTGCATGCGTAACCACCTCTCCACTTTTGATGCTTTCCCTAAAGTGGTGTCCTCCTAATCTGTTGGATTTTACCGCCTTGCTAGGTGATTAGTTAGTAGCTCTTCTCCCTATAAATAAGACTCGGATGCTCCTTCAAAAAAAAAGGTTGCTTAATCTGATGACATACTCGCATTCTTAGTTTTTCAGTAATATAGTCATGTGTGTTGGCATATGGATTGGGGAGATTGTTTATGGCTTCTAGTATTGTCATTGATGGCAACTGAATTCATTATCTCGGTCTGCAGATCAGGATCTACTTATACTGGCAGGAAATGTAGAAGACAGTGTGTTACCGGCAGAAAGCATGAAGAACAAGGTATTCGGTCAGTTAGTCGATCTATATGCTTCACCAGATCATCATTTTGTGTTGTGGATCCCCAAGAAAGTTTTTTAAGCGTGTATGTTACCTTATTGGTAAGTTTTGTGGTGTTGCAGCAATCAGTGTACGAGTTAGGAGATTCGGTAGAATGGTTTTTTGTTTATTTTCCCATTGTGGTCAACTCAATGAATGTAGTGTGTCGCGGATGTATAAGGAGTAGTTGTTTAATTGTTTCTAAGTTTGAGAATATTGTTTTGGGTCCTAGCTATGTCTTAGCCAACCTTTGTGGGTGTGCATTAAATATAACTTGTGATTTGAGCTGACTATTGGAGAATATTTCATGTTTTGTTGAAGCCAACTTAAGTGATTAAAATATTTGCTAGTGGATATATGTATGAGATCGATAATTCATTTTTGAAAAGAGGAAGAAGTGGTGAGAAGGTGTGAATTTTCAAAAAGAGCAGAATAGATGTATGAGCGAACATCAAAAGATCAATTGAGTAAATTTTGCTTGAGCAGAAGAAGATTATTGTGAATTAAGGCAGAGCAAAGCAAAGCAAGTTGCAGGATCAGACAGAAGGTTCATATTCTATTTTATTTACTTCACCGGAACTGAATCCAAGAATTTGTAGATGTTATCTTCTCAGTTCAATTTTTGTTGTAATCACAAACATTTTGTAAGGTAGTGAGCTTTCCTTATTTTGAGCAGTGAGCTCTAGGAAGTGTGCCTAAATGTAAGTGCATTCCCTTTTATTCATACTTTTAACAAAGTATAAATTGAGGATTAATCTCCATAGTGGTTTTTCCCCTAATAGGGTTTCCACGTAAAAATATTGGTGTTATGTTGTTTTGATCATCTTGTTCATGTACTTGCATCTTTATTTCTTTTTATGTGCTAAAAATGGTTTAAGATCTAAATTGAAAGTCTAATTTGTTGAACACTAATTCACCCCCCCTCTCAGTGTTCCTTAAGTCCAAAAATTGGTATCAAAGCATAGTTCCTCTATAAAAATTTAATAGCTTGAGGTGGATCTTGGAATACAATGGACTCTAGTGGTCTTCAACAACAGCTTATGGTGGCACTTGATGATCTTGATCAGTCTAAAGCAGAAGTCATGGAATTAAAAGAAAATATTATGGATGTTGAGAAATTCATTCAATCATTTAAGGATAAAATCAATGAGTCAAGAGAAAAGAGGAAGGAAATTTGTGATCAACTGAAGCAAAAAGAAAATAAAAACTTGGAAGATGTTCACGTGAATCAAACCCTAAAAGAGATAACTGGAGAATGTGAAAAACTTGCTAGAAATAATGCTACTCTAAAGCTTGAGATGGAATTGGTGGCAATAATGCTAACTAAGGAGATTGAAGAAAGGAAGAACAATGAGTAGAATTTGGCCCAATCCTTAAAAGAAAAATTTGAAGAATGGAGCAAAGTAAATAATGGATTCATTCAGCTGGAGATTGAATTGCAACAATCCAGAAACAATGAACAAGAACTTGAAAGATAGATAGTTATTCTCAGTGATGAACTCACTACTGCAAATGAGTACAAGGAGAAGTTTAGGATCAGTTTTGCTAAGATTGATGAGTTGACTAAAGGATAGAAGGATACAAATGATAAGTGAGGTATTGAATATGAGAAGGAAGAAAGCTCTGGATCTGAACATAAGGATTCTAGATAAAGAAATTAGATGAACAAAGGAAGAAGGTATCGGGTAAGACAACCCAATGCTCAGAATTTTAATGGTTACTGCTTTTCTTGTAATAAATTTGGTCATATGGATTCTCAATGTAGAAGTAAAATGAATTCAACCAATCCATCATTTCCCGGTTAGTGTTTTAATTGCAAAAAGCTTGGTCAAAAGTCAATTGAATGCAGAAGTATGTCTATCAATTTAAGAAACTTTAAATGCTATACCTATGGAAGATTTGGGCATGTTGCTAATCAATGCAGATCAAGAGGAAATCAATGGAATGAGTGGTCTAGATAGAGAAATCTGGTGTGTTATAGTTGCAACAGATTTGGTCACATTGCAAGATTCTGTAGGAACAGAAATATGGACAGAAGAGGTCTGGTATACAGAGGAAGAATTTCACAAAAGATGAAAAAGGAAAAGGAAAAGTGACTGTGGAAGACATAAGAGATCAGATGAAGAAAAGGTGGGTAAATAAGAGTGGATCTGATGAAGGAAATAAGCCCGTACCGGAAGCATCCTCCAGTAATTCCTCTAGAAATTGATCTCAGGCCATTGGCCTATGGGGAGTTTTTCAAGGAAAATCCTTTGGCCCCTTGTCGGTAGCTAGCACCGAAATGCAAAAAATTGTCAGTAGCTGTGATAAAAGTTTGAAAATGCATCAGTGATCACTTATGCAGGAACATGAGAAGTAGAACAGAAGGAGAGCCTCTACAGCAAAATCTCAAAGGAGTAAAGCAAATTCGATGGTGAATTCTTCAGGTATTTTAGTTGCTTGTAGAATTTCAAAATTTGTGCTCGATAGAAAACTTTGTTCAGTATAGAAAGTAAATGAAGCAAATCAAAGGAACAGTGAATTTGGATGAATATAGTAGTAGGAAGATTAGGGATGTAAGAAATTTATCACCATCCGGTGAATTGAAGTGGCTTGAAGGTGCGAAACATAAGAATTTGGACATCTGGAATGATTTTCCTTATTTTGTCAACACGGAAGTGGTCAAGTTTATCTTGAACAAATTGGATGATGATATCCTTACTCTGGATAAACCCTATCAAATTTCAAAAGAGGTGATCAGAAATCTAACAGGATTATGCAATATTGGAGATGTTCTGAAAAATAAGTCGATTCGGAATCAAGTGGTCGAAACCCTAACTAGAGTAAAATGAGATCAAAGAGCTCTATTAATTTCAACAATCAAAGATCCAATAATGAGGTACATTGCACATAGAATTTCATATAAATTTTTCTTCAAAAACAAGGATCAACCTCGGCAGGCGTAGTTTACATTTCGCACAAAATGATAATGGAAGATGAGGACTTTGATCTGTGTGGATTGTTGAAGGATCAATTGATGCAAAATGTGCAATTGATGAAGGATGTAGATTACCCCTTCAGGTTTGGTACCCTAGTTATATGCATTATGATGTATTTTCTAAATTGATTGCCTCAAAATGATAATGTGGTATGGAAGGAAAATGAACTCTTTTGCAAGAAAATTTTTAAACATTTCAATACTCTGGAAAATTGTGAGCAAGTTCATGAAAATTTATTTAGAGAGTTGTTGGGAAAGTTTGGAATAGTTGGCATATCTCTTCTGATAAGAGCAGTTGAAGTTGGGTCCTCTTCCGGTAAGGTGGAGAAGAAGCAGAAAAGGGCTCTAGAGTTTGCAGATGACATTCCTCCAGCACACAAATCTCCAAGAACTAAAGAAAAAGGAAAAGAGCAAGTAATTGTGGATATACCAGATGAAGATTCTAATGATTACACTCCAAGAGATGAACCGAAATCAGTTGAACCAGATGTGATGATAGTAGAAGAAAGCGATGAAGAAGGTGCTTTATTCAAACAAAGATACTGCAGATTGTTCAGGAGGAAGATGGAATGCAATAGATTGTTGACATATGGTTAAATGGACCATCATATGAACAGGACTTCATTGAGAACACTCTAGGAAAATACTTTGTGCTCAACAACATTGAATTGGAAAGTTTGCATAATGTACTTCCAGAAGAATTGATTGAATGTATCAGGGAGGCTATGGCCTCTGTTCCTTAGGACAGGAAAGAGGAAGAAGTAATTCTACATCTCAAGGAGTAGTTTAGGCTACATCTCGCCAAACTAAAAAAGAAAATGAATGTGTTAAGGCAATGCATTGACTCAGCAAATAAGGTCTACAATTATTGTCTTCGGTGGCCTCATGTGGTTGGTAAATACAAGGACAAGCTGGAGAAAATTGAGAGTGATTTTGTCAGAATCGATCAGGATTACAATATGTTTCAGGACCAGGATGGAGCAGTCAAGAAAAAGATTCATGAGTTGCAGGTTGAGCATGCAAAGGTTCACTTTGCTAGAAACACTCTTATGGACACTTTCTGGAAAGTGAAGGATCTAACTAAATGCAGATTGGAGTAGCAAATTGAGATTCTGAAGAAAGGAGAGAAGTTGGAAGAAGCAATTACAATTCCAAAATCCCTTATCCAGATCATCAACCGAACATCAGAAAACAACAGTTTGTTAATAATTATTGGGATTGCAGTAGATTCTTTGAAGAAATTTCTTCTGGAGATAAAAGATAAGTATAAAATAATTTTCTGATTTGTACAGCAGTTGTAATTTCTCAAATTTTGATCAATTTTTGCATCAATAAAGGGTGAGAGAGTGCAGTGCAAATTTTAGCAAAAGGAGAGTAAGCAGTAAATTTTTTTCATTGATGTCAAATGGGGAGGAGAGTAGTGAAAAATTTCTTGACATTCTAAGGGGGAGCAATGTTTTGTTGTGTTTTGAAATTTTGAGTTTTGGTTCCGACACTTAGTTATTTTTCACTAAGTGTTGCCATCAATGCCAAAGGGGGAGATTGTTGGAATATGGCTTAGGGAGATTGTTTATGGATTCTAGTGTTGTCATTGATGGCAATCGAATTCATTCTCTTGATTTGTAGATCAAGATCTACTTATACCAGCAGGAAATGTAGAAGACAGTGTGCTACAGGCAGAAAGCATGAAGAACAGGGTATTCGGTCAATTAGTTGATATGTATGCTTCATCGGATCATCATTTTGTTTTGTGGATCCCTAGGAAAGTTTGTTAAGCATGTATGTTACCTTATTGGTAAGTTTTGTGGTGTTGCAGCAATCAGTGTACGAGTTAGGAGATTCAATAGAATGATTTTCTATTTATTTGCTCATTGTGGTCGACTCAACGAATGTAGCGTGTCGCAGATGTATAAGGAGTAGTTGTTTAATTGTTTCTAAGTTTAAGAATATTGTTTTGGGTCTTGGCTATGTCTTAGTCAACCTTTGTGGGTGTGCATTAAATATACCTTGTGATTTGAGCCGACTATTGGAGAATATTTCATGTTTTGTTGAAGCCGACTTAAGTGATTAAAATATTTGCTAGTGAATATATGTATGAGATCAGTAATTCATTTTTGAAAAGAGGACACAGTGGTGAGAAGGTGTGAATGTGAAAAAAGAGTAGAATAGATGTATGAGCGAACATCAGAAGATCAATTGAGTAAATTTTGCTTGAGCAGAAGAAGATTATTGTGAATTAAGGCAAAGCAGAGCAGAGCGAGTTGCAAGATCAAACAGAAGGTTCAAAATCTATTTTATGTGCTTCACCGGAACTGGATCCAGAAATTTGTAGATATTATCTTCTCAGTTCATTTTTTTTTGTAATCACAAACATTTTGTAAGGCAGTCAGCCTTCCTTATTTTGAGCAGTGAGCTCTAGGTAGTGTGCCTGAATGCAAGTGCATTCCCTTTTATTCATACTTTTAATAGAGTATAAATTGTGGATTAATCTCCACTATGGTTTTTCCCCTAACAGGGTTTCCACGTAAAAATATTGGTGTTATGGTGTTTTTATCATCTCGTTCATGTGCTTGCATATTTATTTTTGTTTGTGTTGAAAATGGTTTAAGATATGAATTGAAAGTCTAATTTGTCGAACATTGATTCACCCCTCCCCCCTCTCAGTGTTCCTTAAGTCCAACATGATGCTCTATTGTACTTGTATTTTCCAATGAATAAAAAGAGTTTATAATTCCATGCATCTGAGTTTACATTTGTCTTAAGGGATACTCATCCAAGGGGGGCCACTTGGTGAGCATTCCATCCTTTGGCTTAGTTGTTACTTTCTATTCAGTAGTTAGTTAAAAATTTGGCACTGACTGTTCCTGCAGCCACTAGAATTCCATTTTATGACTGTTCCTATAGCCAAAGCAGATAGAGTAGTTTCATGTTTGTTTGCTTAGATTTTCATTTATGTCATGCATTTCAGCTTAGTATAGTTATTTATTGATGCTTCACACTTATGTTATTTCTTTCCAAGCAATTTACCTTCAGCATTATGTTTTTTCCTAGTTGTAGAATGAATATGGCTACTTTGGATCCTTAGTGCACATATTGTGTTGAACCATTTCAAGTTCACGTCCCTGCGTTGACAAGTTAAATGCACCTTCATGATGATTGAAATATTTATTCAGATTAGATGTCCAATCTCTGAATCACAGTTGTAAGGGCTTCGTTGTTAGATCATTGTACAAGGCCAACAACTTTTACCAAAAAGATAATAAGAAATTAAAAATGTTTGAAACATGTCTTTCATTCTCTTTTGCATGTATGTAATGCTCACATGTATATTTCCCTTACAAATTTTAAATTGTATGTGTTGTTAAAATTTGAAGAACACGTTGAAAATGATGAGTTTTTTTATTTACATCTAGCTATTGCGCAAACACATAATATTTTTTTCATAATACACATATATATGAGCAAGAACTAGTCATTCTATAATATGTATGTATAGGAGTGAATTTGCACCCCTTTTGCATACCCTCACCTTACAAAATCAAACCCGAAGGTGAAATTTCACATCACTCATATGAAATGCATCCACATGGCACGTGTTTTGTGCATTGGTGGGGGAATTTTTGTCAAGGATGTGAGTGCAACATGCGGAAGTCTATGTGGTGTGTTGTCGTCCCTGATTGATTCCTACCTCTAGGATCCGTAGGGACGTTACACTCCTCATTGGGGTTGAATTGTAATGCCTCAGTGTGACCAACTAACCCAAAAACGACTCCTCTTCCATTTTGGTCTTGAAAGGCATTCATTTCACAATCACTTCATCTATTTAGCAATTCTCTACACACTCATCCATCTTCAACATTATCTTGAGCATTCTATTCACAATTCTAGCAATATACACAACTCCATTGAGCATTGCAACACTTTTTTACTCCATCAACTTCACTTTTTTGTGTGTTGTGCTACCATAGAAGTCATGAGTTTGGAGTCTTACGAGACCTCCCTTCATCACCGTTGCAGTTGTAGTGACTTTTCCAAGTTCGTTGCTTGAATTCTCCCTTCATTGGCCTTGAGACCCTTTGGGTGGAGGTGGTAACACTTCATTTTCCTTTTGTGGTTTGATAGAATATCATAGCATCTTTCATAGTGTTCAATATTTTCCTTTCCTCTTTCCTTTATCGTACTTTCTTCTTCATGGATTTTCTAGTTATCTGTGCAGGTAGAAACACCAAAGTGGGGGTTTGACTAAGGCAAACCCATATACAGCCCAACATTTTTCCCTCTTGCTTGTGTGAAGGTGAACTTGTGCATGGAGCTCGTTGGCGAACTGGAGCTTTAGTGAGTTGATCTTTGCAACCCTTATCTTTATCTACTTTATCATTTATGTAGTTACTTTTCATACCTTATCATTCTGTTTGTTTCATTAAAACCAGTTTACTATGTAGTTAGTAGGTTCTTTGGATTTTTATTTTGTATTTTATGTTTTTTGACCGTACAAACGCCAGTGTGCCAGAGAGACACCAGCGCGCCACACTGTCATCCCAAACCTGCACTGTCGTCCTCGGACAGAGAGTTGCCTGAGGTACAGTTTGAACTCTAGAAACTGGCTCATCTAGCCATGTTTAAATTCTTGAATCTATAGAGTGACAGAAACACTTGAGAGTGCTCTTCATTCTCGATTCTTATCCTAAACATTTGTTAGCTTGAATTAAGTTAGGGCAGCCCTCTGCTCTTGGCTCTCCATGACCTGGAGCCTTGGTGTGGTTGGTCCCCCTCTCTTTCAATGTATCACATTGAAGGATTTTTTATAATGATTATAATTTTTTTGAAAGGTTTTTTGTTTTATTTTGCATTATTGGTTCTATTTAATATTTATTTTTTAATTTGTTGTGTTTCCTTTTTTTTGTGCTATGTCTTACTAAAAGCAACAAATATTTTATTTGAAAGGATAACAATGATTGAAACTACACACTATTATAAGTACCACATACTTAATTAGGTCATTTATTCATTTTAATTATTAGATATAACTGAATATGATGATCAATGAAAATTAAAGTAATACATAGAGGTTTTGGAGTCTACCACTCATTGATGTTCAATCCATCTTGCACCTATGCATATTTACTTCCAATTATTTATGTCATGCTAGTTTAATGCTTCACCCCTAAGTTGTAAAAATCTTAAAATGGAATTCATGCTTAGCAACCCAAGAAAATATCTACTTGGTTACACTCTTAGGGTCATTTTTTCTATATAAAAAAAGTCACAAACAAGCCTTATTCCCAATTCATTCCCATTAGGTCACCACTATTATTGCCAAAATTTATACCGCTTATTTTAAATATTCATACATCTTGATTTGTATAATTTAATTTTTGTCATGCTTGACAAGGGCAGTTCTTTCCTATGCTTTATCTTGGTGTCTAAATTTGTTTTCTTTACTATTCCTTTGCTTTAATTACTTTAGTTGACTAAATTTTGAAATATTCTAGGGTGTTTATTATTGTTGATTATGATAATTTTTAAATAAATATTTTATGAAGTTGAAAGCATGCTAGAAAATGTTGAAAGAGAATTTCACTCATTTCATATCATCTTTCCAATTCAGAGTGTGGTTAAAAGAAATATTCTTGGAGGTTTGATTTGATTATGAATATTATCAAACCATGTTTTATAAGAAGTTTCATGGTCTTCATTTCTCTATATTTTTCTATGGTTCTATACATTTTTATGGATGTTTGACATCAAAGCATTGATTTGTACACCATAAATAAATAAATAAATAAAAATTAGATCATTGAAGTAAGTTTCCTTTGGTAATGATTAGTTTTATTGATTCAATTGTTATCTTTGTTGAACAATGAAAAAAGTGGTTTCTAGGATGTGAATAAGGGTGAAAAAATTATGTCCATTCATTTTTTTATATGGCAAAGTTTCCACAATTGAAATATTAAATTTCATAATGATAAGTTCTACAAATTTAGTTGCATCTAAATATCATGAAACCTTGGCCTAAACATACTTAGTAGATTTATTCTACTTACTCTATCATGATTTCGTTTTATAGAATAATTTTTGAGATGACATCAACAAGGCCAATTCAAGTGAAAGGGGAATTTTTGGTATTCAAACTAATTTATTTTATCTTCCTACTAGGTAAAATTATATTAGTAAGATAGGTTTATATTAGATATGCTAGCACACTCTTTCATTCATGTATTGATTCAAAGTCCACTCTTCTAAACTTCATTAAATTATAGATCATAATGCGTCTACTATGTGAACATATTGATAAGATTAATAGTAAAGGGAAAGACAAAAGACTCAACACAACATGATATCCAAACAACATAGCCTAAAGGTAATTATTTCATGATAGTTTCTAGCACATATAGTATGGCATGGAATTAAAAAGGCATGATTTTAGAATTTATTTTTAATGTGAAAATTTAAGATGTCTAGAAACTTCCTAAGGTTCTTCAAATTTCTTGTCAAAGATAGCATGGAATAATGTGTGTTCATTCCAAGCTCAATGGATAAAATATACACTCTAGGTGGTGAAGGGAGAATAGCACACAAGTATTATGATTTTTTCATTCTAAGATATTATATGTAACATGAAGTAAAATTAATAGTGTGCATGCATATATAGGGGTTATGAAAACATTATCTTTGATAGTCAAGTATTTGATAAATTATTTTTTTTAAGATTTTGTGATTTCTGGATTTTTGATTGTGTTTAAGTTTTTTCATCAACGTTTTAGATCACACTCAGTGATCCATCATCAGGATGATAAAGAGCTCTTTATCATCCTGATGATGGATCACTGAGTGTGATCCGAAACGTTGATGAAAAAACTTAAACACAATCAAAAATCCAGAAATCACAAAATCTTAAACATGATGGATTGTGGAAATCTCATAGCATTAAATTATTTTTTTATTATATAAGCAGTATTTACAAGGTGTTGTACCTATGAATATAAAATTCATCAATCTCCCTTCGGGTTTTGTTTTTTGCTAAGTACCATCCCATGCCTCCAATGAACATCATCGGCTCTTTTGATAAATGACTGCTAGCCTCTGCCACGTGTCTGCTCAATGCTTTCTGAAGGAATTCTTCCCTTCATTTTTCAAACAGCCCCCACCATGCTCTCATGTGTCATCGTCGCACACACTTAAAGGCTTCTTCCTCTCACTTTTGAATCAGACCATGACCGTGTGCCACATTGCCTTCATCCACATATGCTTTGGCAGACCCCACTGTTGACACCAATGAAAAGGGCATGCTTCCATGTGTCTTCCAAGTACAATCCTTCAAAGGCAAGGAGTAGTGAACTATGGGCTGTGAAATGTCACCACACGTCTCTTCGACAGATGCTTCTTCAAAGCAAATGATGGAGCAAACTATGGGATGCGATATGTTGCCACATGTTCTAACTACCTATATTGGGTGGTGACACTTGTTTGCATGGGGCTATGTCGGGACCACTACCATCATTCGCAGAGGATGCACCTGGATGGGGAGCAACCACATGCTATGGCCCAAATCTTTTCTGTTACAACGGCTAAGGGGAATCATTGCTGCTAAATCATTGCTCATGTTTCCAAATCTTTTTAGTTGTTGCTTGACAGGTGGTGGGGATGCTCACTATATATACTTCTCTTTGTTTCTGAAGAGGGGTTCCACATTCAAAGTCCTACGAGTTTTGAGAGTTCAAGAATTGCAGAAAAGATAAAGACACCAGGCCTTTTTATTGTTATTAGATTATTGCGGAAAGGCTCACAGACTATGCCATTATTTGACCTTTCTATTTTTCTTAAGCTATTTGATTAACTTTATACTGTGCCATTATTGTTTGAATGGTTCATTTGTAGAACTTCTATAATTTGAATGCAAGTTTGTTGGTTTAGATCATGTCTTTTGACTCCTCTTTTCAATAGGTGTGAAAATTATTTTATGTTATTGAATGCATTGTTCATGCTTCAATCTTTAATTTATGTCATTCTAGGACATAGTAAATTGTTGAACAGGCCCTTAGATTGTATCCAAAAGATAGATTTATCGTGCCTTTTATCTAAATTCTAGTGCATCGCCTTAGTTAGATCTTTTATTTTTATATCTACTTCTTTTTCCCACTCCAAAAAACCAATTACAGAAGAAGCCAACTTCTTTACAAATCTGGAGGTCACTCAGTTTAGCGCAATAGGTCCCCCATAAACTGAGTTTCCCACAAAGGGTTGTTACCTTGCCAATTTTTGGCATCAACAGTTTTTCTTTTTCGTGGCACACCCGATGGGACTAAGCTTAAATGAACCTTATTTTAAGGAGGGTGTATGATCCATCGGCCTGTAACTAGATCCCAAATAGCAAATAACCTTGGTTTATTAGTACTGCCATTAGGGACAGTATAGCCCGCAACTGAATTAGTCAATGTTCTACTTCCTTTGCCCTTTCCGCTAGCCATGTTTCCTGTTGCTAATATAAATTATGTGGCATGGGACGCCGAAAGTCATCTTGTAGTGCCAATAGCGCCTCCCATTTGGGCCACTATCCTTGTTTCCATCATAAAAGCTATACCTAAATTCAATGGGGATGGCTCAAGAACACCATCCAAACATTTGCAAGATTTTTTGGACGTATGTCTAGTACATGATATTACGGACCAAAATATAGCACTAAGGTTACTCGCCACCTCTTTTAGAGGCAAGGCACTAGATTGGTACTGAATGCTACAAGAAAACACTATCAGTACCTAGGATGAGCTCAAAGATCCTTCTTATCAAATATTTTCAAACGAAGGAGACCGATCCTCGCTATATTATCAACTATCAGTCATAAAGCGATCCTTGCACGAAGCCATGGCTAACTTCAAGTCCTGTTTCCATACAAGCTGGCAGAGAATCCAAGTTGATATTTGCTCGTCGCTCGATCTAGCATTCATGTTCTATTTGAAATCTATCAACCCCGATATTTCAATGATGATCCAGTCCCTTGGCAAAACCACACTACCGGGTGCCTACAATGTTGTTGTCAACTTGGAGAACAATTTGATAGATGTTGAGAAATTTCCTCCTCAGCCCATCATTCCTATATTTTTAGAAATATCAGCTCCTGCTCAAGAGATGCCTTCTACTAGCAAATTGGCTCCTCCTCAATCTATGTACGCATATCCGAGCATGCCGCAAAATGTTGCTTCCACATCCAGTTCTTCAAAGGAGGATATGAGTGATGTCAAGGAGATGTTGCGAGTTATGGACAACGAGATAACCGTTATCAAGCATAACCAAGTCATGCCTCTGAAGCTGACCTATCAAAATTATCAAGGAAGAAGGTCCTCTTACCAACAAAACTAGTTCCAAGGAGGCACTCGCACAAACCCGCGAGTGCAAAGAACAAATCAAATAGTGTCGGTACCCATTCCGCTGCAAAGCGCCAATCTGAGCTCGAGTAGAGAGCTAATTGTGAGGCAAAACAATTTAATCGATGACACCAACCCCTGGTACTTCCCTTGCGATGATTCACACATGTCTCAAAACTATCCACGTGGCAACCTACAACAAAAGGTGGCGGAGTAGCGCAGCCAAGGCGCAACATCAGATCCCAGAGGCTATGTGTATACAGCTTCCCAAATGGACAACGCGGTGCTCACTGCACAAATGCAGGGGATGTCACTAGAGAAAGAAGCGAACATCACTCCCAATCATGCACTCTTCTCATGGATGGAAGAAGAAGCGGTGTTTTCCAATGAGGCATCCACATCTAAAACACTGCAAGTACAGTCTGATTACAACACCCGCTCAAAGAGGAGATTCACAAGTGAACCGATCATCCTGCAACTGGTCATTCTACAACCTAAAAGTGCTTTTGACCAAATTCCTAATACCTCTGCAACCATGCCACAATTTCCACCGTGAAGGGAAGTTGTTATAACAAGAGCTAAGGAGCATAAATCCCTGAATCCACCACCCTTCAATGTAGTGGAACAATTGAAAAAATCATCCTCTAATGTATCCCTTTGGGATATATTAGCTATTCCAGAGCAAAATACATTACTACAGAATTATCTCCAGGAGGATGCAAGTGCAATGCCAACGGGGAAGTTGCTCAAAGCAAAGGCTGTTGATCAATCACCTCCCGCCAAAGTTCTCACAAATAGCACAGCGGAAGCTCTCGCTAAGGTAAAAGATAATCCAAAACCCAAACCCTTCTTCCTAACGCTTATTATGCGAGAGAAGTTATTACACAATGCCATGATTGACTCTGGTGCTAGCACCACAGTTATGCCAAAATAGATAGTTGAAGCTTTAGGGCTTAATTATGAACCTTTAAAAAATGAAGTGATGCAGCTTGATGGAAATAGAGTCAAAATTGTCAATCTCATCAAGGACCTTCCCTTGACTCTATTTTCCTGCCCTAGCATCACAGTGTCACAAGATACCATGATCATAGATGTTCCCCCCATGTTTGGCCTCTTTCTATCCCAAAAATTCACTTTAAAGGTAGGCGGATACCTGTCCCTGGATTGGTCGCATATGATCCTCAAGACCAAGCGCAGTGCAAAAATGAAGATAGAATCTGAAGCTCTGCATTTGGAACATGTGGCCGATGAAGCCATGATCAACTTTGAGGCCACTCATACCTCTATCACCAAGCAATAAATGTATCATGCTGAGCTATTGGAAGATGAAAAAGTGACCTGAGATCAGACTGATCAAGAAGAAGTTCTCTTAAGCGAACATATGGACACTGATCCTTTTGGAAATTACCATGCTACTGGGTTGGACACCTATGTCATCTACGATGAAGATCAAGTGTTCTCAAAGTTCGTTAAAGGATCAAAGAGCGGTCAAGCCTCAGAGCTATGGACGTTGCACTTCGACGGAGCAAGATGCAAGGTTGGTGCAAGAGTCGGGATATGTTTAATGTCCCCACAAAATGAGAAGACACTGAGGTCTTTCCACTTCTAGTTCACTTTCTCAAACAATGAAGTTGAATACGAAGTGTTCTAGTGCAAGGTCTCAGCCTTGCAGAATGGATGGGCATTAAGCAATTAATGGTGTTCATATATTCTGAACTAGTAGTCAATAAAGTCCATAGAATTTCCGTAGCCAAGAATGTTCACATGCAATCCTATAAACACTGAGTTTGGGACCTGATTGAGGGTTTTGAAGCCTTCAACATTCAAACAGTGCCCAGAGAACAAAATACAAATGTGAATCACATGGCAGCAATCGAATCCCATTTTGATCCTACCTCCGACCTCATTCACAACAAACACTTTGTATTAGTGATAGTCTGACTAGCCATTCCAGACAATGACCAAAGCTGGCAGGTGTTTGACAGTGATGAACACATTGCCTCCTTCATCTGGCAGGCGGGAGAATTTTTCGACCAGCTCCACCCGAAGATCATTGAAGCTTATGAAGGACAAATTATTCAGCTCAAATCAAACAAGCTTCCAAAGGGATTGGTCACTCTCGAAAATCTTTTTGATTGTGACGATGCAAGAAATGACAAGAGGAAGTTCATAGCAAACAAAGGTGACTATGCGGATCTTCAGGTCAGAGATAGAAGAAAGCTCAAAGTCGGGAAAGATGTCCCAAACCACAATAAAGAAAGGCTCATCGACTTTTGTGAAAAATATCGAGTGGTGGCCTGGTCATATGATGACCTCAGGGGATATGATCTCGATATCATCCAGAACACAAATAGAGCTAGCGGAAGGCACAAAACCAGTTTTCCAAAAATAGAGGCCAGTCAATCCCAAGATTGAAGCACTAATGGCACAAGAATTAACCAAGCTAATCCAGTCGCAGATTATCTTTTCAATCAAGCATAGCATGTGGGTATCCAATCTAGTCCCAATCTAAAAGAAGAATTGAGATATTCATCTATGTGTGGACTTTCGGGACCTAAACAGAGCATCCCTGAAGAATCATTACCTGCTACCTTCAATGGATTCAATCCTTCAGACAGTGGCAGGATTGGAGATGTTTTCCCTGTTAGATGGCTTGTCCAGTTACAATTAGATCCAGGTCAAAGAGGAGGATCAACATAAGACAACATTCACCACCAAGTGGGGAACGTTCACATACACTAAGATGTCGTTCAACCTCTCAAATGCAGGAGCCACCTTCTAGCGGGCAATGGATATCGCTTTTAGCGAACTAATCAACAAGATTATCCTAATTTATTTGGATGATTTGACGGTGTTCTCCAAGTTCAAAGATGATCATTTTGATCACTTTGAGATGGTGTTCAAGAAATTCTAGGAGTCTGGGATCTCCCTGAACCCAAAAAAATGTGTCTTCGGAGTATCGCAAGGAAAGCTATTGGGACACGTAATGTCCAAAGAAGGAATTTCAATTGATCCTAATTAGGTGAAATCAATCAAAGAGCTTCCCCTTCCAGTCAACAAGAAAGGTGTACAGTCCTTCTTGGGAAAGGTAAATTTTGTTATCAAATTTATTTCTGATTTTATAGGAATAATTAGACCAATCACCCTAATGCTAAAAAGGGATCAAACATTTAAATGGACAAAAGAAGCAAGAGAAGCCTTTAAGAAATTCAAGGATGCTATTTCCTCCGCTCTTGTGCTGGTCAACCCAAACTTATCAAAGGAATTCATAATGTATGTATTCAATAGCAAGTCAAGCATTGCTACTATCTTAACTCAAAAAGATGATGAGGGCAAGGGAGAACACTTGATAGCATTTCACTCCCAAACTCTGAAGGAATATGAGAAAAACTACAAATTTGTAGAGAGGCAAGCATTTGCAATATTTAAGGGACTCAAGAAGTTTCGACACCTAATCTCTTGCAATAAGGTGATTGTTTATGTCATGCATTCTAACGTGTGTGAATACATCATGGAAGGAGAAATCATTGAGAAAAGAGCCAATTGGACCACCAAGATCCTCGAATACGACATTGAGGTCAAGCCTACAAAAATCATTCGAAGAAGAGGACTGTGTGAATATCTTGCGCACGATGAAGAAATGGCCACCGAAGAAGAGCAGTCGGAGCTAGTCCTAATGAATGAGTCAAAGTCTAAAGGTTGTTGGCTGGCAGAAAAAGTAGGGTTTATGCACATAGGAAAATATACATTGGGCCTTCCTTCTCAGAAGAGGAGATTCTACCGACAGCAAAACAGTGGATACACGCTCATTGAAGGGATCTTGTTCAAAAGAAATTTTAACGGCATTCTATTGTGGTGTGTTACCACAGAGCAAGCAAAAAGGATCCTCAACACTTACCACAATAGTCCTGCGGGTGGACATTTCTCTGCAAATACCATCACCATCAAAATCATGCGCGCAGGGTACTTCTGGTAGACGTTATTCAATGATTCCTACTCCTTGGTAAAAGCTTGCAAGGAATGCTAGTTCTTCGCAAGAAGAAGAAAGAATTTCACAATGCCTCTTAATCCAATAGTGGTTGACAAGTCATTCATGCAATGGGGCCTAGACTTCATTGGAATGATCAACCCGGCCTCCAGCACAGATCATAAATGGATCTTGACGGCCAATGGCTACTTCACTAGGTGGATCGAAGCCTTACCACTAATGAATGTGACAGAGGTAGAGATAATGGACTTCCTAGAGGAACTGGTGACGAGATTTAGCCCACCAAAAACTATCATCTTCGACAATGCCAAAGCTTTCCTAGGCTCTAAGGTAAGTCAATTCGCACTTATGCATGGCTTATTCCTTAAAACATCATCAAACTACTACCCATAGGGGAACGGCTTAGCCGAGTTGACGAACAAGAATCTGATCTGACTCCTCAAAAGGATTGGGTCAAAATACCAAAAGGAATGGCATAAAAACCTCCAAGCAGTGCTCTGGCAGACTGCATAACTCCTAAGCAAGTCCTCAAGACTTCTCTGTATGAGCTAGTATATGGAAAAGAGGCGCTATTGCCTATCTCCATGGAGATTCCAGCGCTGCAATTATTAAAATCTCTCGAGGTGGAACAAAATGGCACAATGGAGGTACGGCTAGCCAAGTTACTAGAAGTACAAGAGAAAAGGGAAAAGTCCCTAATAACCATGACTAATCGCCAACTGGTGGTTAAAAGATGGTTTGACAAGAAAGCGTCCGACCAAGGTTTAAAATGCAGAGACTTAGTGTTGAAGTTTAATGAAAGGGTTGCGAAGCCAAGTCAGCACAGGAAGTTTCACAGCCTTTGGGAAGGTCTGTTCAGGATAATTCAATGCAAATAACATAATGCATTTGAGTTAGAAACTATGGAAAAAGAAGCGTTGGGAATCCCAGTCAATGGAATTCACCTTAAATTATTTAATTAAACTTGCATATCCTACCGATGTAAATATGTTCATAGTGTTTTTCCTTCTTTCCCTTTTGTTCCCTTTTGTTTCTGTTGGCCGGTTTTTTTACATATCCTATGGTTCAAGGCGGAAAAGAGCAAGTGACCCATTATTGCAAAGAGTAGGAAAATAAGTTCACAGCTCAAAAGAATAGAAAAATCAAACACCCACATGCAAAATTGAATTGAACACATATATGTTGAAAAGAAAGGATAACCCATATTGCAGAGTCTAGAAGCAAATAATAAGATGATTATATAAAGTTATATTTTCATTATATATATGCTTTGGTATTTACATTGTCAAAATGGCTCAAGGGCCACACTTCTAAAAGTATATCGCTATATTTTGCTTCTTTCAATATTCAATGATAAAGCCTTTTTTAGGAATATATACAAAAATGAACTAACTAATATAAGATTTTATAAATCAAAAAGAAAAACATGGAGGTCTTCAATCCACAGTGTGGGTAGCAGCAACAGACGCATCAACAGTCGCATCCACAAGGTCTTCATCAATAGGGGCATCATTAGAAGTAGCAACATTATCCAAGGGAGCAATGGCCAGTGGTGGAGGGAACACCAGGTTCCTGAAGTCCGTGTACTAGTCAATATAGTAGAACGACACCACATTGTAAATACAGAAGAGAAAGTGGCAGGCATGAGTGACCCTTTCGCGGTGCTCATTCTGCAACTAGAGGTGAAAGCCGCTAAGAAATGGTAGCCATGGTACGGCCGCATCCTCTTCAATGAATCCACTAAGGTTGCTCGCGGTTGGAATGCCTCCACCGTATGCAACATTTTCCACTACCTCCCTGAAGCCATTCAGGTACTTCTTTGGGAAAATTTCTTTGACAAGGCACAAAATCAGTGGCTTGGGAATTCCAATATCAAGCATGGAGGGAACAAAGTGCGAGCACACATCAGTATTAACTCAATACTTATCCTCGTATTTGAGGAAATATCGTCCCAAAACCCATTTCATGGCTATGATAGCCAGTGAGTGCTTATTCTTCATCATCCTTTTCAAGCACCTAGTTGAAATCTCACCTAAGAAAGTCATCTGAGACTTATGAAAAACTAGCCTAATTGGGGTATTCATGTTGGCAGATCTCTGCAACTACCTTAAAACTATTTCTGCAAACTGCCTAGGTCTAGCCTATGAAAACACTACGCAACTGCTAATTCTAAACTACTAAGCCAATTACCTAATACCAACTTTTCTCAAATCACTAAGTGTGATTTTGCTACTGCTTAGATGCCTATTTATAGAAAAAGTGAAGAATGGTAATTTTCTTACTATAAATGTGAGGCTAATCAAGTACCAACTTGAAAGTCATGCCAGAGCATGCTTGAATTTCCCACCCAGTTGTGTTTGTTGAGTACGACTTGCTACGTGTAAAACTAATAAGGGCTAATTAATAAGCCTAAGCTGGTGGCAGCAATCAACAGTGTTATGCACAGCCAAATACTAAGGTGTCATTCTCTAGGTGTTTTGCGAACTCCAAGGCTGAGATCATATCTTTTCAAGCACTGATCGCATCTTTGGCTTAATCATTCCTTTTGGGATATTAATTGCCAACGCATACGAATGCTTAAGCTGCTAGCAAAGCATTAGCTCAAGTTCCAAGAAAATTGCACTGTACAATACAGTTGCTAATTGTAATTATGAATTCTTGTCATTTCAAAATGGCAAGTGATTCATTTCACACAAGCCAAAAGGTTGGCGATACATGCCGAATTAAATGCAAAAAGGTAACTCCCGTCTACCACCTTAAGAAAAGATAGCTAAGTATTGCATGCAAAATTTTTAAGCACTTAAAAGGTTTTTTCAAATACACTACTTAGAGCGAAAGTAGTTTCTAATGCACAACCAAATATGAGGTAAAATTGTAGAGAAGTTTAGGCTAAGAAGAATCTTCCCGCAAATAAAAAATGGCAAAAAGTTCAAGCTAAGAAGCACAAGGAGAGGCAACTCGGAGCTTATTTAAAGCTATGCGAACAACACCAGCCATCAATGTCTTTGACAACATTTCTTATGCCATGCCTAGTATTCCAGACAAGCCAAAGTGGGCGAACACACAAGAACTGGAGAAGCCCAAAAGCTATAGAAACCAAAACTTAATCCAGGAGGACTGGGATAATATTCATGATCCCATTCTTGCAAAGAACCCTAAAGGATTGAGGGAAGCGGCCTACGAAAGAATGAAGGTATATTCCAAAAAGATAATGTCAATGGAAAAGAAGATATGGTTCAGTGGGCTTCCATAATAAATGGTCCCATCTGTGCATTATTGCCCAGAATTAGTTGATGTAGCCATTGAGCATTTCAACCCAAGCACCAACACTATTGAGGGTTGGACTCTGTCGATTATTATCAGCTTGGGAGCTATCCAGAATATGCTTTATATTCCTGATCATACTCAAAGAAAGATAAAAATAGAAGCATTCACTCCTGCAAAGGGGGAAAATATATGGAACACAAGGGATAAGGCTCTGGAGTTTTATAACAAAGAAACCAAAAGGATTGAAGTAGATCACTGGAAGCCACCAAGGATCCTGACACAGCACGATGCTTTCAACACATACTTGCAAGATGCCTTTTCAATGATGACATTTGTTTGCGGTCTGGACACCGACAAAGAGGTGCACGTGTTTCAATTGGGCCTAGGTTTCCAGTTTCATAGGCAACAATCTTACTTCTAGTATGATTTTGTAGAATACCTCTCAAAGGAGATGATAGGGCAATGTAACAATTACCAAGTTGAACAGAAGTTTAGGTTTCCTTCCTATCTTTCCCATATGTTTTTGCAACAGAACCCTAATTTCTTTGATAAGTGGGTGAAGTTGTCTATTTTTTACGAAAGAAACAGAAGGAAGTCAATTTCTATCTGGACTCCTCTCCTCTCTTCCACTTTCAACTATTATACATTTTCAAATTATTTCTTGACTCTAATTTTGCAAGATTTGCAAGGAGAGGATGGTATTAACCGACTCACTAAGACGCAGACAAAGTATATGCAAA
Organism: Sequoia sempervirens; assembly: GCA_007258455.2. NCBI lineage: Eukaryota > Viridiplantae > Streptophyta > Pinopsida > Cupressales > Cupressaceae > Sequoia > Sequoia sempervirens. Next base: position 96,191,697 of record VDFB02256132.1, on the reverse strand, counting down.
ACTTCATTCCTAGATGTGACTATTTTTTGGGAGCGGATTTCACATTCATCGAGATGCAAGGCTTCACTAAGGATCCATTCTGCCTTATAACATGTATTACAAATTGAGTGCTAGCCCTTGAATTGTTTTGGTAGGCATGCATTATTAATGCTACCTTCTATGTAGGCAAAGCCAAGAGGAAGGGATTGCTCATCTATTTGATAAGATTCAAGACAGTGGCCATGAAAAATAAAAAGGCGGCGCACTCACTGTTGAAAGATAAGCTGGCTCATCTTGGGTTGGTAATGATCTGCGATAAATGGAATTACAACCCTTTCAATGATCTACCATATGAGCATATCAAAGTAACTCACAGTTCTCGGCCTTACTGGGAAAAGAGGCGTAGCCTACTGGAGGATGAAGATGAATTATTGGTTGACTTGATCCACATTCCTACAGAAGATAACAGACCACCATGGAATAAGTTCTATTTCATTGCGGTGGATTATAATGAGAATTGCAAGATGGGAGCCACCCTGTTCAATAGGTTAAGAAAAGAAGAGGAATGGGGTGTGGAAAGGATCATAGCCTTCTAGGTGTATCACCAAGAGACAAAATAGTTGAATGCCCCTTATAATAGCATGAAGGATGATGAACAGTTTGATAGGTTGTGGGATGATGAACATCCTGCTTCTGACTTAAGCACTAGCGGAGGTGATGACTCCAATGAAGAAGAAGAGAAAGCAAAGGAGGAAGCCGAGACATCGACATCCTCTACTCAACAAAGGAAAATTTCCACAGGGCAGCCTACCTATGTCGCTTCAAATGTGCAACTAAATATAGCAAGAGCCTCACGGACGCTCACTTGGGCCTCGAAAGCAACAAGAGGGTCCCAACAGCAACAGTCAGAGACCGTAGATATGGGAGACTCCCCGCTTCCCAAATGATAGCACACAAAAGTTATTATGAGAGAAGGTTCACAAGAACCCGTCGTAGGGAAAGTACTTGCAATGAGCCAGGAGTTTGAAGTGAGGAGCCAACAACAGGTGGAGAACTGCCATCATCCAGTCAACAGGTAATGTTCACTCCTTTTTTTACTTCTCAATCTTTAGTATCCTCTATCATTTCTGCAATGCCCCTTACTGCAAGTGTTGGCCCTACCTTCTCTACCTCTACCATAATGTTTGTAGGAGGTTTCTCCCAATTCGCCCAGACAAAGCCATATATCTTAACGCCTTCACAAACCCTGACACCAATCGTCGTTGTCCAATCTCTCCTTGCCTCTCTTTCTACAATCTCAGCTACCATTGGTACCCCTATTGCTACTGCTACCTCAGGTCTGACCCACTATGCCCATCAAGTGGACTCTCTAATTACTACCCCATCACTACAACAACTAATGAGCCCTTCCACCAGTTCGCAAACTAAACTCTGACATGTCCCTTATTTCTCCCCATAGACTGTTACTCTCTAGAAGAGCAAAATGTAGGGGCTTGCCACACTTACATTCCCTTTCTCCCTACCTCCCGGTGCACCCTTTGTAGGCTAGCTAGTTCAGTCACCATCTGAATCCATAGCCCAAGGAGAAGCCACAAAACAAGTGTGGACTCTCAAAATGCAAAAGAAAAAGGCTAAGGATGACAAAAGGATGCAGAGCCGAAGGTATATACTGTGTACAATGAGGTGCATCAAACACTGAATTTTGCCACCATGTACCTGAACACCACCAAACCACAAGGGGAGATGCTGCCAGATGATTACAACATGTATGTCACGGGACTCGATCTGAGAGCAGCCCGACCGTAGGACAAGGTAGAACTCATGGAAGAAATGCAACGGGTGGTGATGACTAACTTCCTCCACTTTGGCCGTCAATTAAAGAAAAAGGAGGAGGAGCTGAAGCTTGTGAAGGAAAGGGTCAGTTTCCTAGAGACGAAGGAGAAATCGCTTGAAGCAGAAGTTATGTGCTTATCAGACAAAGTGCAGGCAGAAGAGTTGGAGCGGAACAAACTCCAAGAAGAACTCAAGAAGTACCAATCTGTTGATCCCATTCTGATCAATGAGCTACGAATGAAGAACCAAGAATATTAGAGCCAATTGGCCCAGGTGGAGCAAAATCTGCAACAAAAAGATGAAGAGCTAGCATCTTAGTACGCTCAACATAAGCAAAAATTAGAAAAGAATAAGGCAGACTTTGAGGGCCAAAAATCCCAATTAGAAAAAAGGCTCCAAGAGATAAAGTCTTCTCTTGACATAGAGTTGGAAAACCACACCTTAGCCGAGCAGAACTAGTTTAAGGAGCTAAGTAACATTGGGGAGCAACTTGCATCTGCAAAAAGGAGAATTGTGGAATTAACAAAGGATGTCGGCTCGAAGGATGCAGAGATTTCCCTTCTAAAGAGCGCTCCCTAGGCCCCTGCAACACAGCTAGACCTCATCCCAGTAGCTCAATAACTATACATTTCATACTAGAAAAGGTTAAGGCCTTCTACCTAACACTATAGCCAACGCTCCAGTTCATCTCAAAAGCAACAAATTTGAGTAGGGAGGTTCATGGAACAATCAAATAGTTCCCATAGTTCATCATAGAAAGGGTTCGTGAGGCAAAGATTTTTCTAAGCAAGCTATACATGGTCTCTGACAAAAAGTTAGCAAAGGCAGGGATCGAGGATCAAAATGTTGCTACCCAGACGGAAACAAATTCATCCATTGCCACTCGGCCATCCTATGTACTAACGCCTACGTGGCTACTTTGAACCAGACTATGGATGGCATGTGGGAAAATTTCTCCCAGCTAATTGAGATGTGCCTACCATCCCCGTTTCTTGAAGATGGGTCGATCACCACAACTAAGCAAATTGTAGCAAAGATTGAAGAAAAGGAGCAGGACCCAGCCACTTTCCAGAACTTCAACCAGCCTCCTACCGCAACAGACATTGAAGGAGTCATCTATCCGGTTGTGTAGCTACTTTTCCATTGCGATTCAAGGGCCAGTTTACCTAAGGTGTTTCCTTATAAAGAAATGCTTGACCTAGGTGGAGCACAGGGAAATATGTGCAATATATGGATACCATCCAAAGATAAAATTGTCAGAAGTTGTGAATATAAAATTCATCAAGCTCCCTTAGGGTTTTTTTTTTGTTAAGTATTGGCCCATGCCTCCAATGAACATCATCGACTCTTTTGATAAATGACCACCGGCCTCTGCCACATGTTCGCTCAATGCTTTCCGAAGGAATTCTTCCCTTCATTTTCAAAAATCCCCCACCATGCTCCCACGTGTCGTCACCGCATACGCTTAAAGGTTGCTTCCTCTCACTTTTGAATTGGGCCCCGACTGTGTGCCATGTTGCCTTCATCCGCATATGATTTGGCAGACCCCACTGTCAACACCAATGAAAAGGGAACACTTCCACATGTCTTCGAAGCGTAATCCTTCAATGGAAAGGAGTAGTGAACTACGGGATGTGAAATGCCACCACACATCTCTTCGGTGGATGCTTCTTCAAGGCAAAGGATGGAGCAAACTATGGGTTGCGATATGCTGCCACGTGTTCTAACTGTCTATACTGGGTGGTGACACTTGTTTGCACGGGGCTATGTTGGGACCACTGCCATCATTCGCAGAGGATACACCTAGATGGGGGCCAACCACATGCTATGTCCCGAATCTTTTCTATTACAACGGTTGAGGGGAATCATTGTTGCTACATCATTGCTCAGGATTCCAAACCTTTTCAGTTGTTGCTCGATAGGCAGTGGGGATGCTCACTATATATACTACTCTTTGTTTCTGAAGAGGGGTTCCATGTTCAAAGTCCTAGGAGTTTTGAGAGTTCAAGAATTGCAAAAAAGATAGAGACACCAAGCCTTTTTATTGTTATTAGATTATTGCAGAAAGACTCACAGACTATGCCATTATTCGTACTTTCTATTTTTCTTAAGCTATTTGATTAACTTTATATCGTGTCATTATTGTTTGAATGGTTCATTTGTAGAAATTCTATAATTTGAATGCAAGTTTGCTAGTTTAGATCATATATTTTGACTCCTCTTTTCAATAAATGGGTGTGAAAAATATTTTATGTTATTGAATACATTGTTCATGCTTCAATCTTTAATTTATGTCATTATAGGACATAGTAAATTGTTGAACGGGCCCTTAGATCATATCCAAAAGATAGATTTATCATTCCTTTTATATAAATTTTGGTGCATAGCTTTAGTTAGATCTTTTATTTTTATATATGCTTCCTTTTCCCATTCCAAAAAACCAATTACAGAAGAAGTCAGTTTCTTTAAAAATCTGAAGGTCACTCAGTTTAGTGCAATAGGTCCCCCATAAACTGAGTTTCCCACAAAGGGTTGTTACCTTGCCAATTTTTGGCATCAACAGTACCCTTAACACAAAAGGCTATGATGGCAGAAGTTCAAATAACCATATTTAACAAAAAAACAACAAACAAACCAATAACAACAAAATAACAACAAAGAACCATAAATCGATAAAGGAAGTGGACAGGAAGTAACCCCCGAGCCCCCTACTTGGATATGTTTTCCCATTCCTCCATGAGGATCTTGAACACATCCATCTTGGCCTAATTGGAGTTGGGTTCAATAGCAGGGTCATGTTTTTTAATCTCCTCCTAGAGCGTTGAAGCCAAAATGACCACAAAATAATGCATCACTTTTAGAGTGAAGCAGGTGAGATGATTAAGCTTCCTTTCAAGTGTGTTCACCTGAGTCAAAAAAGCATTGTAACCTTGAGTAGTTTCCTCATAGGAATGGTTAGCTTCCTCTTAAATTCTCATGATGGGGAGAGGATTTTGAGATGGAGTCCTCCATGATCATTTTATTGAGCTTAGGGAATTGGATAGGACCATCTAAATTATTATTAGCATCCTCCTCCATCTTCTCATTATTGTTATCTTGTCTGGTGTCATGTTTAGAATTGTTAGAAATTTCATCAATAACAACCTTTTGACTTTATTTACCAGCCAACTTGTTGGATCTTTTCACACTAGCAAGCTCAGAACCAGCTTTAGGCTTGTTGACAATCATATTTTCCTCATCACCAGTGTCATTAGTATTATCTTCACCCTCCTCATCCTCAAAGTTAGCTTCTTCCAAAAAGAAGGTGATAGATTTCTTTTTCTTCATTGCACGCTTCCCAAAAAATTTAACAAAAGTATTCTTTAACTCACAAATCCCCACCGCCACATTTTTTTGGCTTTACACATGGTTAGTTTTTCTTTTCTTCTTTTTATCCAAGAGTTTAGGGTTGGTATCAAGAGTGGGTTGGTTAGAAATAGGATTAAGCTTGCACTTGGTTCCCAGTTTGGCAACATTGGGGGGGTTCAAGGGGTTTCAATAAGGGGAGTAATATCAAGCTCCTCTTCCACAAGGGTTACACGAATAAGTTTTGGGGGGAAGAGTGCAAGATGAAAGTCATAAAGTATCATAATAAGCCCTTGATAGAGCAGGATTGGGGGTTTCTTAGGGTTTTTAGTTCAAAGCTCAATAGCCTCTTTAACAAAAATTTAATACATGAAAGAAGGAAAAAAGGGAAGCTTATAAGTAGGTGGTACTTGAAATAGTTTGATAGAGGCATATGGTAATAGTAGAAATATTTAAACCTACCCTCTAGAGTTACATATTTCGTTATCACAAGACAAACCTGGTCCCATGATGCCAACAACTTACTCCTATCATACCTCACATGCAATTTGGTGGGTTGTTCATTCTCCTTGAAAAATTAGTTCATGTTGTCAACATCCTAAACTTTAGTTTTTTTCTTTGGTTTTTTACCACTTCATGAGAGACCAATCACTTTAGCTTTAATCTCCCCACTAACCTCAAAGGAGATTCCCCCCAATTTATCTTGTCAATTACAATAACCATTAGCAAACTCGATTGACCAGTTCTCATCGTGACAGTTGAGGCTTTCCATTAAAAGTGTCAAGCCTCCCTCAACATAATATTTTCTTTTGTTAATTAAGATATATCTAATTCTATTTTATAAATTAATCTGATTGTTTGATATTACATTAGGATTATCATTGTTAACTATATGATGCAATCATTGTGTGGTAGTAATGATTAAATTATTCATTCAACTAAATGATTTCATATTTATTATACAAAAAATTGTTCTAATCTTCCTTCTATTTTGCTTGTATATGTATAATTTATTTTTTGTTAGCATATTGAGAGCTAATCTTCAAGGCTTTGCTAAATTATATAAAATTTCTTATTTATTATTCAATAAAAATTTCAATCAATACCTTAAGGGTCTCAACAACTTTCCATTATATCTCATGGTGATTATACTTTACATTTTAATTTATTTTTTTATAATTTACTTTCTAAGATTAAACTTATTTCTTGTTCCTAAATTCTATTTCCTTTTCTATTTAGATTATATTTGTTTTTTAAAGGTAGTTTGTTCTTTCTTTTATGTTTAGTTTAGTCTTTTTTGTCTTAATGTAATGTCAAAAATTACATACCATTCCAATTTCACATTATATCTTATGCTCACTTTGTTGTATAGATATGAATTGTCTTAAATTCAAGATGTTAAAACTTTGGTATCATGTTTCTCATATTTTTATGATGATCTTGGATTTATGAATATATTTTTTGGATGGGATCCCACCATGTGGAAATCCATGTGATGCACTAAGATCCTACAAAATTTGTGATTTCGGTGGTCATTAGAGCATAGCTTTTTCCCTACCATCACTAAAATTTGGGAAGGTAATGACTTTGTGAACTATTTGAGTAGTTTGACCCTCATTTCCCTCTACTCTTTCCAATTTGGAAAAAAATAAAGAGGATTCTAGACTGAGAAGAAAAATTATAAGAAAAAGAAATATATATATATATATATATATATATATATCTTCAAGAAAAACTAGTAGCTCCTCCATGGTCATTTTGTGAGTCTTCTATCAATCTATTTTGCATGAAAACAACATTTTCTTTGTGAAGTGATATTCGTGGAGTAGTAATAATGATTTGCAACAGAAGATCATATCCTTCTTGATAACTTTAAGCTCTTATGTGACATTGCTCTTGTTTTATTGTTCCTCTCCTCTTTCAAATGAATTTTTAGTTGCTAAGTACTAATAATGCTTGCTTTAGGACAACATTCAATATATATTTTACTACTATAATTTAACACTTTCATATAACAATATTTTATCATTTTATTTCAAAAAAAAAATCAAAACAATGCTCTCTATGGAGGTTGGAATACCACTATGGGGCTTGACTGAGGTAGACCCCCAAACAACCACCAAAATATTTTTCTCCATTTTTGTTTGTTGCAAGTTTGTTGGAGGTGAAGTTGTATTTGGTGATATTATTTTAAACCCTCTATTTGGTTTTAATCTTAGTTTGCTTCACTTTTATCTTTTGAATGTAATAGTGGTTCTAGATGATTAAATCATGTTATTTTTATTATCTTGTTGCTTTCAAAACATTCTTTGGTTTTTGTGCACGTAGGAATATTTTCCAAGATGTACAATGTTTTTGGTTTTCTATTTGTACAGGATGATCTTGCATCACACAAACTTCCTCCCATAGCACTAGGGTCCTAAGAAGAGACCTTCAAATTTTGTACTATAGGTTCTCTATTGTTTGCTTTTTTATTTCTATTATTAGAAAGTTGCTTTCATTTTTTTGTTAATTATTTTCACTGGTTTACTTTCATTAAGCATTATAAGTTAAATTAGTTTCATCTCTATTTAATGTCAGAATTTTAGAAAAGGAAAACCAATATAAGTCTAAACAATAGATTTAGTTAACAAAAACACTATTGGTTTCTCCTAATGTAATATGAGGGATTTCTCTAAGAGGAAATTAACCTTCCTTTTTCAAGAGTTCAATTTCATTTATTACACTTAGTTTTATTTTTTAGTTGGTTTTTCCTTTATAAATAATAATATAAACAAAGTATACCTCATTATTATCTAATTATTCCAAATATGTCAATTAGTTTGAAATAATAATGCTAGGTCATTGGATGATAATATAGTTGTTAGATTAAAATGCACGTAACAACAGACGAATCAATGAAGACGTGTTCCTCTGTGGAAGTTAGGCTTGCAACGACTATTTTTGCTAGAGGCCCACAGAGCCACAGGGCAGATGCGAGAAGTGTTGGGCGAAAGACAACATCGTTGTAGCCTAGTGAAAATAACGTTGTGTGGGGTGTGCTAGGTCACAGGATTGGCTTCAGGGAGAATGTTGGTGGAAGACGTTTAGGGGGTTTTAATGCCCCATTGGAACCTCACCTCCAGGCGCTGGGGAAGGCAACTGATGTTCTGAAGGCCAACATAGCATCAGTTTTTCTGCAGGATGAGCTTGAGGATGAGGTATTGCATAATGTCAAAGTGTTTTCAGAATTAGGATTGAATGGATACTTCAGGGGTTTTTGTCCATGTTTGTGTGATCTCTATAAATGGATTTTTGAACACTGGGAGCCCATTGTGGATGGTTGTGTTCAAATCTACCCAACTGTCAGAGGATATTTTATTATTGTTTTTGAATCTGTGGCAGATAGAAATAAAGTTTTGTGTGATTATTTCTGGAGTTGAGCGGATAAATTTTCTTTGTCCTTGAAGCCATGGCACTTGGCTTTCAACCCTGCAACAGAGACTTTTGATAAAGTGCCTCTGTGGATGAGACTCCCAAACTTTCCTCTCCACTTATGGTCTGAGTCTTGTTTAGAAGCTATAGGAAATTCTTTAGGGGATTTTTTGATGATTGATGAGGGTTCCTCAAATCTTTTACACTCCACCTATGCCCGGATTTTGATGGAGATGGAAGTATCAAAGACACTCCCAGAAGAGATCTCAATAAATACTTTCAAAGGATGTTGGGTACAACCATTGGATTATGAAGGGGTACCATTTCAGTGTAGGAGATTCTTCCAAACTAGGCATCTTGTTGCATAATGTACAAAGCCCATATGGCTCAAACCAACGACATGGTGGCAAGATGTCTCACACATCCATTATGCGGTGGAGAAATAGGGTGGGATGAAGGAAGAGCAGGGCAAGAACTTCCCTTAGGTTGTGGGTAACTCTAAACCGCTTCAACCAAATCGGGTTTCAGATTAGCTGGGGGGGTTGGGTCATGTTGAGGTGCCTATCTCAAACTGTGTTGATGCTAGGAGAGCTGACGAAGATGTGGCTGAGTAAAACCATCACGGTGCTAAAACTCCAGAGTGTAGAGAGAAATCAGGCCTAGTGAAGGTGCATGAAAAAGGGGAGGTAAATGGAGATGTAGAAGGTCAATGTGAGCAAGCAATGGGTGGAGATCATGGAGAGGCATGTACACATCATGCTACATCTAAGGAATGGCAGAAGGAGGCTGCAAAGACGGAGGAGGGTTGGCTTGTAGTGAAGGGCAATAAAAACAAGAAGAGAATGAAGGAAACCTTTGATATGGTTCTCCGATCACAGACTAAGGGAGGAACCAAGGGAAAATTCCATGTTTGATTGTTCTTTGTCCCTTGTTATGGGTTTTGTGGTTGTTGTTATGGGTTTTGGTCTTTCTATTGGTTTCCTTTCTTTGGGGAGATGGTTCTCCTTGTAACCATCCCTATTTCGAGGCAAGGTAAATCCTAGTCTAGAATAATATCAAATCTTATTACTGAGCAAAAAAAATATAGTTGTTAGATTATTTTAAATCTCATTTCATTTGTGATTGAGACAACTAATTATAATTGTCTCTTATAATTTGAATTATGACGTGGTTTAATCTAATTTTTTGAGAATTTAATTGGTAAACTAATACACATACAATAATTTAAAGTAGTTAAATTACCTCTACACCTAGAACTATCCTTTTTTCTTACAAGGCGTCTTAATTAAACTAGCAAGATTTTGAATTAACTATCACAATATGTGACTAGGTTCGTTCATTGAGCTATAACATTTTTTAATGTCAACAAGATGTTTTATGTCTAATTTAATAGGGGTAATGGGCTAGATGGCTACCTCTCACTAAGTGGTGGCATAATACTACCTCAAGGATTAAAGTAGTTGACAGTTCCCTTGCCAAAAGGGAGGAATATTTTATGCTCTTTAAGGATAATTTGGTGTAAGCATAAAATCACATGAAATTGTAGGTAGAACAACATAGGACCGAGTGTACCTTTACAGTTGGTGACTATGTATGTTTATCCCTCTAAACTTATAAGTAGACATTATTACATGACATTATATTACAAGAAAAAGGTTTCTCAATCTTACATTCCTGGTGTTCATTTTAATGTATTTTGTATGTACTTATTATTTCATCTTCTAGTCATTTCATCTTCTTGTGGACAATTGGCATCCCACTTCGAGGCTTACTAGACTTTGTCTTTTAATGAGTTTTTTTTTCTCATGAGGAGTTAGGTGTTCCACTTTGAGGTGGTATGGTTTGGCCATGTGTTGATAATTTTGGTGTCTATAAGGTCATGAAAGGAGTTACATATGATATATTTTATGATGTGTAAGAGCATGTAGGAGGGAGGTTATATCGGAGTCTTTACCAACATCATGATATATTATTACACTTTTCATAAATTGTCTTTTTGAATTTTGAATGAGGAATAATTGGGGTGCCCAAGTTTAGGTGGTTAAATATGACAAGTTATGACATTGTAAGATATGATAGGAATATGCTAAAAATATCCATGAGTACCAAGACCAAGAAGATGGCATTAGAATTTGGTCCCAAGTTTCAACACCATAGTTATTGTTGTTTTGTTGATGATTTCCCAAAAAACATTATGATTTCTAGTTTGAACTCTTTGTTGGAAACATGAGCATGATGGTACATGATGGTGTATGGTGTTTTCATTGATGTCAACCCATTGTGGGATTTATGACGTATCATTATCAATATAGTCTAGAGAAAACCAAGTGTTTTTGGAAATTTGTTGTCCCAGATTGAGATAGTGTATTTTCAATATAACAGGGGAATAGTGTTATGGTCTACATTGTTCTGCTTTGCATTATCTTGTCATGTGGTTTTGAGGTAATAATGGTACATATTGAAGGATTCTATATCCAAAATTTCAAGTTTTTATGTCTTCCACTACAAAAGATATTAATGAGAAAGTATCAGACTAAGTTGTGAAAGAGTTACAATTACAAAGTTCATGTCAGAATGCTTTGCATTCCACCATAGATGATCATTGTGTTTTGTGGATTACAAGAAGTTCCTCGAGATATCAATTGTGTGTGCATTTTGAGTTTCAAGTGGATTGGTGATCCCTATGTCAAGTTTTGGATGAACAATTGGTTCATTCAATTGTTACTTTATTAGTTTGTTTGTGTGGTGTTGACCTAAGGGTTTTGGGGTCATGCAAGACTAAATTGTGTATGGAGCGGAATCATGGGAGTGTCTATAGGTCATGTCAACCTATTTTGGTGAAGAACATGCTTTGGTTACTTCTGCAAGGCATGTATGTTGGATTTTTGAGCCGACAAGTTTTGGGGTCACATGTTTCATCCATTTAGGTTGACCTAGTTGTTGGTATGAATGATTGTGGAAGATATATATATATAGAAGGAAGATTCAATATTTATGTATGTAGAGAGATGAGTATAATGTGATAGTGGTAATCTTGTGCTTCTGCATAAGAGTGATAGTGAAGGATGAAGTGTGTAAAGTCATTTTTCTAAGCAAAACAAGGAACTAAGTCTTTAATATAAAGTAGATACATTTTATATAGTTCAAACTCTAGCAGCAAGCCATTTTTGTATGTACATTTGTAATTCTGGAAGAAGTGATCTTCCTTGGTCAGTGAGCCCTCCTATTTTCTGGATAGTGAGTCCTTTAAGTGTTGTGATCTATTGTAACTGGTTATGATATATAGTGAGTTAATTCTCACTGTGGTTTTTCCCTTTCAAGGGTTTTCCATGTAAAATATGGTGTTCTATTGATTGTTGTGGTGAATGCTTTATTTGTTTCTTTCTATTTCTACAAGTTTAATGAGATGTTTTGCAATGCACTTTTAAGTTATTAAATTTTAGGTAATATTGATTCAACCCCCCTCTTAGTATTTCGAGTGTTCAACAATTGGTATCAGAGCAAGGTTCCTTCAATTTTCCTAACATCTAAGGTAGATCTTGGGGATTGAACACATGGAAACTAGAAAGTATTTTATCCCTCCAAAAGAAATTATAATGGAAGGATTTATTGAAGTGGAATGTGAAGTTGATATGGAAGGAGAACTCATATCTACTCTTGATGACTTGGATAAAGTAGAATGTGAGAATAGAGATCTGAAAAAAATCTTAAGGAAGAAGATGAATGTATCTAGAAGTTGAGGAATCAAGTCAAGAAAGTTAAAGATCAACTCAAGGAAACAAATGAGCAACTCAAATAATCAAATGAAACAATCACTAATCTGAAAGTGCAAGTTGAAGAAGGAAAAAGGGTTGAAAACTATTTGAATGCCAAATTGAAAGACAAGTCTATAGAATGCTCAAAACTTGAAGAGATTGTATCTCTAAGGAAAGATTTGGAGAAAGCAAAGAGTCAAGTAGAAAAATTCAAGAAGAGCTCCACCTTGCTTAGCGATATGCTTGCTAGTCAAAAATATCATAAGGACAAAGAAGTATTAGGGTTTGGAAAAAGAGAAAGCTCAAAGGAAAATCAAACTCCAAGCAATGTTGAGAAGAAGAATAATGAACAAAGGAGGACTAGAGATAAGAAGAGAAATATCAAACATTTCTGAAACAAAAAGAAAGGTTTCAAGAGACCTCCTCTCAGACAACCAACAAGATGAATCAAAATTTTCAATCATTTTCCAATCAATGTTATGCATGCAATAGATTTGGTCATAAGGCTAGTGAATGAAAAATATAGATGATGAATGGTTACAATAATGGCATGGTGTTTTGATCCTTCCATGGTTACTGTTACTCGTGCAATGGGTTTGGGCATAAGGCTTATGAATGCAAATCCAAAATGGAAAGAAGTAAATTTACTCTGCAAGGTGTCATATGCTATAAATGTAATAAACTAGGACATATAGCTAAGTTTTGCAGAGGAAAGAATGTGAAACCCTCTATTTCACCAAAGAAGATTGATCTGGTTGAAAGAAAGAAGAAGATGAACAAGATCTGGAAGAAAAAAGAAGAGAATGATGTGAAGAATGAATTTGTGCCAAATTTTGGTGCAAATGTTTCTTTCGAAAGCTAGATAGAAAGCATTGGCTCAAGGGGAGTTTTAACAGGAATCTTTCCAGACCCCTACCAAAGATGAGATGCTGATGTCCTCAACATAATAGTGCATGAATCAACTAATATGCTTGATCCATTAATAAAACATCTAGTGAGAAATATCTTGATGCAGAGATTTATGGAGTGTTTAGAAGTGCCTGTGATGATATATAGAGAAAGCTTGAAAGTATTTTGACCTAACTTTTTTCTATTGCATTTAATGCACATTTTAGGTCATGGGTAAAGTGTTTATATTTTATTTTTCATATTCTAAAGGAATTTTTGTTCAAGTATTTAAAAGAGGAGAGCAAAGAAAACACAATCTGAAGCAATTCTAGAGTGTTGAATGAAACCCTATCAACAAAATTCCATAAGGTATTTACAATCTCTTGCAAACCCTAATTCAAAGTAGTTCACAATGTTTACTCCTCAAATTTTCGATGTGGCTGAGAGGCCAAGGCCTAAGTTTAAGTAGCACCCACAAAAATAAATGGAAACAAATAAAGAAGGTGCATTCTGTAGGGTTCCCATAAATGTCTTGCACAAAAAATATGTGTGAATTTACATTCATTCAAAGATGGATGAACATAATCATCTAAAGTTGTTGGAGTTTATGGAGAAAGAGCTAATTGGAGATGATTTCCAATTAAAACCAGAGTATGCCAACTTTTTGGAGAAGAATTTGGATGTATAGACAAAGTTTCCCAACTTCTATTTTGGAGATGATTGGGTGAATTTTGTTCTAAGAATAATACACAATGAATTTATGTGGTTGGACATGCCACATGATTAACAAAGAAGAAATAAGGGTTGTTACAAGTTTGAGCTCCACAAGACCTATTCTAGCAATGAAGGCAATAAAGAATGAAGTGGTGATGAAGTTTACCAAAGCCAAGTTTGACAAGTGTGCCCTAATAGTGGACGATATCAAAGATTCAATAGTCAAATATGCCTCATGATGATTTCTTACACGATATTCTACACAAACAAAGAAGTATCTACCATTGCCACCATGATTTACACGGCATATCAAATGGTGAAAGAAGGTAAAGACTTTGATCTATGTGAGCTCCTATGATTATAACTAGAAAATTTTCAAAAGACAAAGGAGAAAAGGTACCCTTTCCGGTATGGTACTCTTATTATTTTCTCAATGTTTTACTTTCTCAATGAGTTGACTAGAGTAAATAATCTAGTATGGCAAGACACTATCCCTATAGTTGTTCAAATTAGAGATCATTTGAGGAGATTTCCAGATAGTAAGTCTTGTGAATCAATGTTGTGGGGATTCTTCAAACATTTTCAAGCACAGATGCAAGAGAGAGAAAGAATTCCTAACAAAGTTGTGAAAAATTATAAGAATGAAATAACATTTATGGCTAGTAGAGATAACTACTACATGGAAGCAATTGAACCCAAAACTATTTGGGTTCTAGAGCTGCCTTATGAGGTAGTTGAATATGATTGGATTGGCCTTGTAGAGGTTGTATTAAGAAAACCTAGAGATGTAGTAATAGGAAGGTTTGGTACATATGAGGAGATAACAAAGAAAGAGAACCTAGAAAGAAAAAGAAGGATATTGACGAAAAGGTTGGACAAATGAAAGCTAAGTTGGAAAGGGAGTTTGGTACCCCTATGAACCCTGCAGTAGAGTTTAGAGGTACATCTGCTCCTTCGCAAACTATACTAAGATCAAGAAGGTTAGATAAGACCTCAACCTCCACACCTACTATTTTAAAGTCCTCCAAAATAATTCCAATAGGTGAGTTTAAGAAGGTAGACACGTCTAGGCCCCCTATGCAAAAAAAGGCTCCAAAGAAAAGAAAGAAATAAAGAGCAAAAAGAGATAAGTATATCAATTCAGAAGAAGAAGAGGAAGAAGAAGTAAAATCAATCCACATAAGGAAATAAAAAGTCTCTTAGGAAGAGACCAGTACAAAGAAAGGAAAGGAGAAAGAGGATACCCCTTCAATTTGTGAGCATAGTCACATGAAGCTCGATGCACTATTCAATGCTATAACAGAGTTTGGAATCATGAAGGATATAGTTGAATTGTATCCAAATGCTAATGATGCAGATAAGGCAACAATTGAAGAGGCCATTGTCAAATACATAGTGACATTTAATGTTGGTCTAGGTGATATAATGGATTAGTTGTCGGATGAGCTGAAAGGTGTATTGAGTGCAAGAAGACAATAGGTAGTTGCAAAAGATGCAAAGATAAAATCTTTTTCCTTGGAGAAGATTGGTTCCTCATTAACTCATGAGGAAAAAGTTAAGGTGTATCAGTTGCAAGTTCAAGAATTCAAGATAAAGCAGAGAGTTAATACACTTATGGGAAAAGATAAGATGATATAGAGAAGTTAATGGAATAAACTATAAAATCAATTGAAAGATTTCTTAAAGAATTGGGATCCTCTCCAGGTGATGGAGATGAAATGCAGCAAGACAAATCCCTCCCAAAAAGTAATAAGCCAGTCATAGAGCAACATGACCATGAGCAAGAAGAAATGATGACAGATAACACCCCTCTGAATGGGCATACCACTACCAAGTAGGGAAAAGAAGATGAACAAGAAGTGCCAAAGAAGATAGAAGCTCAAAATAAACAAACTATATCTCCTTTGGTAATTGAAAATATTGCAGAAAAGTGTTCTGACAGTGGAGAGGAGAAGAATGATAAACATGTAGAAGAAAGCACAAAAACTGGACATGAATCCTCCACACCCTCTAAAGATTCGTTCAAAGATATTTTGGATATGTAAATGCAATTCCAACTAGTGGTTTCTGCACAACTGATGTAAATTCTTATACAACAAGGTCAAGTGGACATGAACAAGATTTCCCCTCTTCATAAGTTGTAGCTTGGTGATGTTTTTCATGCCTCTACAAGAAAGGAGATACTAAAAACTCACAAAAAAGGCACAAAGTTAGTTGATGAGGTGGTCAAGGTTTTGCAAGAAGGCCTTCTTAGAGTATCCATTGATACTTCTTTGATAGGTGTACAACAATTGAAGTATTTGCTAGATTCTTTTAAGGATTACTCTGCAAGTATGGAAGAGAAAATAGAGAAGGAAGTAGCAAAGAGATTGAATGATAAGAGGCTAATTAATGCCTCAGATAAATGTGATATTACACATACCAAGCGTAAGGAAACTTGAAGGATGTTCAACAAAGTTTAGAGGAAGCCAAACTATTGTTCCAATTTTGTTTGAAATGGCCATTGTCCACAAAAAGTATAAAGGATTAGATGGACTCAACTGAGTCCCAAATTGCTCAGGCCTCAGGCGTGTATGATCCAGTGAATGATGGGGATGGTTCAACTAGAGTGATCAATGAAAATCTACACACTCAATTCTTTTTACTGTAGGAGAAAAAAGAGAAAATAATAATGTTGTACAATCAACTTTGAAATATGGTAAGTCTAAGGCTTACATCTTTAACTAGAGCTTTGGCCAATGCAGAAAAGGTTGTGCAAAAGACAATAATGCCTAGCTCTCTAGAAGAAGGAGAAGCCCTCTATGTACAGTTTGAAAACTATACTTACATGCTTGCTTTCACCAAGAAGGATTGGGAGGCACACCTTGCAAAAATAAAGGCAACAAATCAAGGTATATTCCCCTCACCCAATTAAGGTGTATATTTCTTTTTGAATTGTATAGACAATTTTTTATCTCAATATACATTTGAGGAGTTAGTAGATAGTGTTGTGGTAAAATTTTACTTTTTTGGTGATGGATAACATAGTTAGGGGGAGTTATTCTCATGTAGATATATCAGTAAGGGGATGTAATGTGGACTTACTACTCTTTTCCCTTGATGTCAAAGGGGGAGTGAAGTAGAGAAGAGTGTTGTCATCAATGACAAAGGGGGAGATTGTTGGCAACATAAGCATGATGGTGCATGATGGTGTATGGTGTTTTCATTGATGTCAACCCATTTTTAGGATTTATGGTGTATCAGTATGAATATAGTTTGGAGAAAACCAAGTGTTTTTGGAAATTGGCTAAGTCTCAGACTGGGATAATGTATTTTCAATATAACAGGGGAATAATTTTGTGGTTTGTATTATTCCACTTTGCATTATCTTGTCATGCAGTTTTGAGGTAATAATGGTACATATTGAAGGAGTCCATATCCAAATTTTTAGGTTTTTATATCTTCTGCATCAGAAGATATTAATGACAAAGTACCAGGCTAAGTTGTGACAGACTTACAGTTGTAGAGTTGATGTTGGAATGCTCTGCATTCCACCACAGATGATCATTGTGTTTTGTGGATTTCAAGAAGTGCTTGGAGATATCAGTTGTGTAAGCATTTTGAGTTTCAAGTGGTTTAGTGATCCACATGTCAAGTTTTGGATGAACAGTTGGTTCATTCAGTTGTTGCTTTATCAATTTGTTTTTGCAATGCCAACCTAAGGGTTTTGAGGTCATGCGAGATTGAATCAAGTGTATGGAGTGGAATCATGGGAGTATCTATGGGTCATTTCAACCTATTTTGGTGAAGAACATGCTTTGGTTACTTCCACGAGGCATGTATGTTGGAGTTTTGAGCCGATAGGTTTTGGGGTCACACGTTTCATCCATTTAGGCTAACTTAGTTGTTGGTATGAATGATTGCAGAAGACATATATAGAGAAGGATAATTCATTATTTGTGTATGTAGAGAGATGAGCATAATGTGATATTGGTAATCTTATGCATTCGCATAAGAGTGATAGTGAAGGATGAAGTGTGAAAAGTTGGTTTTCTGAGAAGAACAAGGAATTGTGTCTTCAACATATAGTAGATGCATTTTATATAGTTCAAACTCTAACAGTGAGCCATTTTTGTATGTGCATTTGTAATTTCAGAAGAAGTGATCTTCCTTGGGCAGTGAACCCTCCTATTTTCTGAACAGTGAGTCCTTTAAGTTGTGATCTATTGTAATTGGTTATGATATATAGTGAGTTAATCCTCGCCATGTTTTTTCACTTTCAAGGGTTTTCCACATAAAATATGGTGTTCTTATGTTGATTGTTGTGATGCATGCTTTATTTGTTTCTTTCCATTTATGCAAGTTTAATGAGATGTTTTTCAATGCACTTTTAAGTTATTGAATTTTAGGGAATACTGATTCACCCTCCCTCTTAGTATTTCAGGTGTTCAACACTCTTTCCTATTTATTTGGTTCTTGGAGTTATACCTTGTAGGTTCTTTTCAAGTACCATTGCTATATTTACTCTAGATTTGCATGTCAATGATACTCTTGTAATGGTTTCTTGTATTGTATTCCTTTATTTTATTGATTGATACATTGGGTTTCTCTACACTATAGGGTTTTCTCCTAAAAGGTTTTTCTCCACATACACATATGTTATGGTATATTGCTTCTTTTATGTTGATATATGTTTCTAATTTCTATTGTTAAAAATATTTAAGAATTTGAATAATACTCTTCTCATTAGATTGGTCTAAGAAGCATTTCCATGTACCTTGATTCCTTTCAATTGGTATCAAAGCTTGGTCACCTTTGACCCTAGTTTTTTGTTGTATGGTTTCTTGTATTAATCTTCAATTTAGTGAGAGCATGTGCATAGTATTTTTTATCTTGATAAAAGAATAGATGAAAAAAAACATCTAGAATAATAGAAATAAAAAAATTTAATAGTAGTAACTTTGATCTTTGGAAGCTTAAGATGGAGGATATGCTCATGGATAATGACCTGTGGGTTGAAATATATAATACAATCCTATCAAGTATGAAACAAGAATATTAGGACTGGATAGATAGAAATTCTAAGGGTCTTGTGAGACTTTGTTTGGTAGATTTAGTTTTACTAAATTCATGAAGAGACTATCACACCAAAACTTTAGAATAAGTTTGGTAAAGTTTATTAAGATAAATCCCCAATGAATAAGTTATTCTTGATAAATAAGTCATATTCTCTTTGAATGGAAGAAGGTGGATCTATAGCCAATCATCTAAATGTCTTCAATATGCTCGTTTCCTTGATGAGCTCCATTAGAGTGAAATGGAGGAGGAGGATCATTGTATGAATTCATTATGTTATTTTCCTAATTTTTATACCACTTTGTAAAATCCATTGGGAGTACTACCACCAAATTCAATATGGATGAGGTGGTTGCATCATTACTTTTTAAGAGATGTAGAAATAAATTAAAATGGATAATGAGGCCCTTGCTATTCATGGAATATCCAAAGAAAAAGGCAAGAAAAAGGACAGAAATATAGACAAGTCATGCTCCAAATCCCAATGGAGATATAAGTCTCTTGATAGGTCCAAGGTACTATGTTGGAACTATGACAAACCTAGACATTTATGAAAGGATTACAAAGAGGAGTAGAAGAATACAAAAATGAATAAGAAGAATGATTCTAATAATGAATCTGAGAGATCCTCCTAGGATGATGGAAATTCCTTTATTACAACCTTGGTAACACATGCATTAGAAGGTGCATAGCTTATTTATTGTGGTGCATTTGTCCATATTACCTCACACTGGGGTTGGTTCACTAAGTACAAAGTATTTGATGGTGAGAAGGTATACCTAGGTGATGATTCTCACTTGAATATAGTTGGTCATGGATGATTTTTTATTAGATTCCCAAATGGATGTGTGAATGGGATCAATTGTGTGCTACATATACCTCATTTGGCATGAAACTTTGTATCTATAAGTAAATTTAATTATACAATTGTGTAGGTTATTTTATTGAGTGGAGGGTGCAAGATGGTTAGAGGAGCTATGGTGCTCACAAAGGGTGTTCAAAATGGCACTCTATTTTAGCTTAATTATTGCATAGTTTAGTGTAATATTTCTTCTACCATAATGAAGAGATCTACAAAGTTTCACCTTCACCCTTAGAACTAGTAGCAAAGAGGTGTGTTACATCCACTTTTGGTGGTTGTGATTTTCGGGTACCTAAGGGTGCTCAATATTTGGAAACAAAACTTACTTTTGAGAGAATAGCGATATGACACCAAAGACTTGATCATATAGGCGAGAAGGTTCTTTGGACCATGAAAAATAAAAACTTTGTTGAAGGGTTGAATGTTTGTAATATCAAGTATAATTTTTGTAAATATTGTATATATAAAAAGAAAAATCATGTTTAGTTTTATTCTAGTTCTCACAAGTCTTATGGGATTTTGGACTTGGTACATTTTAATGATTTTGGTTCTATTAGTAATCCTTCAATTTCTAAATCTATATATTATGTGTTGATGTTTTCTGCACAGCAACAACTCAGACAGAAAATGATATTCTATCTCTCTTGAAAGATAATCTTCAACAATAAATCGCTAAAGATCAACCCAAGGTCTCTCGGGTGTCAGGTCATGACAATGCATAAACAACTCAGATAAAATGTGAAATGCTGGTAATCACAATCGGACCTTACTACAAGCAAACTGTATCTTTCCAATTTATCAGATTTGCAATATGATGATCTCAAATCCTAAATTTAATCAGATGATAAAGAAATAGCAAAAGAAAAGGGTGCAAGGGTATGATAAGATCTAAACTATTCCTAGAATGAGCAATGCAAATGACAGATATCTGGAATGGACCAATCTCAAGTAACCAATTCTTGCTTAACCCACAATGCAGTATCACAAGAACAGTGCAATCTTCTGAGGTATTTAGATTTTCAAATCATAGATATTCATCCACAATCGAACTTAAGCACAAACAAATATATGGTCCAGGTTGACTTCACCAGCCTACTACAATCAGATAGTTACTGGGAGTATAGACCAGAGATTGCTACAAACATTCCAAATATGAAATCATGAACATCATTCACCACACTAATCTAATTCTCAACACTAAACCCTAAATCTTTAAGCAATTTGAAAGATAGAACAACAAGAACCATGCAAGATAAACCAACACAAGAGATTTCACCAGGAAAACCACAATGCCTTCTATTGTATTAGATCACCAAAATGCTGCAGCAATTCCACTGTTCTGTTACAATATTTGCTTCAAGAAACTGATTACTTCTTCTACTACAAGATACTCTAGCTCTTTTCTGCTCTTACTTATCTCTTTTATTTTCTAGCTAACCTTTACAATGAGGCAAGAATGCCCTTTAAAGCAAATTCTTAAGACATGTCGGCCCAACCAAACATTTACAAAATAAAACAGCCAAAACAAGTCGGCCTTAGGAATTCAAAATAAGGCATACACTAAATGCCGATACATCATCAAGGTCGGCCTAGACACAATCCCCAATGCAACCCGGATCAATACATTCCCTATAATAATAGGGAAGCACAAATCTCAAAATGGCATTAACTACCGCCTCCCTTATCTTTACTCTGGGCCAATGATCCCTGAACCCTCAAAAACACATTATCCAGCTTGGTGACAGGTGGCAAAGGCAAGATCCTAAGCCAACATTCTATGGAGCCAATCTCCTCCTTTGACTGCTTAACAGTCTTATCCCAATCGTCCCTGTGGGCTAGGTATTTATCCATTACCGCCAAATAGGTTGTAGCATCGTCCAACTGGTGCTCTGTTATGACATTCTCAGAATCTGGGGCATAAACCTCATGCCACCACTCTCTCAACTGTTCCAAGCTCAGGTACTTAGGAGTAATTTTCCTCCTGCCAGTCATAACCTCAAAAAATGCAATACATCCATCATAAACTGCAGTTAGATCACCATCCATCAGCTTCTTTCATTTTTGAATCTTCCTCATGGCCTTTTGCCGGATCTGCAAAGCCTCAAACCACTCCCAGGGTTCACTAAGTCTGGAGGAAGGAAGGATTCCATCTGTAGCCAACTGGTCCTTACCATACCCCATAATCACTTTAGATTTCTGCAGTAGAAGATCAATATCCTCTTTGTCCTGGGATAATACTTGTTCCAACAAATCTTTAGCTCTGACTGCATCCTTCCCAACTGACAGGACATCCTTTATCGCATTATCCCCTCTCACTTGCACATTCTTCACCCAATCTGTTGCAGTTTGAGCAGAGGCTTTCATCCTTTCAATCTCATAAATGGTTTCTTTAGGTAAGAAACCAAGAATGGCAGAAGAAGATGGGTGAAGGGATTGTAGGGGTTTCATCACATCTTCCAAGCATTTCCTAAGTCTCTCATTTTCTTTTCTCAGCTCATGCTTGGTCTGAGTCTCCTTCCTTAACCTACCAATTATTACTGCACTGGAGCCTTCATATTCATCAATGTCCTGTTCCATAGAGGCTGGCCCAAGGTTAATGGTCTGCACATTATAATCTTTACCAGTGACCTCTTCTCTAGTCTTGTCTGCAGCAGGGGTGGCAATATGGATCACTCTGTTGTTTACCTCATCCCTTTCTATCTTTGATACTACCTTAGCTGCCTTCTTCTTCTTACCTTTTCCGATTTTAGACAGCATCTCATCCCAATCTAAAGGAGTGTCTTCAACAACAACCTATTTTTTCCTCGTGATTTCCTTTTCAAGCCAGTCCGGGACAGCAGGCTCTACCCGGATTTCCTCTGTTTTGGCTCCTTCCTATTGTTCTGTGGTTTTCTCCTCTTCCTTTTCATGGGATTGCTCACCTTGATCATCTACTTCAACTTCTTCTTCTTGAACCGGTGATGGGGTTCTAACAGGGATATCCTCCTTTTCAGGTGATCCATTACCTTTGCTATTCTCCAGAGAATCCTCATACTGCACCAAGGGATAAGTATGCTTTTCCTCCTTTTCAACTTCAAGCTCCGCTGCCGCACCAAAGAGCTCTCCTTCCCTGAATGGCTCTGCCTCCCCACTAGCCTCATGTTCCTGAAGGGTCTCTTGCTCATGCATGCTCGGTGGAGGAGAAATAGGCCTAGATGGCTCCACAGCTGGTATCTTTGGAGAAGGGTTCATCTCTTGCATCGGCTCCTTAGGAGAAGGAGTCCTTGATCTCCTCATGTAAACCTTAGTCTTTTCCCCTGAACTCTCCACATCAACAATCGGAGGCTCATCCTTTGAGGTATCTTGAACCTTCTTCCTTGAGACCCTAGTGGTTCTTGTCTTCTTTGGTGGTGGGGGAGCATCCCCTTCTTCTGCCTTTTCCAACTCTTCCTCCTCAGAAGATTTGCCTATTCTCAGAGCTTGGCTCCTTTTCTTTCCCTTTGGTTTTCTCTTTGGTTCTAGCTCACTGTCTTTTGGGCCTCTGATTTTTATTTTGAAAGGTGAGCTCTTTTGAGTTTTCCCTTTGGGGTCATCTTCCCCGGATTCCTCTGAAGTAGACATGGGATTGAGATTTCCCATCAAGTTAAAGGTACAGGGTACCTTCTCACTCTCCAGCTCCCAAACCTTATGCTTTAACCATGAAGAGGTAAATTTCACCACAGGGGCCATTAGGTCTTCCAACTCAGTGACCTCATCCTCATTCCAGTTTATCTCTCCAATTGATCAGTCCTTAACAGATTCATAGGCATGATCTTGTACCAGGTTTCCATCATCCTCCAGTTGGTCCGGGATCAACTTGACATTGTATTGTCGGATCACATCAACATGGA
Source organism: Sequoia sempervirens (assembly GCA_007258455.2). NCBI lineage: Eukaryota > Viridiplantae > Streptophyta > Pinopsida > Cupressales > Cupressaceae > Sequoia > Sequoia sempervirens. The sequence goes on along the minus strand of VDFB02256132.1, from coordinate 96,167,983 downwards.
GCCTAGAGTACCTCTTCTTTCTTGCTTCAAAATCATCCTTGATGTTGGCCCAATAGTCCTCTAGGTCATCCTTATGACGATACTCCTTGGTATCCTTCTTTTGTGCTTCCCCGGTGATATCAAAGTTTGTTCTTTTGGAATGGAAGGAGAAACCATGGGCTGCCAACTCATCACCTGCTGCATATGCTGATTGGATAGAAGGACACACCTCTGCTACACCAATTCCGAGAGGGAAATCCCCACCAAAACCTGTTTTATGTTTTTCCTTCTTGACAATTGCATCAAACTCACATATTTGTCTCACCAGTTCCAATAATGCAATATGGTCGGTAGGGTACCTAGGTAACCTGTATGGAGCAGCCAGGCATCCATCAATTCTGAGGTAGGAGAAGGTAGGAAACTGAATGAACCAGGCCCCATAATTCTTTATCAACCCCTTTACTCCATCTGAAAACCTGACATGTTCGACATTTTGAAGCATCTGAGTGATATGCATTGTGAATGCATCATTGACTCTCCTATAATTCTTGTGTCCTAGGTGCAACTCTGGGTATACCTCATAAACTATATCTTGTCCAAATGTCCCCTGTGGACTCAGACCCCTGTATGGGTAGAATCTAGCCAACACATACATCACATATGAAGACATGGTGAACTTCTTGGTTTCCAGGACATCCCTCAGCTGTTTATCAATCATGGTGCTAATAAGTCCTGCCCAGTGATAATCGAAACCCTGCTCAATCTTGTTGATCACATGAACCATCCAGTTTTCTAACACCCCAGCGGTCTTTAAACCTGCCACTCTGCTCAGAAGTGTGATTGCATCATAGATATCTGACCTAAATTTAACTCTATGCAGCTGCTTGGGTAATTTGGAATAATGTGACTTTGGCTTCTCCAACCAAGAATTGATCATCTATTGAGCTTTGGTTGGCTCATTCTCATAATATGTCCTGGTCGTGTCCATGTTCATAGCACATACCGAGGGAAAATCTGGCATGTCAAAGGCTTGGGCAATTGAAACGGGGTTGAAATTTGCTAAGACCCTTCCTTCAGTACTGACAACCCTCTGAGTGTCAAAGTCATACTGCCGAGCACACTCCAGTATTAGCTCATAGCACTGGATTGTTGGAGGGAACCCTACCACATGAACAAGTCTGGACTTCATCATCCCTTGTCTTAGGACCAACAGATCCTTCTGAGCTGTTCTCTCTTTGAACTCCTCATACCCCCATGCTCCAACGTTCGTGTCTGAGACTTCAGACCACACCGAAGATATCTTGTTTTCAGGGAGCTGACACTTGGTGTCTAATCTTAACCTCTCTGCCTCTGAAATGGAAGATCCTTCCATGTCACCCTTAGATTTTCCAGTTGCATCCTTGCTTGATTCGGCCTGCATCCACAAAAGGTCACCATAAGTATCCAATTATCATGCATATACCGATCAAAGGATTAGCATAAAATCATATAAGGCAATTGAAATCCATCACAAAACACCAATCCTTGAAAATTCGGAAAAATCGAACAATCCGGGAAATCCAGATAAACCGGGAAAATCCAGTCGGGGCGGAATTTCGGAGAAATCCAACCCAGACGGATTCCTGTTGCCAGGACACCATTGCCAAATAAATCGTTAGTACAGACAAAAGATCATAAGATAATCGTGAAATTCATTCATTGGCAACAAGAAATTAACACTTAACCTTTACTCCATGAATCCTATCTTCGAAAAAATTGAAAGAAGTAAAACCAGACAGGGAAACCGGAAAATCCGGACAGGAAGGATTTCCGCGGATAATTCAAATATTCTGGAATTCGCTATACTCCGCGGAATTGGCCGAAACGGGAAAATCCAGGTGCACAGAAATTTCGCGGACACCTCGGAAACCCGACGAAAGACAACACACGAACCAGCGACTGAATGAACATATAAAACCTTGCTATTTGGGATTCAAATGACTCCAAAATCGACGCCAACCAACAAGATTCGAAATGCACCTGAACTCGAATTTCAAAAGACCTAGAATGACTAATCTTCATGGCGAAACGATGATGCCCCAATTCGAAGAATAAACCTCCCGCCATGAAAACCAGGATAAACTCAAGGTTCGGACTACTATCCCTAAGGATGAATCTAAGCACTCGGAGTCCTCCCAAGGCAAGGAACGGATTTAAACCCGGTGCAAGATAGACAAAACAAATTCATTGATCCGGGCCGAGCACCGAGGAAACCCTAACCTCGCACAATACAGCAAATTGCGAACCTAGAGGGAAAGAATCTGACCCTGAACACCATCCAAACGAATGCACCCGTCATCTAATGGATAAAGATGAGCACACATGGCACGGGTGATGAGGTTTCGTGAAAGATGGGCCAAACCCCAATTTGATAAACGTAAAATCGAAACCAAGCATGGGCCGACCCAGAATGACCATCATTCAACCTCAAAAGAACTCAATCACCACGCAAACAGATGAAAGGGCCAATGACAACCTACCATGGAATAGTCCAGACGAAACTCGAACTCGAGGAAGCAACTGCAAACCGACAATGCCCTAGCAACGAAAACCTTAATCTGTGCTCCTCCAATCCACACACACGCAGCCCGAAATCGATGATCAAAGCTCAAACAGGGGATGCACTCAAACGCGAAGGTAGCAAACAAGTGGATAACGAAGTCGAAATGATACTTGAAAGATTTTAAATTCACCCATATACGCATCTGAGCAAAGGTACTTCAGGAATTAATGAGCAACAAGACAAGTCTGAAAAATCTAGAAACCCGAGCCCAAGACGGAATTTTGGAAAATCCCAAGATACGCGAAAAATCTGGACGAACACAGATTCCGCAGAAATAGCAGAAACCGGGATTTTAATGAAGTTTAGGATTTTAGCACAGTCCGGGAAAATCCGCCAGAATCCCGGAGTCAAGCAGAAACCCAGATTTGGAAAATTTAGCGATGAACAGACAATGAACCAGAACCCAGAGAATCCGCCTGAGCAGGAAAATCCCGGATTCAGGTCAAAACCCGGATTTTCACCTAAAGCCAATTTTAACCAATTCAAACCCAAGGACAAGATCAAGGCCAACAAGACCAACATCCCAAGACCCCAAAAAGGCAAATCTAATAAAACCAAGGGTCAAAGTACATCAAAAAAGAGGGTCCCTACTCCAAGTGGGGCGTGTGTGCAAAACTGCACAACATTATGTATCTTTCACTAATGATTAAATTAGGACATAAGTTTATTTTCTTAGAAGTAAAATTGAAATCTTTAGTAATTTTAAAGCGCTTAAGGCTCTTGTTAAAAAATAGAATGGTAAAAAGATTGAGTGTTTGAGGTTTGTAATGGTGATGATTTTTGTTCAATTTATTTTGATGGGTTTTATAAATAAAATGGTATAAAACAATACAAGATAACTTTGTATAACCATCAACATAGTGGAGTTGCAATTTAAGGATGAATAGGATGTTGATGGAGAGGGCTAGAAGTACACTTAGTAGGGTAGGTATAGAACAATTTTTTGGGGAAAAATAAGTTTCCATGACTTGTTACCTAGTTAACATGTCTCCTAGATCAACTCTCATTAAGAATACACTTATGGAGGTGTGGTCAAGAAAAAACCCCTAACAAAGAAATTTAAGGTTGTGAGGTGTATGCTCATGTGCATAGGGAGAAGAGGTAAAATTTAGAGAATAAGGTCGCTAAGTGTGTCTTCACTAGTTATGGTTTTGGTATGAAAGGGTGCAAGCTTTGGGATCCTATTGCTAAAATATTTTTGTATAACATAAGTATTATCTTCAAAGAAGCCAAGACTTCTTCCACTTCCTTATAACCATAAAAATAAAATGAAAAATATGTGGTTCAACTAAACCCAAAGACTGAGAAAGTTGAATCAAAAGCACATAATGGATCTAAAGAGGGCGAGAGTTCAAGTAATTCAAATATTTTAGAAGAGGGGGTAGAACCTCCATTTTAAATATTGAAAAGGTCAAATCAACATCAACAACCATAAAAGTACTATCCCCCTAATTGGATATGTATTTTTGCTTTAATTACTTATATTGATGAGCCTAGGGCTATAAAGAAGGCTATGGGTATGGATGATGTAGATATATGGAAAGAGGCCATGGATGAAGAAATGGCGGCATTAAAGAAAAACAACACATGAGATATAGTACATTTTCTTGATGGGCATACACCTATGGGATGCAAATGGGTGTTCAAGAAGAAAATATGTTCAAATAGAAATGTTGAAAAGTACAAGGCTATACTAGTTGCAAAAGGTTATTCCCAATTGAGGGAATTGATTATAGTGAGATTTTCTCCATAGATGTAAATTTGGCATCCATTCAATTCATTTTATCACTTATAGTAGCAAATGATCTTGAGATTAAGTACATGGATATAAATAAAAATTTCATTCACGATAACCCAAAGGAAGAGATTCATATGTCACAACTAGAGCACTAAATTGAAAAAGATAAAAAGAATTTAGTTTGTAAGTTGAAATATTTGTTTGGTCAAAGCAATCTCCAAGGATGTTGGTCCAAAAAATTGATGTCTTTGTGTCAATTTTGGTAATTTTGAGATCTAAATCAATTTATTGCATTACTAAAAGTTAGATGGTGATCACATTTCATTATCACATTGTATGTTGATGACATATTATTTTTTGGTAATGGGATGAGTTTTATTTGTGATTTAAAGTCTCAATTTTTAGTATAGTTTGAAATGAAGAATTTAGGGGTAGTCAAGAACATCTTGGGGATGGAGATAATTACAAATAAAGCTAACAAAAGCTATGGTTAGGCTAGAGTAAGTATGTGAACACAATGTTGGAGAGATTCAACATGGCAAGTTATAGATTGTTACATGTTTTTGTTATGATGGTAATTAGGTTATTAGTAGAGAAATGTTCAAAATATCCTAATGAGATGGACGATAAGAGCATAGTTCCTTATGCCAGCACTGTAAGTAATTTGATGTATGTTATGGTCTATACAAGACTATACATTACCCAAGTAGTGGGATTTCTTAGTTGATTTATGGCTAATCATGGATGAGTACATTGGGGGTATAGTGAAAAGGGTCTTCAAATATTTGTGGGGGTTTTTAATTATTATCTATGTTATCATGGTTATCTTGTAAGGGCCCAATCTTCAATTTTTATTTATGGATATGTGGATTATAATTGGAATAGTGATAATAGAAGAAGATCCACCGATGGATATATTTTCATGATGTTTAGTGGTGTCATTAGTTGGATGATTAAGTGATAGGTTGTCGTCACTTTATCCACTATAAAACTATTGTATACAATAACTATTCATGCTTCTAAAAAAGTCATTCTCTGACGATATTGTGCTTTGATGTTGGGCTAAATGCAGGGACTATTATAGTTTTATGTGACAATCAAAGTGTCACATGTTTGGAAAAGAACCTAGATTTCCATACAAGGATGAAGCAAATTAATGTATTGTACCATTTTATTTATGACACGGTAGAGGATGGGAGGGTGATGTTAGAGAAGGTTGACACTTTGATGAATGTTGTAGATTCTTTGACAAAGCATGTGAGTATAGATAGGTTTGGGTGGTGCAACGAGTCTATGGGCCTCTTAGCCACTGGTAGTTATATTTTAGTGTTGGCGGGTTTCCCTTTTGCTCTTGCAAGGTGTTCAATAAGTGGGATAAATTTTAGAAAAGGTGTCTCAACCTTGCATTCCTAATGTTTATTTTAATATATTTTGTATGCAGTTACTATTTTTTCTTCCAATGATTTTGTCTTCTTGTGGAGAGTTGGCATCCCACTTGGAGGCTTACTAGATTTTATCTTTTAGTGATATTTATATTCTCACAAGGAGGTAGGAATCCCAATTCGAGGTGGTATGGTTTGGCTATGTGTTGATATTTTATGGTGTGTGCAAGGTCATGAAGGGATTTATATATGATATATTCTATGATGTGCAAGAGCATGTAAGAGGGTTTTACATTAACATCTTGACCAACATTGTGATAGGTTGTTACACTTGTCATGGATTATATTTTTTAATGTTAAATGAGGAATAATTGGGGTACCCAAGCTTGGGAGGTCAAATATGAAAAGTTATGAAATTTTAAGATATGACAAGAACATGCTAAAAATAGCCAAGAGGATCGAGACCAAGAAGATAGTGTTGGAATATGGACCCAAGTTTGGGACCGTAGTTCTTGTGGTTTTGTTGACAATTTTCCCAAACCATTTTGGTTTCTAGTATGAACTCTTGCTTATCTATTTGGTGCTTGGAGTTGCGGTTTATATGGTTGATTTACATGTATCATTATGTTGTCATATTTAATCTAGATTTACATGTTGGTGATACTCCTATAATAGATTTCTCTGCAAGTGTATTGTATTCCTTTGTTATTGAATAATACATTGGGTTGCTTTAGAGTGTGGGGATTTTCTCTTGAAATGGTTTTCCCCACATACATCTATGTTATAGTATATTACTTATTTTATGTTCCTATGTGTTTCTACTTTTAGTAGTTGAAAATATTTAAGAACCTTCACAATTCCCTCCTTTTTAGATTAGTTTAGGAAGAATTATCAGATACCTTTCTTCCTTTCATATATGTCATAGATTGGGTCTAAAATTTTATGGTCATTTTCAAGTGATATAATGCATCGAAAAGGTGGTGTGCAAACTTGTACTCCCACCCTCTTTTGTAATCCATCTATTTTTCATGTCTCTTTCCTCAAAAAAGTAATTACAAATGTTAGAACAATACTTACATAATTACTAATCTTCGATGGGGAGATATCCACCCTTTTCAAAATAAAGTTTATAATAAATCAGTGCACTAAGAATATTACCACTCATTCTATTAATGAGGTTCTAGTTCAACAAAAGGGTCTATAACCTAAAGAGTCCACATGGGAGTCAAATACCATTCTCTCCAATTTTCCTAATTCCTATCTTTGATGATAAAGATTTTTGAAGGGGGTGGCAACATTACTAATCATGTTCTATTATTTGTAACTATTAGTAGATAGTATTAGTTTGGGTGCATACGATTTGTAAGTTTCCCATAGGTAAATATTAAAAGTTATGGATGCATATGCTATGTAAGTCATCCCGTCCATATTTATTCTATCTGCAAGGGATAGTAGTAGATGTCTCTAGTAAGACTATTTATATTATAATAAATTCTTGGGTGGAAGGAATCTTGAATATTTTCAATTGGAGTGTATTCTCTATTCAAAGGTTGGCCTCGCAAAGTGACACTGCAAAGATAATATAAAGCCTTTTGCTACTCTCTAATCTACATATATCTATGTGCAATGTATTTATTTATCTTGCATGCTCATTATAGTTTATTCATTGATACATCCACTCCTTGTTTAAGCTTACAAAAATAATAAGGTTTTGGGGGCTCCATGGTTTGCAAACCTAACTCTCCTACTAATTTATAAGAAATAAAATGATCTTGTGAGCATGTATTGAAAAGTGTGTCTACCTTTTTGTCCATAATTAATAATTTAATGCACAATGACTTGGTGAGATCTTTTTCCTCCTTGAAATTGATTCCTATCACACAAGATCCTTTCACATTATGATGCATACAAATATCATATTAATTAGAATCACCACTAGTCTCCTTGCTTTTAGGATTACGTGTTCCATTCACCTTGTAAATCCTAGGTCTTGATTAATTATATTTAATTATATAAATGATAATAATGCATGATCTCTAAATATCATGTAGTGGGGAAATAGGATGACTATGTGAGGGTTGGGAAATTGTTTATTTATTATTTTCTCTAGGATACCTAGGATATTGTGTATTAATGCATTGAACAAGAAGGAACTGCATTGAAAAGATTAAAATTGAGAGTTATATATTATCTTCCTAGTTTGGATATTATGACAAGGGAAATTGAATACTTTCACAGAGCACATATATTTGGAAAATTTATCAATTTAGCCATCGTGGCATAATCTATGATGTGTAAGATATGTGTGAGAGGTGTAATATATGTAAGAGGATTTACTTTCTATTCTAGGTTGCTTGACCATGACTATAAGGTGTTGGATTTTTGCTATGGCTCACAATTTTCTCATAATTTTGGGATACCACTTGATGGTTTATTGTTTTCAATATTTTTGTATAATAGAGGTATGTGATAGAGGTTTGTCAAGCCCTTTTGAAGGTACTCTTATGTTGTCAAGTTACTATCAATCAAAAGGATAAGTGGAATGTTTTGGTGTACACTTTTATTATGATTAATACAAGCTTGGGTTTCTTTAGTGGTGAACTATTTTTTCCTACAAGGTTTTCTCCATGTATATCCAATGTTCATAGGGTTTGTATATTTATGTTTTATTCTCCATTATTTCATTAATATTATATGATTTTATATTTTTAATAGGATTGAAATACTTAATTGTTATATATTTTCATTATGCCATTCACCCTATTTTCAACACTTGCCCTTTCTCACAAAGGTAGTGTTGTCATTATTTTTCTTCCTTTGTGAGGGTACCAAGTTAGGGTGTAATTTCCAACACCTTTCATTTGAATGACCACCCATATCACAATGTTAACAATGAAACAAATTTCCACAACTTCTTCCTCTCTTGCCATCAATCTAGCTACTTCCTCTTTTTTCCACTCTCTTGTGCCACTTTTATGTTTGTAAGGAATAGGAGATAGCCCCCTTATTCTCTTTAACAATAAATATCCTTAGCAACTCTCTTTAAAATTCCTTCAACACTACCTTGAGATACTTCTAAAAGGATGAAAACATGCATAGTAGATAATTTCTAGATGATATAAGGAATTGGTAACATACAACGGATTTTCTACAATGTTGCTCTCAAACTCCACGAAAAACTATATTTTCTTTATTGCCTTGCCCTTAAACTCCAGTTCACAAGGCCTCACCTCCATTTTTTTAAGATTTTTCAAATTTTCCTCTACTACTATTTGTCGAATCCAAGGTTAGATGGTGTACAAAAATTTCAATTGTCAAGGGTTCATCAAGTTTTGATTACTAATAGTTTGAAAAAAATATAAGGATTTCTAGTGATATGTTTGATAACAATAACAATAATAGTAGTGGAATGACTAAGAATCTCTTTAAGAATGGTGAGTTATCTAATTTCCATACCTTATGTGTTATCTAAAGGCTCCCACTAATAAACCCTAGGGCTAGCATAGAAAAAAATCATCTTCTATTGTGTTAGGGTTCACATGGATTTGATGAATGGGGAAAACTATCCATATTCATAGACCCTTGTTGTTAACGATTCCCCCTCAAATTAAATCCTAACAATTGTTTTTAGAGAAAATATTGTTAAGTTTTCCAATAGAATAAAGGAGGAAATCCTAACCTATAAATTTTAAGACTTTTGTGATGCAGGAGCATCCCTGGTTGTAAATCACTCCTGTATCAACCAAAAACATTTATTTTCTTGCATTTCAATTTGTAGCAGTTTCAACATTCCATTCTGCATTTCACCGCATTATCATTTCTCAGCTCACGAAGCAGAATAAAACATCTACATGAGGTCATCTACATCATATCTAGATTTTAGATCATTTGCAATTGTCTATCGAAATTTATTGCTTTCAGAATTTCACTATAATTCATTGTTAGAGAATTTGGGGCTGACCTAGTCTAGATTTCATAGCACAAACCTATTCTGAAGCATGCTTAGCTTCATGGAGTATCATATAAGAATTTTGGGTCCAATGGGATCTATCTTGAGATCCTCAATTCATTTCATTTCATAAAGGATTATCTTTCATGTTTTAAGGCTGACCTACACAGTTGATCATTCATCGGATTTTGTAAACCTTCTGAGGCCGAGGTGGACCTTTGTTGGAGCTGGATAATTATATCTAAGATCATTTGTAATTCATTGTATGAAGTCATTCAGTTAGAGATAGTGAGATAGTTAGATTTTCACATTACTCCATTGAGGGACTGTAATAAGGGCTTCGGCCAGTTGTAATGTTCAATGCCCTTGTGGCAAGCTTGTGAGCCCTAATTATTTTCCCATGAGGCATATGATGCATGTAAGATTTCCATTTCAATAAAGACCATGTTTGCAGAGTATTTTTTGTGTTATTTCTTCTATATTGACTCTAAGTTGTACTGTTTGGACTGTTCTTCTGAACCCTCCATTTGTGACCATGCACCAAGTGGTATTAGAGTGATTTTGTGAGTCCTAAAGGAATTCCTTGTGGTGAATAGATCATTGACTTGAGGCAAACTACAAGTTTTTTCAATTGATTGCTAACTATGAGGTAGTTGAAACCCTTGTAACTAAATTGTTGAATTGAAGCAGTTGCACCAAATTCGAGGGGAGAGATATCGCCGATGAAAGTTCCTGCTATGGAGAATATCGCTATAAGAATGGATGAAATGTTAGAGATGATGCAAGCAATATGAGTTCGATTAGATGTTGTTGAGGAAGATCAAAGACGAGGCCTAAACCCTAGACATGAGAATAAAAGAGATGATGACCCAAATCATGTTGCAAATCAAATTGAAGAAGCCCTAGGTGAAGAAGAAGAAGAAGAATCAAATCAGATGAAGATGTTGAAGGCTATTTCCAAAATAGGTAAGCGACCTAGAGTTGAAATTCAAAATTACCCGAGAAATTTAAACCTTGAAGAATTGATTGACTAGATGAATGAAATGGAGGACTACTTTGAATATGAAGATATTGAAGATCCAGAAAGAGTGAGATTTGCAAAAATAAAGTTGAAAGATCATGTTGCTTTATGATGGAAAGAAATTCAATTGGATAGATATAGAAGAGGAAAGGAGAAAAACATAAAATGGGATAAAATGGTGACAAAGCTAAAGAACAATTCATACCAACTAACTATGGACTTGAATTATTGAAAAGATTGCAGAACCTTAGGAAAAAGGAGAAATCTATGAAAGAATATACTAAAGAATTTTATAAGATGATCATCAGAACTAGTCATAGTGAAGCAAGAAAAGAAAAGGTTACGAGGTGCATCAATGGACTAAGAAAAAACATTCAAGAAGAACTGAGCCTAGTGAAGAGGACAACATTTGAAGAAGCATATCAATTTTTGCTGAAGGTGGAAGAAAAGCTAAACAAGAAGTTTGAACAAAGGCAAAGAAGTGCAAGAGAAACATTCTAGAGAAGTGGATCACAAACCAGAGAAAGAAGACCTTATGTAGATCAAAATAAATATGGGTCAAAAGTTTAGATTGGTTCGGGTGAATGAGCTCTACCAGGGTTTCTTGTTTCTACAGTCATTCCTGGCCCCTCTTGTGTCATACCACGCCTTAGGCACAAGGTTTTTCATTTACTTTGTGTTGTATAGCCACATTTACTATGGTTTTTGTGGTTTTTATTATGCCTACAATTAGACCTAACCTAGTAGTTCTTGCTAGTATTGATGGTTGGACAACTATCCTCAATGGATCCTCCTCCAAACAAGCATCCTCAAAAATTTGTTCTAAAAGTCTTCCACGAGGTAAGTCTTTTGATTCTTCAGTGGATGTGGTGCTACCCATCTCATATTTTGATTTTGCATGTCAATGGTTAGAACAACATACTCTTGTTGGTTTTTTTTTGGGAGGACTCCACCTGCGAGTGTGCTTAAAGAATGAGTTCAAAAGGCCTAGGTCCCTCATGGGGTCCACCTTGATATGGTCCAAAATTTGACCAAAGGCTTTTTCTTTTCCATTTTGTGGAGGTTAGTCATGTTCAAGCAATCCTGAATCATGGTCCTTGGTATGTCAAATCCTCATTGTTGGTTTTCCAGCCTTGGACCCAAAACTTCATTGTCTCAAATGACACCAAGTTATTGGTTCCAGTCTATATTGAATTTCCTAGTTTTTCCTTGCCTTGTTTTCATTTTTTACAGCATATTGCTTCCTCCCTGGGGAGAGTCATTTGTGTCAAACCAAATAGGTTCTTTCAAGCTCACCCTCAAAAGTGAGTATGTGCCAAAGTGGACCTTTCACAGGATTTGAAAGAGTCCATCGATACTCAAATTGGTACTTTTCAGTATACCGAGAAGGTTACTTATTTCAATCTGCCCAACACCTGTTATCAGTGTTAGTCCACTGACCATAAGATTAAGGATTGCACTCTTGCAGCCCCCCGTACTCAATCTCCACCATGGGAAGATAATAATCCCAGCTAAGTGGAAGGTGTTTCCGCCAAACTAGAGGAAAAATGGATGACGATTACCAACCAAAAAAACAAATCCAATGGTTCTGAGGCGGTTGCCAAAACCTCTGAGCTAGCAAAAGAAGTTTCAAACCCTTTAGTGAAGGGAAAGGAAACCCAAATGGTTTCTAATAGCATTATAGCTCGACCAAGTCCCTCTGCCACACCTCAGCCTACCTCAATGATGATAGCTCAGTCGGGTGCATCTCCTCTCATGTTGAGAACCCATAGGAGATCACACATTCCTTCTCAACCTCTTGAAGGAGAATATGTTTAGGAAAAATAGACGAATTTGTCTCCTCCCATTCAAATTGGGACAATCCCACCAGAATTTTGTAGAATTGCTATTATTCCCTAGAAGAGTTGGAATCCAATGAAATGGTTGAGTTTTTAACATGAATTTTCTCTCTTGGAATATTTGAGGTCTAATAGACCTCTCTAGGAAGTATTATGTTAGGGATACTCTTCAAAAATATGTTGGTATTGATGTTTTGTGTCTTTAGAAGGTTAAAGTTGTTGGTTTTTTGCTCTTTATTGCTTGTCAAACTATTTGGCCAGCTAGTAAAATGTTTTGCTTTGATCATGAGGCTAGACATGGTGGTGTGGTCATCCTTTTGTCCCCATAGTGGAACGCTGTTGTGATTGATCATGGGTTTGACCCCACACATCATCTTGTCTAGATTATTTTGAACATTGATAATCATTCCTTTGGGATTATTAATGTTTACGCCTTGAATGATGTTGTTGAAAGATCTCTTCTCTAGCGATGGATTGCTGACTCATTGCCAATTTCTACCCATCTTCTTTGTGGGGATTTCAATATGGTTGAGATGGCGTATGACAAGGATGGTACTCTACCATTTCGATGGGAAACTAGTGAAAGGGAGGCCTAGTTTTGCGCAATAAATTGGGTCTTTTGATCCCAATATTGGCCACTGTCACTCTCATTCTCTCTAGTATACTTGGTGCAATTATCGAGTTGGTTCTGATAAGATATTTAAATGCCTTGATCATGCCATGATTTTGGCTCAATCTTTTTTCTCCTTTTCCAGCTCTTCCTCAATTATGGTTAAGTCGTTAGTGGATGTGACATTGTCAGACCACTTTCCCTTTTTTTTGAATTGAATGGCAAGTGAGGTTGTCTCACGCCAGTAGGACTACCTTTTTTTAAATACTTCTTTGCTGAGTCACTAGCCCATGCTAGCCCACATTAATATTATCTAGAATCTTGAATACAGACCACTCCACTCAACTGGATGGATCAAGTGGTGGAATGATGCCATCACTCGTACTGTAAAGTTTCTTTGCATTTATGGGCATTAGTTGGCTATTTTTCATAGACGGTCTCATGAGGCGAAAACTTCTGACCTTTGTACTGCCACTAAAGCTTTGAAAGCTAACCCCTTCTCCCCTTCTCTATAAGTTAGGGTTGTGGAGTTGAGACATCAAAAACAAGTGGCTGATAATTATGTGGCCAGAGGGGTGCAGATCAAGGCTAGATTGCATTGACTTAAGATCGGGGACCGTGCCTTAAAAGAATTCTTTCTGGATCTTTGAGCCAAACATTCTTCAACTAGTATCAAGTGAATCAAAGATGTCAATAATGTGCTTTTAAAACTGTCTAATATTCTCCAAGCATTTGTTAAGCACTATGAGCAAGTTTTCACAACCCAAGATTACACACTAGAGCAGAGTAACGTGCTCTAGGACTACCTTGCTATTGTGCCAAATAGGATTTCCACAACTCAGAAATCCTTCTATGAGAAATTACTCACAATTGAAGACCTCAAAGAAGTTGTTTGCACAATGTTTGATGAAAAAGCTCTAAGAATTGATGGGTTCCCATACAAATTTTACAAATCACTTTGGGACTGTGTGGGAAAAGATCTGCAAAAAGTTTACCTTGAACCTTTTCATTCTAATTCCCTAGGTAATCTCATCAACAAAGACAATATTAAATTCATACCTAAAACTAGTGATCCTGAGGATATTTGTAATTGGTGGTCCATCACACTCCTTGATGATTCCTACAAATAATAGCCAAATCCCTTGCTTTAAAATCCGCCATCTCTTGCCTCAAATTATGCATCCTGAACATACTAGTTTTATTAAATCCAGATTCATGTTGGACAACATAATTAATGTCTGGGAAGGTATGGAGTGGGCAAGATTCTCTAATCAAAAGACACTTTTTCTCAAATTGATTTTTCCAAAGATTATGACTGCATTGAATGGCCTTTCATTTTGGCTATGCTTTCTGCATTGGGATTTGGCCCAAATTTCATTCAATCTATGAAAATGTTGTTCTTTGAAGTTTTAGCCTACATCACCATTAATGGCCGCCAGTCCCAATCCTTTAGTTTGTTTCAATCCATTTGTCAAGGCTGCTCACTTTCCCCCTCGCTTTATGTGCTGACTGTTGAGTGGTTTGGCTATCTTCTTTCTCATTCCACTTCTCAAGGGATTAATTGAGGAATCTCTTTTCCTAACTCACCAACTCAACTGGTCAATGGCCACTTTACCAATGATTCCTTCCTTACCTTGCTAGAAGAAGAAAATGATGTCAAAGCTACTCTTAGTTGTCTTGAGACCTTTTGCTTGGCCTCTAGTTCTACCATCCAGTGGCATACAACCTTATGTTATAGATAATTTTTTCTTCTCAGTCCTCTCTGGATTTAGCAATATGGGTGGAAGTGGATTTCTCCAAGCAAAATCTACATATTTCTTGGCATCCCTTTCACCTTTCAGGCCTCTTCTACTAATCTTTGGCAAGCGGTTCTCTCTCAGATTGAGCTAAAGTTAGTGTTATGGGTTACCAAGCCACTCTCTCTAGCTAGTAAATTTAAGGTGTGCTCTAAAATCCTAGCAGTGACCCATGTGTATTACTCCTCATGTTGGGCCCCTTCCAAAGCCTCTTGTGCAAATCTGGAAAAATTACTCAGAGATTTTCTTTGGGCCTCCTCGGAGACTCACAAAGGCTTTCACCACGTTGCCTAGGAGTTTTTTTGCCTCCCCAAAGATTATGGTGGGCTTGGCCTTCTTTCCACTCAGCGGCAAGGGACTGCTCTTTGTGTCAAATGGATTATCTATGCTCTTATTGGTAATGAGGCCTGGAAAATTCTCCTCAAGCATTGTATTACAGTGGGTTATCCTGCTCACAAACCTTCTTGGAAGGGAACTGACTTTCCAACCCTTCTTATTATGAGGGAATCTATTCAGATTATGGGTACCTTTGTTGCCAAAAGTATTTGGCAAGCCTATAAGGTTGTCAAGCCCTAGCTCCACTAGACTAGGACTGGATTTCGTGATGGGCTCTCATTCAATCAACAAAATATTTGGTGGTCTCCTCTTTTTTCTAATGCAGGTCGATCATTGGCCAAGATTCCTTGGCTTAAGGCCCTCAAATTCCACAAGAAGGGTATTTAAACCCTTCAAGATTTATTCTATAGACCCATCATGAGTATTTTGTCTTGGGAAGCTTTTCATGCCCAATTTGGCTCATAGAACCGTGATAGAGAAACCTTTGACGGTTTGGTGAATGTCATTCTAGTTGATATGCTTCATAAAGTGGGAATTCACTCCATTAAGCCTTGGTGGAAGGATTGGAAATGGTTTCTAGACACTCTATTCAGAAATTACAAGCCTGGGCTTGGCTATCAATGGCTCTCACCTCATTTTTTGATGATTGACAATCTGAACTAGAGGTGGCACCTCCAATCCTTGGTGTCTGTTTGGTGCAAAATATTTTTTGCTATGTGGTCTGCCATTATTGAGCCCAAGCTCTCCCACTTTGCTTGGTGTATTTTTTTCCAAGGCTTACCGTCAGGGTCTCAACTTTCTCACTTGGGGATCCAGGACCTTTGTTGCCCTTTTTGTGGGTAGGCTGAGTTGTTTAAGCATCTCTTAGATGGTTTTGCACTAGAGATCAATAGCTATGGAATTAGATTCATGATTTCTTTCAACCATTTCAGTCGGAGCCTTTCTCTTGGCATATGGTTTTGCTGGGGGACTCTCCCAGACTCCCCACTAAGTATACCCAAATTTGGCACACTTTAAGGGTAGAAATCCTCTTCAGTATTTGGAAAGATAGAAAAGCCTACATTTTTTCTCACTGCCATATTGATAAATTTGTTTCTTTATATTCTAAAGACATTATTTGCTCTAATGTTCTTTTGTAGATTCAAGTGCAAAAAAACAAATTTGTTCTTGAATTTTCTCACCTTCTAAAGCTTTTGGACCATTGGGGTAATGCCCCTTGCATTGCGGATCGCATGCCTCCCTCTCCCACTTCCCCCTGGGGTTAGTCACCTTCACAGGGTCAACGGAGAAGTGGCTCTGCCAGGGATTTTTGCTCCCATTCTCAAGCTCCTCCTCATCGTGGCTCTCACCCTCATTGCAGTCGCCCTCTCCTCCTTCACAAGCTAACCTAGGGTGGCCTTCTAGAGGGGTGGAAAGGGTGGAAGCAGAGCTTCTGGGTGGCCTTATAGTGATGCTCCTAGAGGTGATTCTGGTTGGCCTACTAATACCTCTAAATGGCTCCTACATTTGGATTTGGTGATTTCTCCTCACCGTGAAGATAAAGATAAAGAGAAAGATGATGATGGTTGGGCTCCTCTTGATGTCACTCCATATCTCACTGTTGTATGGGGAAAACTAGATGATAAGGACCCGCTTCCCTTTGTTGGCACTGCTATGGCCACTTAATGGCCTTTTTTATTCTGTTATTGTCATGTTTTTCAATTTCTAGGCGTGGCCCAAGACTCTTTGATTTTATGGGCTTTGCTCATGTGACTCTTAGGGTGTGCCTTCTTACCACCCACCTTTTTTGTGAATATGTGTATTTTTTATCTTTTATTAATATAGATATAGACACTTATTTATCAAAAAAAAGATGGGAAACCCTACCGGAGTGAAGAAAAGGACTATAATTCATACTATAGAGGAACAGAAGATAGAAATTACTACCACACTGATAGAGGTCATAATTCATACCACAATGATAGACATTGGAGAGATGAAGGGAGATTTGAGAGGAGACCATTCAGAGGAACCTATTTCAACTATGGAGGTAAAGACATAAAGCATTTGAATATCATCACTTGGAAGTACCAAAAAGAAGATTGAGCATACTAGAAGAACAACTTATGTGGATGAGGAACCTGTTGAATCCCCTAAGTCAGTTGCTAAACGTAAGAAAGGTGAATCACTAGTGATGAGGAGAGTTTTGATGCAAGAAGAAGTGATTGAGGAACCACCAAAAAGGAAGAGTCTATTTAGAACAATATGTTAGTCTGGAAGAAAGGTATGTAAAGTTATCATTGATAGTGGTAGCACTGATAACCTAGTTTCAAAGAAGATGGTAACCAAGTTGAATTTGAAGAGATTGAAACATCCAAACCCCTATAGGATAGCATGGATTCAAGATGAGCATAAGATATTGTGAATGAATAATGTTTGGTGAAATTTCATATAGGATCATATAGGGATGAAGTACTGTGTGATATTATGCCTATGGATGTATGTCATTTACTATTAGGAAGACCATGGTAATATGATAAGAAATTAATTCATGAGGGAAGAAGGAACACTTATACTATGACTTCAAATGGCAAGAGAATTAATTTGATACCTTTGGAGGAAGAAGATAAAGGTGAAATTTGTAGCACTGCTAGACTATGTTTAGTGGATGAAAAGAAATTTTTGGATGGATTGAGGCATGAGAACATGTGTTTTTCATTGATTCCAAAGAAGGGTGGAAGTTCGGGGACAACAAAGGGATTTGATCCACCACAAACAAAAGTGGCATAACTATTGATCAAGTATGGAGACATCATGTCAAAGAATGTACTAGATGGTTTATTGCCATTCTAGAGTATTAGTCATCATATAGATCTAATACCGGTAGCAATTTTTCCAAACAAGGAAACACATAAGATGACACTAGCAGAGAATGAAAAATTGAACCAGTAGATACAAGAGTAGTTGAAGAAATGATTGATCAAAGAAAGTTTAAGCCCATGTGTGATACCTATTGTACTTGCACCAAACAAGGATGGAGAATGGAGAATGTGTACTAATTCAAGAGAAATCAATAGAATCACTTTTAAGTATAGATTTACATTACCAAGAATGTATGACATTATGGACTGTTTGAGTGGAGTAAAGTATTTCACAAAGATTGACCTAAATAGTGGATATCATTAGATCATAATCAAATAACGAGATGAATGGAAGACTGCATTTAAGACTAATGAAGGATTATATGAGTGGTTAGTGATGCCTTTTGGATTGACCAATGCACCGACCACTTTCATGAGATTGATGAATGAGGTATTGAAGAAATTATTGGGTAAATTTGCCATTGTTTACTTGGATGATATTCTAATTTTCAATAAGATCAAAGAAGAACATTTGTGGCACATTAGACAAGTATTTTGGAGGTTGAAAGAAGAGAAGTTGTTGATTAATTTCAAAAAGTGTAACTTTATTGTAACACACTAACCCTTCAATGAAGTAAAAATTCCAAAGTTTTCACTTTGTGAGTAAATAAACTATGTAACAAGTCATTGCAATAAAAAAATTCTTTTCTTTATTGAGAAAATATGAACAAAGATGCCATAACATAATACAATAAGGATTCCATTTCATTATAATAATTTCATAAGTTACAATCATACAAGAATGCATACATTTACAAACATAGCTCAATGAGCTTTGGAAAAAATAGCTTAAAGACAATCTAGGATCCTTCCTTTCAAATCTTGGTTCTTTTGTCACTTGTTGTGGAGGAGAAGCATCACTCAAGCACTTTTCCACCAACCATAGACTCATATGTGGTCCCTCGCACATCTATCATTTGATAGATGGCCCTTCCCTTCAACGAAGAGATTGGTAGAGTAACTGAATAACGACAACCAACTGAGCATAATGTTGTGTCCTACATAACTAGAACTTGTAATCCCACAATCTAGAACTAGCATGTAATACTAGATCATAGTGAATTGACAGTGGAACTAGAGGCAGTCACACTACTTTGGCCAAAGTGTTCTCAAACGATACTCTGAATGAAGGTCATCTATCACATACGCTACTCAGGGCCGATTTGACTTAAGGCCATCTTAAACTATGCATAGGTATTTCCTTCAATGGATAATCTATCACCCCAGAGATAACCTATCACCATTTCTACATACTGATGAGTGCATGAAATGACACTTTAATTAATCCTTTTTATGTTTTCAAAGACTTTATTATATATTAATAAACTATGTTGGCAGTAGACTATATGCTTGAATGTTTGCTTTATTTTTCCTTATATTTAACTAATTGGAGTATATATGAGAAATGGTATTTTACATTAAATGTCTTGCTTTTTAATGATGATTAATGATGAAGTGATTATGCAAATTGAGATCTTTTGCTGTCATAATGGCACTATCTTTGTGGATTTTGTTTAGTTGATTAAAGTGTTGACTTCATGAGGTGGACATGTTAAACTCCTTGTTTAACAAACTTGAAATTTGTCTTGCTCCTGATCACTCCAACTAGCTCCTAATGAATGCTTTTGAATTGACTTCTTCAATCAGTTTGGGAACTTCCTGTTTGACTATTATCATGTGGCAGATTTCTTTATGGCACTTTTGGTTCTGTTTAAGTTTAGTTTTTTTTGCTTTGCATCTTGGTGGGATGTGTTGTTTTTGTATTCAAATAAGTGGATATTCTTATAAATATCCATTCTTAGTTTTAGTTTGGGAGTTAGTTAATCTTTCGCTTTAGCATTGCAATGTTGGTTATCCACACTTTTGTACTACTCACCTATTTTGGCCAATTGGAATGTAAATAAGGAGTTGATTTGAATCTCGGTATTTAAGGTCCCACCAGAGGAAGAGTAGGGCCCACTCAACCAAAGGAGGTGACCTTGTGTCATGTTATTTGATTTAGTTGATTTCTATTTAATGCATGTCAATTGGAAAGTTAGTAATTTTGATCTTTACTTAGTCATTATTAGTGAATGCAATTAATTCTTAGATTAAGTTCATTGTGTTCTCAAGATAGTTTATTATGCTTACTGTAGATTAATATTCACTCATTTACTGTAGATTTAATTACTATTCATAGGAATTAAACTCATTACTTATTTTCAAATGCATGTAGTTTTAATGGAAGAGACAATGATGACTTATGGGAAGACAAAACTGAAGCTTGTTTGAAATTTGTTCATGGAATTTACTATTATTGATTTCTAGGTTAATATTTATTTTCTGCAAATGTAATTAGATTATCTTCTGCAAACGTAAATAGTTTTCCTTTCCAAGTACATTTCAATTCTAAATTTTAGATTAAAAGTAAATTCAATTTTTAGCTTAATTCTTCCATGGATCAATTGCAATTAAGTCAAGTGAAGTATGAACTGAGTTATTGGAGTTTGAACAATTATTAATTAAGAGATAAATTAGGATTAAGTCTTTAGAATTAGTTAGAAAATTGTTGCTAAGATCGGTTTTCGAGAGAGATCTTGACAAAGCTAAATCGTAACCAAAAGTCACTATTTACAGTGCAAAACCCCCCAATTCATGGAAACACCCTTATCGCACACAGCTCTAAGACACACTTGATTTGATAATTGAAATATTAAATGATGCAAGAAGTGACATCAACGACCTTGCACATCATTTTTGGCGTCGTTGTTGGGGAATTAAAAGATTTGGCTATTTTAGTTTGAAGCATTAGTGTTGATAAGGAAGACAATTTAGATTGTGGATGAGACGAGCTAAAGACCCTTGAGGAAGATTTCTTCCACAGAATATTAATTTTGATCAAGAACAAGAAGTTCAACAACATAAGATTAAAAATCAACAAGTGAATCAAGAACAACATCAAGAAGAAATGGGTGATCAACCAGGAAATGATCCTCCACCAAATAATAGGACATTTTCTTATCCTATTAATCTGAATGTACGGAATGATGAGCCTCCTGTGAAAAACATTTCACCTTTTGTATTACCTACCTTTAGAGGAAAAAATTCTAAGGATCTTGACCAGTTTCTCTTTGAGTTTAAGGTTTTATGTCAAACCTATGACTATACAGCTGATAACCAGAAGTTAAAATTATTTCTTTCTACATTGAAAGAGTCAGCTTTATGTTGGTTCATGGGTTTAGGTGCAAGAACAATCTCAACTTGGCAGGAAATGGAAACTGAATTTTTGCATAAATATCAAGATTACTGTCAAGTAAGAGATAGGAAAGAGGAATTGTTTTGAATGAGACAATTGGAAGATGAAAGCCTGGAAGATTATGCTGATAGATTTTAGTTTGTGCATAATAGGTACTGTAATGGTTTGGATAATGGGATTAGTAAGACAATTTTTCTGAAACGAATTGATGATGAATCTAGAGAATCTTTGAATCTTATGGGGAAAGGAGACATCAATAAGCTTTCCTTGGAAGAAATTATTGAGATATGTAGAAACTACTCGAGGACTAGAGTAGGGACTAGAAACTCCTGAAGAAACAAAGTTCTTACTCCTAATGTATCTCAAGTAATGGAAGAAATTGCAAATTTGAAAACTGATTTGCTCCTTCATCTTAACATGCAAGGAGATAAAAAGACTACTGAGCCTTTATCCATTTATTGTTCCAAATGTAGAGGTAAACATATTTTAAGAGAATGTCCATTAAATCAAGTTGATCTCTGTGAAATCTGTGAAAATCATGCAACAAGTTCTTGTAATCTTTTACTTGGAATTAAGAATCATTTGAAGAAACAACCTGAAGTAGAAGAAGAACTTAACTATGTTGGACAAAGACCCCATAATACTAGATATAATGTTAATCAAGGGAAATATGGTCCTAGAGCTAATTCGAATCAAAATCCTTAGCCAAATGCAAACCAATGGACTCCTCCTTACCAAGCACAACCACCACCTACATTTTGGGGTCAACCCAAATGGATGAATCCTCAGTGGAATCAACCATAGTGGCAACCAAATTAGTCACAATGGCAGTCAAACCAACCACAATGGCAGAAAAATCAAACACAATTTCAACCATGGTAAAATCAGGGACCAAGGTGACCTTGGGGACAGTCACCTCCATTAGTCACTAGTCTTAATCCTTCTAATGAACCAATAAACCAGCCTCAGTTACTAGCACAACCTATTTCAAATCTGAAAAAAATCATAATGATGCCAATCCTCCTACTCTGAATGTGATAGATTCCAATGATATTCAGTTGAGGAACCGAAATGTTCCATTCATACCAAATGTTAAAGATTAGGAAAGTGGGAAAGAAAAAGAGTATTCCAAGGAAGATCAAAACTCTGATGATAAACAAAAGGTTAGTCAAGCACCTTATCTTGAATGTTTAAAAATAGAACAAGTAGCTCCCGAAAAATCTCAACCAAATTACATGAATGTGGTAGATTCTCAACTTCTCCGTGAACTGAAAAAGATCAATATTGAGACACCATTATTACAAGCCATTAAAGACATAACAAAAATAAATCAGTTGGTTAAATCTCTTTGTATGAAAACGCCAAGTAGGAAGAAGAAATTACCTCCTACAATTCAGATAGGGACTAAACTCACTGATGTTTTATCAGGAAGATTACTACCTTAGAAATATAATGATCCTAGTAGTCCTGTGATAACCTTAAGTATTGGAGGGATTGAGATAACCAACGTACTAATTGATTTAGGAGTAGCTATCAATGTTATCACATCAGACACTATTGAATTGTTGGGTATGACAACTATTCAACCCACAACAACTATTTTACAGTTGGCGGATTAATCTACTGCTAAACCTGAAGGTGTTATTGAATATATTATTGTTACTATTGATACATGGGATTATCCAGTTGACTTTTTACTTCTAAGGCTAGAAAGAAGAATTCCGATTATCCAATTATCTTAGGTAGACCATGGTTGGCTACTGCAGCAACATTGATAGATTGCAAATCAAGAAGTATGATCATTTCTAATGGTCAAAAGCATAAAGAATTGTCAATTTTTCCTCCTGCCCAACCATCATTTTAGCCGAACACTCGACTTTGGGTTGATGAAGATATGGATTCAAAAGGAGATGGTGTTGTAGAATTAGCTATGGTTACCTTGGTAGAACATATTGAAGAATATGAAGAACAAGATCTTAATTCTGAAAAGATTTGTCAAGGAAAAGAGAAGAACTATCAAGTACATCAAAAAAATTCACACACTTTTCCTTTAAATACACTTGTTGGAGATCCACTTGATTCTAAGAATAAGACCAAAGAAATAACAGTAGCAGGGGATAAGTCTCTTTTCATTAATTCATCCTTGTCTTCTTCCCAAGAAAAGGAATTGAAGCAGACTTTGGAGAATCATTCTAAAGCATTTGCTTGGGAATATAAAGACATGAGAGGAATTCACCCTTCTATTTGTACTCATCATATTTATACTGAAGATGCTAAACTAGTAAGGCAAGGTCAAAGAAGGATCAATCCTGCTCTACGGGATATTGTGAAACAAGAGATAGAAAAATTGTTGAAAGTAGGGTTTATTTATCCAATATCTGATAGTCAATGGGTTTCCCCATTGGTTATTGTTCCCAAGAAAAATGGAAAATGGCGTGTAGGTGTGGACTACAGAGAATTAAAGAAAGCCACTAAAAAAGATCATTTTCCTTTGCCATTTATTGGATAACCTAATTGGTAGTAGTTATTTCTCTTTCCTAGATGGCTTTAGTGGTTATAATCAGATCCAAGTGGCTCTTGAAGATCAGGATAATACTACCTTTACTTGTCCTTGGGGAACATATGCTTATATTATTTTACCATTTGGATTGTGCAATGCACCAACAACTTTTCAAAGAGTTGTTCTGGCAATTTTTGCAGGTTTGACTACCTCATGTGTATAAGTTTATATGGATGACTTCACAAATCATGCACAAACATTTGAGGAAGCACTTGATATTTTTAATAAATTTTTGCAAAGATGTAAGGATCTTAGGTTGTCTTTGAATCATGAAAAGAGTTCCCTCATGATGACAGAAGGGATTGTTCTAGGACACCACATTTCAAAGAGGGGATAAAAGTTGACCCCAAGAAAATTAAAATCATTCAAAAGATTGAGATCCCTACAATTCAAACTAAAGTTTTTAGTTTTCTTGGGCATACTGGTTATTACAGAAGATCCATTGAAGGATTTAGTAAAATTGTTGAGCCTTTATTTACATTGCTCAAGAAAGATGTGGAGTTTGTTTGGACAAGTGATTGTCAAAAATCATTTGAAATAATTAAGCATGCCTTAACTAGTGCTCCAATTATCAAAGGACCTGTTTAGGGAGTTCCATTTCATATACATGCTGATGCATCTAACTTTGCTATTGGTACAATTTTGGGATGAAAATATGAGAATGAAGCGATGCATGTTATCTACTATATCAGTAAAAATTTGAATCCTGCTGAAAGGAACTACACAACAACTGAAAAAGAGTTCTTAGTAGTGATATATGCAATCAATAAATTTAGGCATTATATTACTGGTTACAAGGTATTCATTCATATAGACCATGCTGCTATTAAATATTTGATGAATAAAGTTGTAGTGGGTGGACAAATTATAAGATGGCTATTATTGTTGCAAGAATTTAATGTAACAATTGTAGATAAGCCTGGTAAAGATAATGTTGTTGTTGATTTCCTTTCTAGAATTGTTTTGAAGGGTGATCAAGAGCTAGTAGATGATACATTTCCAGATGAGCACTTGTTTGCAATATCAATTCATCCACCATGGTTTGTTGATCTTGTGAATTATCTTGTAACAGGGAAGTGTCCAAATTATTTCAATCCTAAATAGAAAAGAAGATTAATTCGTGAAAGTTCTAGGTTCCAATGGATAAATGGGTTATTATTTAAAATGTGTCCTAATCATGTTCTTTGCAGATGTGTTGCTGAAATAGACATTTATGATGTCATACATGCTTTCCATCATGAGCCAGAAGGAGGACATTATTCAGCAGTTAGAATTGTTCATAAGATCTTAGGAGCTAGTTATTTTTAGCCATTTATGACAAAGAATGTTTCATTCTTTGTTAAGCATTGTGATGAATGTCAGCACATGGGAAGACCTACACCAACAATGGAGATGTCGTTACAACCTCAAACAACTTTGGAACCATTTGAGAAATGGGGAATTGATTTTGGGGGACCTATTGATCCACCTTCCAGAGGACAACAATATATTCTAGTTTGCACAGACTATGTTACAAAGTGGGCTGAAGTTAAAGCTTTACCAACAACAAGGGAAGATAAAGTAGCTAATTTTATGTACAAGCATATTTTGCAGAGATTCGGTGCACCAAGGGAGATAGTTTCAGACCAAGGGCCACAATTTGTGTCTACTATGATGGAAGCTTTTATGAAAAGATACTAGATGACACACAGAAAATCAATGCCATATCATCCTCAGGTGAATGGACAAGTAGAGGTTACTAATTGGGAATTGGGAAACATTTTGACAAAGATTGTTTCATTGAGGAAAACAAACTGGGCAAAAAGGTTAGATGAAGTAGTTTAGGCATACAATACGACTTGGAAGATAACTACTGGATTCTCTCCTTATGAATTAGTATTTGGAAAAACTCTAGTTATGCCTATTGAATTTGAATTACAGATATTGAAAACAACATTGGAGGTTTGTATTGACTTGCCTGAAGTAGAAAAGAATAGAATTCTACAGTTGAACTGATTGGATGAAATGAGAATGGAAGCTCTTCAACACACAAAAATAATTCAAAAGAAAAGGAAAGAATGACATGATAAAAATATTGTGACAAGACAATTCAAGAAGGGAGATTGGGAACTATTGTTTGACTCTAGATTTCAAGAGTTCAGAGGAAAATTTCATACAAGATGGCTGGGACCCTATGAAATTGATGAGGTTTTTCAAAATGGAGTTGTTAAACTAATACTCATAGATGGAGAAAGAAGGATCGTGCTGGTTAACAGTCATCATTTGAAGATGTATCACAAACCTACATCAAAAGAAGAATTTGTATCAAAATTGCAGAATAGAGTTGAGCATTTTCTGATGGAAGATATTCCTTCCATAAAAGAATGTACTCCTGGATAATCTTTTGAAAAGGTATGAATAAAGGAGGTAAATTGAAAACCAAAAATGATGGTTTACCTTATGAATAAAGGAGATAGATTGAAAACTAGAAATGGTGGTTTATCTCTTAGAAAAAAATTGAGAAAAAAGGGATGGCTGAAAACCAGAAATGGCGGTCTCCTGATGACTTCTGACATTCCCAAGGTTCTCTGTAATAAATGTTCTTGTTAATTTTGAGCTCTTTTTGATTAACTCATTGGAATTTTTGCCAGCTGAGTTAATTCACATGCTCTGATTGACTCTTGCATTTAATAAAAGGTACACATTTATTGTAGATATTATTTTTGAAATATTACTTTCTGACTTAGTTAATATGATGTGAGATTAAATAAATATTTTGAGCATATATATATCTCCACCTGTAGTTATTAATGTTATAATAAATAAGCCTTGATCATTTTAAAATCTAGTAGAGACATAAGGATTTAACATTGAAGTGACCACTACAATAAATACAAGTAATAAGGGAGATTTCATATCAATTCAAAATAAGTATGCTTATGTCAACATTGTTGCCAACCATCTGGATCATAATTCAAAGTACTAGTTGATATGTGTGGAACATTCACAAGGAATGAGGTAGTTGGACATCCTGGCAAATTAGATTAGTGGTGATCGGGGGGAGGTGGGATCAACAAATATTGATGACTTTCCCCGCCTACCCCTAAATAGTGGTCTGACAATAGATCTATAGTCATCAGTAGCAATAGTGGCACCAGCTTATCCATTTACAAATTCGAATCCAGTAGCTTGACCAGGTACACTCGTAGCATACCTATACCTAGTATAGGCATATCCAGTTCCAATAGCTTCCCTTCGCTTAATTCCATACTAATATATAGATCAAGACCCAATAGTTGAAGTAAGATTTGTAGCATCCTCAACACATCATACCACAAAATAACTTGAAGCCCCCACCCATCCCGTTTATCCTACTTGTCCTCCCGATGTTTCCTTTCCTCGACCAAACTGATGGACAAAACACCAGGAGATTCTCTCAAGGTCGTCACCTCTGTTCACAACATTGGCCCATCCCTACTATTTCATTTAGGGTGCACTCGTATTAAGAGTTTTGGGTCTTCCTTCACATCGATGACTACAACAAGAAAGAAAAAATGCTCCTCTAGGACTACAAAAGGAAAGAAAGAATGCTTGACAACTATCTCCTCCTAAGTTCCCCCATATGACTATCAAACCTACCCATAGGTCTCCACGCTTTGGCCAACCCTTCTTCCCTACCTACCACCTAACCCCCAAGAAAACGTTGTTGGCATGAGCTTTAGGGGGTGGGTGGATGGGCTATGTGGGGATGGGTCTAGTGTACGAATGATTCCCAAGAGCTGCCCCTAAATTCTGACATGAAAAGATTCCTCCTAATCATTGACCGAGCGACACCTTTTGGTTCTAGCAAGATCCTTCTTTATTTTATTTTATTCGATCTTCTTGTCACTTAAACTGAAACGGTTTCCCAACTGGCTGATTTTTTTTTTTCTGACGGAGATCCATGGATCACGAAGTTTCTTTATAATTGTTCTTTATCATGGGGAATATCCCATTACGCAGTTGGTCACTTTGCAACATATGGTTTATAAAATATGTTGATCATGGAGCGTGGAGACCTATGGGTAGGTTTTACAATCATATGCAGAGCACTAAATTGGAAAGTTTGATATGGTCCCAAAGCTAAAAATGTCTGGGCTTGTTTGACAGTCATATGTGGAGGGAAAAATGGGAATTTTGATATGGTCTCAGCCACCAAATGATGGCGGGTCTCATCCACCTCTATATGTCCATGGTGGGTCTTAGCCACCACTTATTCAATATGGTTGTCCAGTCGGTGAGAGGGCCCCCAGGATGGGTAGGAGGACTAGACAGATAGATGGGGATGGGGACCAAATAGTCACAGTTCGCCCAAAGAATCAGTTTCACATCATAAGGAGGCACAAATCGAGGGGATTGATGCACCGCTTTACCATAGATCCTAAGCAACTAGACTAGGTTTGGGTATGAAGGAATCTCCGGTAAGCCGTGAACAGATGCAATTGATCATTTTTGAAAGGGAGGCTTATGCTAGCTTATTCTAGTGGGTTGATTAATCTACTAATTAATTAATAATTATAGATTTCTATAGTAGGGGAATTCTATAACTATTCCCTCCCACCCGACCCTGGGTGTCCGTAGAAAGTTGCAAGAGCTTCATAAATGCTAAAATCCCCCCCACCCTGCATTGGGAGGAGAAAGTGGAGTGGGTGTATATCCAAATAAAGATGAAAAAGGACATGCATTTTTTTTA
Source organism: Sequoia sempervirens (assembly GCA_007258455.2). Taxonomy (NCBI): domain Eukaryota; kingdom Viridiplantae; phylum Streptophyta; class Pinopsida; order Cupressales; family Cupressaceae; genus Sequoia; species Sequoia sempervirens. Next base: position 96,139,326 of record VDFB02256132.1, on the reverse strand, counting down.
AAGTGTTGTGTCTGTGGAAAGAAACGTTCATTTTTCATTTCACTCAATAATTGCATCTACCATTTTCTCTGTTGAAATTACAGAAGTAAGAAAAAATGGGGTAGAAAAGAAATTCAAAGCTAGAGAACTTCATTTTAGATCCTGAAACAGAAAGATTGCTCAGAGAAGTAGGGTGGCTTGAGTTTATACAAATGTATGAAGGTTTCAAACTTGATTTAGTTGAAGAATTTGTTATGAACTTTCATGTGAATGTTACCAGAGTAAGAGGGGAAATAATAGAGGTTAGCCCTATTGTTATAAGTGAACTCTCTGGTATTCCAACTAAAGGTGAGCCAGTAAACAAAGGGCATGTAGGTTTTGAGGAATTGGTGTCTGCATTTCATGAAGAACCTGGAAGGTGGCCATAAATTCTATGGCATAAGGGTAGCCAAAAGGGAGTTGCTCACAATAGTCTAAAAGAGCCATGTAAGACAATTGTAACATGGTTGATAAAAAATTTCACCTGTGAGGGGCAGTACAACACAATTTTAGGGCCAGGAATGTGAATGCTCATGCATTTGAGGTATGGAAACACCAGACCTTCCGCAAGAATTAACCTTCCTACCTTTCTATTCACAAAAATATCTTCTATGGTAGCTAGGGTAAAATCTTGAGGTGTTTCGTCCATTAGATACCATAGTTTGATTCATTTAATTATCAAGCACCATTTCATGAAGAAAGAGTCTGGTAAAGAGGGGTGGTTAGAATTTCTATCAACCCCCATAGTCAAAAGTGGAAAGAAATCCAAAAAGGGACCTACAATGAAAAAATTGAAAATTGAAAAAGGGGAAGCTTCCAAAAAAGGACAAAAAAAGGGAAAAAGAAAGCTACAGGAGATTGAAAGAGAAACTTGTAGTACAATTAAAAGGAAAAGGTGTGCGACACAACAAGAAAACCCTAGTGTCACTGACACCAATGTTCCAACTTCTAATGATTTACCAATTGAAACCCCTGATGCCCCTCAAGACACATTGAAAAGCTGTGAGGAAATCCATGCCCTGGTGCATTCTCCTGAATAGCCTGAAAATCCTCCTGAAGCCCCAATTCCATCTCCACAAGGATCCCCTATTTTAGTATCTCATGGCTCTCCATTTGAGAAACAATCTCCTGATATGTCAAAAGAAGATAACCCTGTTGGAGGGTCTAATGAATATTCTTCTCCACCTATTTTATTTTTAAAAGAAGAAAAGGGAAAGAACTAATAACCAAACAAGAAAAATCCCCTCAAATGTAGGAAGAAGAGGAGATGGAAGAAGAAGAGCAAGAAATGGCTAAATCCATGGCAATGTCTAGAATGCAAGCGGAATTGGATGAAGAAAGGAAAAGAATATAGTTTCTGGAAGAAAAGTTTAAAATGAAAGAAGAAGAATTGCAACAATCTATATCCAAGACTGAGAAAATAGAAACAAAAATGACTAAAAGAAAATGTTTTGCAAACACAGTTGAATCAAACATAAAAGGCCTTACAATAGGCTAATGCACAAGCATTAGCTTGAGAAGAAGAGATAGCAAGGCTCAGTGCTGTGGAAATAGGGAGATTGAAGGCAAAGTTGCAACAAAAGGAGGAAGAGTTAAAACAACAGTCAAGTAGATTGCATTATCATGAGGCTTCTACCTCATCTATTCCAAGGAGATACCTCTCCCTTACAACATTAAAGCTTAAGCATGAAAATAATCTATTGAAAAGCCAAAATCAACAGCTAGAAAAGGAGAGAGATGAAGCAAATGAAATATTACAACAAGTGGTAGAGTTGTCCTCAACAATGTTTTCAATGAGGAAACCTTTAGAGTTATATGCATTATTTTTAAGAGAGATTTTTACAATGGAAAATTAATCAATTGGTTTTAGAAAGAAAAATAGATTATGATGATGATCGAGAATTTCTTGAAGATTTATACAACAACCATCCTACCATTCAAAAACAAATGTGTGAATACTTTCAGCATGGCTTTTTTCTTGGTAATTTTCCATAGTATTTTCTGAATGTTTACATTGGGGAGTTGCAAATGAAATCTTTTGTGTCTTTATTATAGAACCAAGTTGAGCGAGAGAACAGGACAAAATAGTACAAAGAAGCACAAATGAAATTGGGCATTCCAATGAGGAATGAAACTCCTTGGTCTATGGCTTTCAGAGCCGCATTTAGATACTTTGTATTGAGAGATAATGTGGCATTGGTCTACAAGAGAAATTTGGCTGAAAGCATTCGAGTTTTCAGAAATGTTCAAGAACATCTCCCACATAGAGCCTTGACTGCAATAAGAGAAAGGTACAACAACATTCCAGTATCATTGAGAAGGAGAGAACCAATCTCTCCAAGAAACATCACTTGGAGTCTCACAAGAGTGAGATCTTTGATATAGGTCATTGAGGAGCAGAATACCAATTGGGTTGGAATGAGGTTCAGACCACCCTTGCTCATAGCACCTGCACCTACATTAAATGCTCCACCATAGTTTATTGGAGAAAATTTGAGAGATTGGTTAAGGAGAATTGAAGAAAAAAATGGATATGCTCATCGAAGAACATTCCTACAATATGTGACTTCATGTGGTGATTTGGTTATTTGGTTGGTAGGCAGAAACAGGGATTTTCCAGATCCTCAACCATGAGGACATGGTTGACAACAAGAGGGGAAGAAATGATGAGTGCATGAAATGACACTTTAATTAATCCTTTTTATGTTTTCAAATACTTTATTATATATTAATTAACTATGCTGGCAGTAGACTATATGCTTGAATGTTTGCTTGATTTTTCCTTATATTTAACTAATTGGAGTATATATGAGAAATTATATTTTGCATTGAATGTCTTGCTTTTTAATGATGATTAATGATGAAGTGATTATGCAAATTGAGATCTTTTGTTGTCATAATGGCACTATCTTTGTGGATTTTGTTTGGTTGATTAAAGTGATGACTTCATGAGGTGGACGTGTTAAACTCCCTATTTTACAAACTTGAAATTTGTCTTGCTCCTAATCACTCCAGCTGGCTCCTGATGAATGCTTTTGAATTGACTTCTTCAGTCAGTTTGGGAACTTCCTATTCAGCTATTATCATGTGGTGGATTTCTTTATGGCACTTTCAGTTCTGTTTAAGTTTTTTTTGCCACTTTGCATCTTGGCAGGTTGCGCTATTTTTGTATTCAAATAAGTGGATATTCTTATAAATATCCATCCTTAGTTTTAGTTTGGGAGTTAGTTAATCTTTCACTTTAGCATTATAATGTTGGTTATCTGCACTTTTGTACTATTCACCTATTTTGGCCAATTGGAATGTAAATAAGGAGTTGATTTGAATCTCGGTGTTTAAGGTCCCACTAGAGGAAGAGCAGGGCTCGCACAACCGAAGGAGGTGACCTTGTGTTTTGTTATTTGATTCAATTGATTTATGTTTAATGCATGTCAATTGGAAAGTTAGTAATTTTGATCTTTACTTAGTCATTATTAGTGAATGCGATTAATTCTTAGATTAAGTTCATTGTGTTCTCAAGATAGTTTATTATACTTACTATAGATTAATATTCACTCATTTACTATAAATTTAATTACTGTTCATAGGAATTAAACTCATTGGTTATTTTCAAATGCATGTAGTTTTAATGGAAGAGATAATGATGACTTATGGGAAGATGAAACTAAGGCTTGTTTGGAATTTGTTCATGGAATTTAGTATTATTGCTTTCTAGGTTAATATTTATTTTCTGCAAACATAATTAGATTATCTTCTACAAATGTAAATAGATTTCCTTTCCAAGTACAATTCAATTATGAATTTTAGATTAAAAGTAAATTCGGTTTTTAGCTTAATTCTTCCATGGATCAATTGCAATTAAGTCAAGTGAAGTCTGAATTGAGTTATTGGAGTCTGAACAATTGTTAATTAAGAGATAAATTAGAATTAAGTCTTTAGAATTAGTTAGAAACTTGTTGTTAAGATCAGTTTCTGAGAGCTCTTGAAAGCTCCTGACATAGCTAAATTGTAACCAAAAGTCACTGTTTACTATGCAAAACCCCCCAATTCATGGAAACACCCTTATCGCATACAACTCTAAGACACACCTAGTTCAATAATTGAAATATTAAATGATGCAGGAAGTGACATCAACGACCTTGCACATCACATACTTGGAATAAATCTACTTAAACAAGTACACAAGCTCCCTCCCATACTGGATAAACAATCCTAGGAGTAAACATAATCTATGCTAGTCAAATCAATATAACCTAGCTAAGAGTAACTCATATGCCACTCACGTTTAATCATATCTAGTATGTAATACCTATGATAAACACCAACCTTCTATTATGGAGTACATACAAGCACATCGTAAAAACAACATAATAGCTTCTATTTCCTTTACAAAGCCATTCTAGTTTCCCTAAATGCAAGTACTCATAAAATACAATTCAAAGCATTCATGGAGAACAATCTTTCATAATTAAAAAATTGAAGAAGAATATCCTCATGCCTGTTTTCGCTTATCCAATCAATTGACAGCAATGTAGCTTCCCCTAAACAACAACTAGACTAATTTTAGCTTCTCAAGGCACATCACAATAACCCTCTAATACTCAAGTTGATAGAATACTTCTCTCAAATACTACTCTTTCTCAATATAACAAAACTCTCTCTCTCTCTCTCAAATAAAATTGAGTAAACTGATAAAAATGCAGAGTAAAATGCTTGCAACAATGTGTCCCCAACAAATGAGTTTGCTCTGCTATTTATACAACAACAATGAAGCCTCACATCCTACAATTAAGGCATGGATATAGACAACAATTGTCATGCACAACCTACTCACTCAACTTAGCATAAAGGTGGCACAAACATAAGATCGTACTCAACAATTCACAGCTATAGATCGACCTTATTGATTGACAACAAAATGAGACTTATTCAAATTAGTACATGATCGATATGGTGTAATTTGAATTACTCAAATAATAGACATCTACAACAAACAGGTTTCCAAAGGTGGCGCCAAGAAAATATCTCTATCCAATAGTTGGTGTGATTTCTATCATATTTGAAACTTGATCAACATCAATTATGCTACAACAAGTTTGCATTGACCGAGTCTCAGCATGAGTCGATTCAGATAATAAATCAGTTTGACAAAGTCGTCGACTTGTTTACTCATCATCTTGCTTGCCTTTTATAGATGTTGGTTTAATCATAAAGACATGGCGTTTAAAGTTTACTAAGTCAAAGAAGATTCCCATCAAATGCGTCAACTTAGTCTTCACTGAAAATTGACTCAATGTAGTGAGCTACATTGTAGTAAATGTACTCCACTATGCGTGGCAGCAAGAGTAAAACTTGACCTTACAAAATATAATCACAAGTAACTTATAATTGACCTCTATCATTGTTAATTATAGTCGATTTCAAGTAATAGATAATATATTAAATATATATTAATATATATATATATGTATATAATATTACATATACATATATATAAATATCAGCATATATTTATATATATGTATATGTATATATATACATATATGTTAATATATATTTATATATATATATCATAAACCATCAATGTAAATATACATTCAATATACAAATAAGTATAATCACAATAGTATTCACATACTAATCACAATATATTGCTTGTGTGTGTGTGTATATAAATGTCTCTATGTACATGATACATATATATACATATATCGATACATTTGTATGGGCATGTCTGTTTGTATACATACATACATACATACATACATACATACATACATACATATATATATATATATATAATATTACATATACATTTATAAATATCGGCATATATTTATATATATGTATATGTATATATATATACATATATGTTAATATATATATTTATATATATATCATAAACCATTAATGTAAATATACATTCAATATAAAAATAAGTATAATAACAATAGTATTCAAATACTAATTACAATATATTGCTTGTGTGTGTATATATATGCCTCTATGTACATGTATACATATATCGATACATTCGTATGGACATGTCCATTTGCCATCGTAGGTGTGTATCAATACATATATACATATGGATATATGTATATACTATACATATATATATACATACATATATATATATATATATGTACACATTTGATTCACATATAACCATTCACAATTACCGTTGTATTGATAAATATTTATGTGTGGTACATCTATTCATATGCATATACATGTTGCTAGACCTCTTTGACATGCATGTGTATATATACACGTACTCCACATATGTCCTTATCAATATAACCATAATAAAACAAGAAAGTATTCCAAAGCTCAAATAAATAAACATCACCAAATAATGCACTCAATAGTAAACAAGACTCTACTAATGCAAACACATCAACTAAGGATGGCTTACCAACTTCCCACTTAATGACTCAACTCAATTATTCTACTGTTGTGTGTGTATGCTCAGATAGTTTTTGTTACTAGTTACCCGACCAGGATCTTCTCCTGAGTGATACTTCCCCTCTGCCTGGAGGAATTGAACATATACCTACAACCACTAACACATGCACACGGTAGTCAAATGTTCACAAAATATGCAGTACACATAATACATCTCCAAAGTTAGAATATTAATTCAATAACCATTCAAACACATATATGCAGTACTTTTCACACAACATAAGATGTGATAACATACATTCATAATGCATTGATAAAAAAGTGCAAGCATAATTTATTCATCTCTAGAATTCACATTAAATTCATATTTACCCTACATAGTCATAGTAAATAGTAATTACACAATTGGGGTGTAACATTTATGAAGACATAATTGGTATATTTGGGTTTTGTTGTTTCTACTAAAGGATTGAAGATGGAACCTGAGAAGGTTCAAGCAATAGTTGATTGGCCTACACAAGTGAACATTGGAGAGGTAAGATCATTTCATGGATTAGCTAGTTTCTATCAGAATCTTATTAGAAGCTCTAGTAGCATTTGTACACCTATGACAAAGAAAATGAGAGGAGATAATAAGGACTTTAAGTGGACATCCAGAGCACAAAGAATTTTTGAATAGTTGAAGCAAAAGGTGACAAAGTAGCTAGTGTTAGAATTACCTTATTTTGACAAAGTATTTCAAGTTGATTGTGATGCAAGTGGAAATGCAATTGGAGTAGTGTTGAGCCAAGAAGGAAGACCTATAACTTATTTCAGTGAGAATTAAATGATGCCAAAAGAAGATATTAAGTTTATGATCAACAATTCTATGCCATAGTCCAAGTCTTAAGAAGTGGAGACATTACTTGTTGCCTAAGGAGATTGTGTTGTATATTGATCATCAAGATTTGTAGTATTTGAGCATTCAAGGGAAGTTGAATCAGAGACATATGAGATGGGTTGAATTCTTGCAAAGTTATACATTTGTGTTGAAACATAGGAGTGGAAAGTCAAACAAAGTTGTAGATGCATTGAGCAAGAGAAGGAATTTGCTGACAAAGATGAGGATAAAAGTACTAGGTTTTGAAGAACTGAAGCACATGTATGAGAATGATATAGATTTTTTTGAAGCTTGAAGAGCATGTAAGGAACCGTGGTGATAGACCAGAGCCAATGGTTGGACTATTTCATTCAAGAAGATATGTTGTTCAAGGGAAATCAATTGTGTATTTCAAGGGGTTCAATAAGGGAAAACTTGATTAAGGAGAAGCATAGTGGAGGTTTAGTAGGACACTTTGGAGTGGATAAGACAATAGCCTTGGTGAGTGAACACTATTTTTGGCTGTAAATATATAAGGATGTCAGGAAGTATGTTCAGGGTTGCAGAATTTTTCAAGTAGCAAAAGGGAGTAGTCAGAATACTGGATTGTACAAACCTTTGACAGTACCAGAGAGACTTTGGGAAGATATAAGCATGGATTTCATATTGGTATTACCAAGAACAAAAAGAGGATATGATTCTATATTGGTAGTGGTAGACAATTTTTCTAAAATGACACATTTCATTCCTGGCAAGAAGACTAATGATGTTGTGCATGTTGCTAAATTATTTTTCGAGGAGATTGTGAGATTGCATGGATTACCTAAGAGCATAGTTTCATATAGGGACACTAAATTTATTGGATACTTTTAGAAAACATTATGGAAGAAGATGAAGACATACTTAAAATTTAGTTCGACATATCACCCACAAATAGATGGAAAAATAAAAGTAGTAAACAAAAGTTTGGGTAATTTGTTAAAATGTTTGGTTGGAGACAACGTAGGAAATTGGGACATAGTTCTACCACAAGAAGAATTTGCATACAATAATTCAGTGAACCAGAGTATATGGAAGACACCATTTGAGTTTGTGATAGGAGTACATCCCAAAGAGTTGCAAAGCTAAGAGATATCAGTATGGAGAACAAAGGAGAGTAGAGGCAGACAAATTTATAGACTTCATGGAGACGTAGCATAATCAAGTCCAGAAGCATTTGGAAGACATGAACAATAAGTATAAGGCAAAGGAAGATGGGCACATGAGACACAAGTAGTTTGTTGTTGGAGATGAAGTAATGGTATATCTAAGGAAGGAGAGATTTCCAGTTGGAACATATAATAAGCTGAAGATGAGGAAGTTCAAACCTTGTAAGATTCTAAGGAAGTTTGATATTGGAAATGCATATGAAGTGGAGTTACCAGAGACATTCGGTATATCACCTATTTTCAATATTGTAGATATATATGATTACCATGAAGGGCAGCCAAGTGATAGTAGCAATGAAGTAGATTTGAAGGAGCAATTACCACATCAACCACCATAGGAGATTGAATAGATTTTGGATACCAAAACCAAAAGGAGCACTAGGAATAAGCAGTACAAAGAATATCTAGTTAAATGGAAAGGCAGAGCCATGGAGGATTCATCATGGATTTCTCAGGATAGGGTGGACCAATTTGGCTTTCCTCTAGCCCCTAGAAAGTGAGGGACTCACTTTTCTTCCAACCCTGACTGTTTGATGTAGGAGCATTCCTGGTTGTAAAGAATCCTGTATCAACTAAAAATAGTTCTTTTCTTGCATTTCGGTCTATAGCAGTTTCAACATTTCATTCCACATTTCACTGCATTATCATTTCTTAGCTCGTGAAGTAGGATATAGCATCTACACGACATCATCTACATCACATCTAGATTTCAAATTATTTGCAATTGTTTATCAAAAATTATTGCTTTCAAAATTTCACTGTAATTCACCGTTAAAGCATTTGGGATTGACCTGGTCTAGATTTCATAGTGTAGACCTATTTCGAAGCATGTGAAGCTTAATGGAGCATCATACAAGAATTTTGGGCCTGATGGAATATATCTTGAGATCCATAATTCATTTCATTTCGTAAAGGATTATCTTTCATGTTTTAAGGCCAACCTACATGCTTGATCATTCATTAGGTTTTGTAAACCTTTGAGGCTAACATGTACTTTTTTTGGAGCTGGAGAATTATGTCTAAGATCATTTTTAATTCATCGTATGAATTCATTCAGTTAGTGATAGTGAGATAGTTAGCTTTCTGCATTACCCCATTGAGGGACTATAATAAGGCCTTCAACTAGTTGTAATGTTGAATGGCCTTGCAACAGGCCTGTGAGCCCTGATTATTCACCCATGAGGCATATGATGCATGCAAGATTACCAATTCAATAAAGATCCATGTTCGTAGAGTATTTTCTTGTGTTATTTCTATTGTGTTGACTCTAAGCTACACAGTTTGGACTGTTCTTCCCTCCATCCATGACTGCACCATTTTGGATGAATTTAATCAAGTTGCATGAATGGATGATCATCCACTAGAAACCTTTGATTGATAGGGGTTTCTCTATTTTCTTATGTACACAATGTTCATTTTTGGTTAGTGTGAATCTAACTCAAATAGGGAAGCCATACTTAGAGGAGGTCATTGGTTTTGGGACAAGTTCTTTTTGGGAATAAAGACATAGCACCCTAATTTAATCCTCTAACTAAATCCTTCCCTATGTACTCAATTTAGGTGAGGTTATTGAAACTCCCACTCTAGTTTTGGAATAAATAATGTCTTTCCACTATGGAAAAATCTCTAAGAAACCTTGTTGATATTCTTAATGTGAGTTAGATGTTTCATCATTTCACCTTTGAAGGATCCTTGTGGGCTTTGACCTATCAAAAATCTATCAATTGAAATATGTGAAAATTCTAAACAAGTTATGGATTCAACAACTTGATTACACATTGATTGACTTAAAATATAAAGCTTGTTTTGCCACTAGTCATGTAGCCATCAAATGCTTGAAGGCGACCCTCTCAATTCAACATCTTGCCTCTTTAAGGCAGGTAAGATACTAGAAAGCATAGAGTGGAGGAACTTGTGGATGGACTCTAATTATGAAGATGACAATAGTCTTGAGGATGATTCTTCTTCTATTTTAGATTCTTCATTGACTTCTCCTCTTATGGGTGACAAGCTCCCTCCTACTAGACTCGTGACTTCATAAATCCCCTCACTAGTTGGGGAGTTTCCTTCTTTATCAAACACTACCAAGAATTTTCCCTTTGATGCCCTTAGGTTGGTTATACCTCCTAAAGAAAACCCTCTAGAGACTACATATCTTTACCTTCATTTGACTTAGCAAAAAATAGTCCACATGATATAGTATGCAAACAAAATGAAAACAAAGATAAACATACAAGGAAACATTCACAAAATGATCGTGACACAAAAATTACCCCAGAGAAACCCTAAAGGGTGTAAACTCAAACAAGAGTGAGCATTGTGCTCATCACCCCACTATCATAGTCAATATGTAGTTATTACAACATCAACATGGTTAATTAGAGCCATAAAACATGTTTAATACTCCTTTACAATTGCTATGAGACCTTGCAACTTAGAAACACTATCTCATCACACTTACAATCACAATTTACACATGAACATGAAGATTTCAAAAAGAACACAAAGATTACAAAAAAACCCAACTATTCTCTAGTCTTGGTAACCCACTATGTGACACTATTCTATACTTCCATGTCACCAAAATGAAAGAGTAAATGTCAAAAAGGATGATTTAAGAGCCAAAACGATTTATGTTCTACTATTTCCCCACATAATGTTATTTTTACTACAATGTTTGCATTTTTGTTGAGTTTTTTACATTTTGTCATGACATTTAATGCTTTCGTTGTCTATGACAAGGGGCAAATTCACTATTCTTGGTTTTCTACTTAAGGTACAAGCTCACTACTTGCTAGAGAGACTCTTGAGATGCTCCATATCATCTCAAACACCTCCTTGACCTATTTACAACCTTATTTGCTTGACCGCACCACACTTTTGTATTAATTTCTTATCTCCAAATTATTTTATTTAAAAAAGCCTTGACTTTGTGCTAACTTATTAGCAATGAATACCTTAGATGTGTACTCAATACTTATGATAATAGTGTCTCACCTACCTATACTTGAACTAGTATTAAAAAAAACTTCCTTCCCTCTTACTCTGATTGATAACCTTACAAACTCATTTTTCTTCAAAACATTTTTTAATATTATTATATATACTTAAATATTATTATTATAATCACTTACACCTCTCTCCACACTTTCAAAGCTTTCATTTTGCTTCTATTTCCTCTTAATCTTAAAGTCTATACAACTCTATATTTCGAAAGTGCTGTCTCCTACTTCTCCGTGATCTTTCCTACCATGCCTACGTATTGGATTAACAACGAATGCTAGTAGAATATGACATATTATCTACCTAGCAAAGCCCAACATAATACCCATTGGAAGGGAGAATCGTCTTTTCTTCCTCACATTCACGAATAGAAGAGATTCGGTGTACCTTTCGTGAATATACTCCATATTCAAAACAAATATTCCAACATGGAGATTTATAATTTAGATTGCAGACGGAAGTAATTAAAAATAAGCAAGCATTCCGTTAAAGCGAGAACACTGAAGTATTTGGTGGTGGCCATGTCATGCCAAACGTATTATGAAGTTATAATTAATTATAAAACAAAGAAATAAATAACAAGGAGGAAAAAAACAACAGGTTAGTGATTTTTAATGAAGGCAGGAACACCACCCAATTCTATTTCGTCTAGTTCTGTGCTGTCTGCTTTCTCTGCATTCCGGAAATATAGATAGAAGGAAGACAAGCCATGGATTTGTGGGTGTGAAAGAGAACGAGAGATTAGCTTGTCCTTATGAAAGAAGAGTAGAGATGAATCTGTGGGTGTGATTAAAAAGAGAAGAAGAGATAGATATATTTGTGGGTGGATATTTTTTGGTTCCATAGGGGGGCAGCATGACATCCATTAGGCTGCTGCTCCCTCTCCAAATCACTACATGTCTGTGCACAGCATGCCCCTCCTCATCCTCCCCCTCATCCTCATCTTCTCCTTTATCTGGATTAGTAACCCCGCTTAGGAACACCCCTTCATTCCTTCTGAAGGGTTCTTCAATAAACACCCACAAGCCTTATAAGGTAAGATTTTTCGTAATAGTAAATTTTGGGCTTATGGTTTGACTTTCGACTGTTTGATTTATACTAGGTCTTCACTGATGACTTATTATCAGGGACTGTGTTTTATGAACTCTACTCCAGTGGGCGCGCCGATACAATGGAGGAAACCCAAAGGAGAAGAGGATGGCTCAACAATGCCAAGGATTCTCAGCTTGGATGAAGAGATTCCTAAGCCGATGGATACGGGTGTTGCCGGTGCCGCGGTATTGGTTCCCGAGTACAAACCAATTCCTGACTTGGACTATTTGCAGGTATTTCACTAATCCCAACTGTCATTGAAGTAATGAAATATTCAGTACATGGCAATTGAAAGGCATGAAATTTCACCTTTGTTTACTTCCATCTAAACGGAGCTTGATTTTATTAATATTATTTAATCTTGTTGGTAAATTCTCAACTGGAGCCAGGTTCCATGGTTGTTCAACTTGATGTTATTGCCAACCTTGCTGATGGGTGTGGGATTCCCCTTATATGAGTGTCTCTCCGTAATCCCTTTTTGCAAATTAAAAACTGCATCTGATATTACTTCAGCAAACAAATAATTTTATCAATTTAACAACCAAGGTTCAAAGAAGGTTTCCTCGTAAGAAACCTGGAAAAGCTCACATTTGTTTACATGCCCGAAGACGCAAGAATTACAGCTCTTTGCGAAAACACTTGAATCTAACTTTGCTTTTCAAGATTCGCTTGTGCCTCCATAGCCTCAATTCTGCCAGATTGATTTGGGAAGGGTTCCCAGCAAAATGAAATCTTGATTTTGTTGTATTAATCTAACTGGTATATTTTGCTATAAGATTCGGATCCTATTGTTATCGAGCCGTGTCAGCTAAGATTAAAAAAATCAAAGTAGATTCGGATCATTTTTTTTTTGAAGTTACTGTTATATTGCCAATGTAACTTATGAGTTGCAGTTTATCCGCGACATTGTATACAAGTTTGAGTATCTAAATTCCTACTAAGTTACAATTAATCTTATATCTTTTACTTGGCTTATGTTTCTATGGTGGAGGCATTTAAAGATCTGCATTGATAAAGATGACGATTGGACAAAAGAATAGGAAAAATCAAATCATAACTTATTGTACGCACCCAGAAAATTAGGATTTAATCCATTAACTTTGCTGGTAACAAATTCTGTGGTCTATTGTTACTGCATTCATCACCTTTTCAAGTCAAAATGTGTATCTCGATACATAGCAACACTGAGACCATCCCCTAAACCTTCCTTTGATCCTTGATATGAAGTCCTTATTCCCTATTAAACCTGATAAAGTTCAAATCCTAAACCGTCCTCCAATACAAGTTAATCAACCCCATTCCACTTGCCACCTCAAAAATTGCAACCAGTTTTATGTTGGAAGAGGCATTAGTTTGAGTTCGAAGGTATGATTGCACGTGAATATATTGTAAAGTTTATTAATACATGTATTCAGTATTAAATATGTGGGTGGATTGTCTAGCAGTACATAGACCGGTAGTGAGGTAGAATAGATACCCATTTTTGCTGATTGTCTTAGCCTATATTATTCTAATATTGACAATGAACTCCCCACTTGGGTGAGTGTTCCTAATTTAACGAGCAAACAAAATACATGCGATTGTATAATATTTAGCAGTTACTGAGTGCTTAAAACACTATAATAAGTTCACGAATATTTAAATGCTACACTAGAAAATGTGTTGTTTTCAGGGGGAAAATTTTGTTTCTGTTGCAAATTCTCCTAGGGTCCTCAAAGATTCAGCTCCTGTTAATTGAATGGATTTTAAATATTATGTGTATGTTTTTACCAATTTTCTGAGTGATACAGAGTTCTGAAAATCCATTTCTTACCCCTAAACTACTTGTTGCAGTCTCTAACCTGCTATCTGCTCGCAAACATTGCATGTTGATTCTCATTTCTCATGATAAAGGGCATGTATATATGCATCATTGATATTTTAGATATGAATATGATAAGGTATTTATTGTTCTAGTTACTATATCTTCTAATTGCTATGTTTAGGAAAACAAATTTACAAATGATTTCACAGGGAAAAGAGTTAAAACTAGGAAGTAGGGAAGAAAGTTTAAAAGATGCATTGAACAAAGAGCCAAAACTGGCATCTAATTTCAATTCTATGGATGGAAGATGCTGCATAATACTAGATATCAAGGATCTGTAAATGAAAAGCCGGTCAAACTCATTACATAATCTTTCTCATCTGCTCTTTAGAAACAATATACAAATTTTAACTCAACTATATTTCAGGAAATCTAATCTTTATGGTCAGATTGCTCAGCACTGAAGATAAAAGGAGGCAGTCTAGGTATTGACCTGAAATTTTAATTGCTTCTATTTGCAACCTCCCTCTAAATTACATTAATTGTTGCTATTTTGTTTCTTAAGTAATCAGTAATCACGCTAGAGGTCATTTTGCATTGCTTCTTGAACTAAAATTGAGATATTATATAAGAAACAATTTGTTTTGCCAAGGATTCTGTGAAGGGAGTTTGTTGAGTTGAGTCAAATCTGAATTTGAGTAGTTTCTTTGTTTCTAATGTCCTTTCCAGTCTAACAAGGATTTGTCAAGTCGTTTCTCTACTTTATTCTATGTAACTTAATTTTCCACTAGCTAATAAATTAGGTTAAACTAACTTAAAATAAGTCCTGCAGGATAAATGAAAATAAATTTTGGTAGGATCTTTTAAAGTATATTATAGATACTTTAAAAACAGGCAAAACAACAGAAGACTTTGTTAAGTATTATTCTGAATTGCCTTACAGAACTGATTTATCGGGATCCTATGGGACTGATGAAAAAAGAATGTAACACATATAATTATCAATGTGAAGTAATCTTAGGTGTGTTTTCACATTGATCGACATGGTTGCATAAATAAAATTAAAACAATCATCAAAGATATGGAACAATAAATTGAATACATTTTTATTAATGTCTCTCACGACCTTCATGGAGAATAATTTTAGCTTTGTGATTCTTGGGCCAAATTTTTTGTTCTTAACAGAAACTGAGTCAGAGACAGAACACCTACATACAAAATGATCTATCTTTCACTTTAACCAGCTGTCTACAATGGCCTTTATAGAGCTTATGAGATTTCCATTTCAAACAACTCAACTTTCAAGATACTGGCCACAGAGAATTAGATTTTTACTGAATGTTTATAACTATAGAGTTAAGTTGGAAGATGAGCTTTTGTTTCTTTTTTTATTGTGTTACAGTTGATACTGAAATCTATTGTTTGAAATGCTTGTGATCTCAGCTTATCCTTGTTTCTCGGTGAACCGTAACTGGATTTACAATTATGTGAAGTGATGAGATGTTAGTGTGCACATTAGGTTTGTATTTGAACCTTTATTTCTTGATTGCAATGTGAATAGGAGCTATTGGCCATTCAACAACAAGGACCGAGGGCCATAGGTTTCTTTGGGACAAGAAATATGGGTTATATGCATCAACAACTTATTGAGATTCTAAGCTATGCCATGGTTATCACGGTATGCTATCTTTTTGTTCTAATCAATTTTGCATTTTGATTTTATCTCCGACATTGATGTTGCTATTGTTGGTCAATGCCTGAATTGAATTGATAACTCAGAAAACTTTTTCAATCTAGAAGGTTAAAAATTCCTAATTTTTTTTATATGGAATCTCTAAAGAGCTTTTCTTATTCTAAAAAAATATATTTTTTAAAGCTTTCAAACATCTTACTACCCAAATTTTCAGAAAAATCACATCTATACTTCAGGAGCTTCAGGAACAAATGCAGCTGTTATTCGGGGAGCTTTAAGAGCTGAGAAGCCAGACTTATTAACTGTCATTTTACCTCAAAGTTTGACGAAGCAGTCACCAGAGAGCCAAGAACTTTTATCTAAGGTAAGATACCAACAGCAATTATCCTTTGAACTTATCTACCTGCAATTCTGTAGAACCATTTTCAGAGAAACTGATATGTGGCCTGTTGAAATCTCTGGCAGAGCCACAGAGCTTGGGTTTTCTTTATTCTATCTTGTATTGCTTTTGAAACAAGACAACTTCATTCACTGTCAGCCACAAGGAAATATTGTAAAGTATGTGGAACAAATGTCTTTGAACATTTACAAGAACAATTTAATGTTTGACTGAAACCTGAAAAGAAACAAAAAGACCAACTATGAAGGAAAAAAGAAAAAGAATACAAAACATTAAACATCAAATGAGGTTATGTGGCCATCTTTGCCTCCTGTGGCCATCTTTTGTAGTTTAGTCTCGTAGTTGCTTCAACATAGAGCTCACACAAACACAAATCCACAATAGTCTTGATTAGTCATGGAATTAACTTGACTGATTCATGTACATGGGAACATACATACATGCACTGCAGTCATCAGAGATTCTAATGCCGTGTCTGATGAGTTTCTCATCTTTAGCTAGCTTCTTGCTCAAAGATGGTCAATTGCATGAGAGGCATGGATTTCTCATTTGTCTCTTCTTGGAGCAAGAGGCGGCTTGTCAGTTCTTGGTAGTATTTATGATAATGTAATTACTGGTAGAGGTGTGGTTAGTGTATCTACATTTATTGGTTTTGTTCCTGTTGTACATTTGAGGAGAGATTTGTTCCCTTTTGGCATTGGAAAACAGATTTTGGCACTCTTAGAGGAGAGTTGTTTTCTTATTGTTCATGGAGGTTGGGATTTGTTCTTGTGGAATAGAGGATTTGTTATAGGGATTGTTCAACAGTTAGGACATCCGTTGATACAATCAGTTTGGTGTGTTTTGGGTGAATTAGGAGATCTGGTAGAGCTAGTTCATCAGATTTCCATACAAGCAGTTGCATTCAGTCCATGTAGTGTACCTCTGTTCGGATTGATCTAATAAGGGAGGGACTGTTGGGATCTTTGTTGGGATTTCCATACCACAACAAAGAAGTATCAAAGAAGATTCATTTCCATACCGAATAAGACTGCATATTAGATGATGTTGAAGGAGAATGAGGAGATGAATCGACAAGTGTAAGAATTGCTATAGAAGGGATTGATTAGGGAGAGTCTAAGTTCATTTGTGATACTGACAATGTTAGTATCAAAGAAGGGGGGAGAATGGAGTATGTGTACAGTCTCAAGATCTATCAACAAAATTACAATCAAGTATAAGTTTCCATGACAAGGATGTATTGTCTAAGTGGAGTGCGATTCTTCACAATGATTTGAAGAGTAGTTATCATCATATCAGCATTAGAGAAGAAAATGAGTGAAAATCTTCCTCCAGGCCAAAGGAGGGATTGTATGACTAGTTGATTATAACATTTGGGTTAACTAATGCACCAAGTACGTTCATGATGCTCATGAATGAAGTGTTGAAGCCTTTCATCGGCAAGTTTGTGATACCATATCTAATGATCTACTTATCTTCAGTAAGACTAAGAATGAGGATTTGTGGCAGGTGTTGTACAGCTTGAAGGAGGAAAAACTGTTGGGTCAACTTGAACAAGTGCAGTTCCATGAAGGAGGAGTTGGTTTACTTGGGTTTTGTGATTGCCCAAGATGAATTGAAGATGGATCTAGAGAAGGTGAAGGCAATTGTGGAGTGGTTGACATTGTAGAGTTTGTTTGAAGCTAGATGTTTCTATGAATTGATTAGTTTCTAGGAAAAGTTCATCAAGAACTTTAGTGGCATTTGAGTGCAATAACATAGACCATGATGGGTAACATGGAGGAGTTCAAATTTATACTTGTTGCCACAAGGAGTTTTGAATTGCTCATGCTTAAGGTAATTGGGGAACCAATGTTGGCACCACCTGATTTTGACAAGGTGTTTTAGGTGGATTGTGACACTATTTGTACAACAATTGGAGTAGTATTGAGTCAAAAAGGAAGACTTGAATCATACTTGAGTGAGAAGCCAAAATTTGTTAAGTGCAAGTATTTAGTGTATGATTAGCAGCTTTTTGCCACTGTGTGGGCATTGAAGAAGTGGAGGCACTACATGTTGCCAAAGGAGTTTGTCTTGTATACTAATCATCACCCACTACAATTTATCAACAATCAAGGTAAATTAAATCAAAGACATGTGAAGTAGGTTGAATTCTTATAGAGTTACCCATTTTTGTTGAAGCATATTAGTGGTAAATCCAACAATGTTGTATATGCGTTGAGCAAGAGGAGTGAATTGCTCATAGAGATGAGACTTGAAGTTGTAGGATCTAGTTGGCAAGTATTAGGAAGCAATAGTTGTGTATATTGCAAGGACCAATTTCGGAGAATTTTGTCCGAGAGAAGCATTGTAGTGGAATGGTTGGACACTTTGGATTGGACAAGACATTGTCACTCTTGAGCGAAGGATATTATTACCCGAATGTGAATAGAGGTATTGAAATTTGTGCAGAAATGCTAAATATGTTAGTTTAATAAGGGGAATAGTTAGAATACAAGATTGTATAAACCCTTACCAATATTGCAAAAGCCATGGGAGGACATCAACATGGATTTTGTCATGGGATTGTTTATAACCCAACATAGTAATGATTCAATGTTTGTAGTGGTGGACAAATCGTCCAAGATGTCACATTTCATATTGTGTCAAAATAATATTGCAAGCTTATTTTTCAGGGAAGTTGTGAGGTTGCATGGTTTGCCTAGGAGCATTATGTTAGACCATGACATCAATTTTGTTGGTCTTTTTTGGAGGACATTGTGTAAGAAGATGGACACTAAGTTGAACTTTAACTCAGCTTATCATCCACAAACTAATGGGAAAAAAAGGTAGTGAACAAAAGTTTGGGAAATTTGATGAGTTGTTTGGTAGGAGACAAGCCCAAACAGTAGGAACTTGTGTTGGTGCATGTAGATTTTACCTACAATTTAGTCAACAAAAGTATTAGGAAGACACCTTTCCAAGTAGTGTATGGATGTAGCCTTGAGGTGAAACTGAGTTTGAGGGATACAAGTGACACTCATATGCAGAGTGCTGAAGCAGTAGAGTTTGCCACACATATCCAAGATGTTCATAAGAAAATTAGTTTTTGTCCAAGAGTAGTTAGAGGTATAAAGAGCATTTAAATTAGAACAAGAGAGCAAAAGAATTTGCAAAAGGAGATTTGGTTTTGGTCCATCTTGGAAAATAGAGGTTTCCAAGAGGGACATACATAAAAGTGTGTTGGAAGAAGATTGGTCCATGTAGAGTGTCGAGGAAGATATCAACAAATGTCTATGAGATAGAGTTGCCATAGAACTTAGATATCTCACTTGTTTTCAATGTACCATATCTATATAGTTATCATGCAGATTCAAAGACAATAATTGAAAAAGAAGGCACAAGGGTAGATTCACCAAATTGGAATACAAGGATTCTATAAAGAAAAAAAGAAGAGGTTGAAAGGATTTTGTAGAAGAGGGTAACCACAATGACCAGAAGCAGAGTATGTTGATGTTAATGTCTTAGCAGCTTCAGTCGTTCCTTCCAGCTCAGCCCTACTGAGAGATCATAAATTAGATGATAGCCGTTGGCTATCTAATTTATATTCGTGTTATCTTCATCTCATAGCATGGCCGACTTGAGAAGATGCGAAGACAATTAATATTTGTTTATTAATTAGAGCTGGCTTTTTCTCCTTGGGATTCGATCTTTAAGGTGGCCGACCTCTTGTGAAGAGGTGTGAATATTCATTCAGGCCGATCTATGTTAAAAGAGCCTTGAACAAATAAAGTGACATAGGTTATTTGATTGAGGCCGACATTGATTAAAGAAGAGTTGAGATTGCTTGGAGCCGACATCATATCTCGGAGTCATGATTTCTTAAGAGGCCGACATGAAGGATTTGTCTCTCCTTTCATTTGTATATATATACAGATTACTTGTCCATTGTTATGATCGATTCTTCAGTTCGGTGATGCATATAAGTCTAATATGATTAAGTGCGAATATATCATATTGATCAAGTGCGAATACTAGTCTCAGTGTGATCATATGCAGTTCAAAGATCAACTTGTGCGCATTGTTAGGAAAGTGCGAACTCCTTCATGCATGATATTGCGAATCATATATTAGCAGATTGCAGATCATCAAAGGACGCGAATTTTGTTAAAGACGAATATGCCAAATGCGAACCTCTGTCAGTTCTGAGTTCGAATGTTATCTAACACTGAAGTGCAAACATATTCTTGAAGTCAGAACTACTGTCTAAAGCAAGGTCTGAATTATACAGTCTGAAAGTGAGGTCTGTATCTGCTCTTTGTATCTGGTAAAGGTACTGATTTCTGGCCTTGTGTTTCGGCCTCATTGTAAAGTGAATTATTGCCACTTCTATATTAATATAAGAGAGATCTTTGTTGCTGGGTTTTTCTCCCTCAAGAGGAGGGTTTTCCCAGGGTATCTGCTGTGTTATTGTTTCTGATTTTTAATTATTTTTCTGTGCATGCAAATCTGATCATAAACTCAACATGGTATCAGAGCGGGTTTAAGCATGATCCTGATCAGATTTGTTATGCAAATTAGAAATTGCTAACTGGGAAAGAATCGAGCTTTTGTGGAAGTGTTATTGGATGCAGCTAATACACTTAAGCATATCATGGTATGTCCAGAGAAGGGCGTGTTCATCTCAGGTCCAAGATTTTATCAAATGATCCTGTTAGAGTCTCTCATGAGCAGTGTGATGGGGAGGAACCTTCAGAGGATTGTTCATCACTGTTTATCTAAGTCCCTTTACAAATCGCAGAGCTTTCAAGTGCGACACCAACAGGGCTCAAGACCAGGTTTGATAAAGCTGTATGAAATTCATACTTGGAGTTACCAGCATGATTCTAAAGCTGCAAATCGTGGTTAGACCAGTCTCCCAGGACAAACGTTTGAATAAGATTTGAATGGTCTTCAGACCACATTCAAATATTAAGATCGCTCCATCAGCAAACCTTAGCATATGTTTCGATGGTGGAAAAGCTATGAGAAATCAATTCTGGAGATGAAGAGTGAGCGTCTATTGATGTGATTTCTCCATATGATCTGAATTCTGTGAAGCGTTGATGCCTTGATTATCACCTATGTTTGAAGATGATATGTGGGCCACTTCAAACTCCGAGATGCTGGTCCTATGATTGACATGGAATTAGCATTCTACATCTGTTGAATAGTTCAGATAAGTATTTTTTTATGTTTTCAGTCTGCTAAGTTGAGTAGGTCTGACATTGTTTACTTGAATCATGAATGTTTGGTAAAGTTCGTGATAGTAATCACTGCCATGAGATCTTTGGCAGATGTCATCACTCATTGCATTTCGTAGTACAGATCTCTGAGTGTGACTCTGAGATGAAAAGTGAAATACAATTCCGTTGTGATGATCACATCGATATCTTTCTCCATGTTCATGGACTGCGATGGTGCCTTGAGAAGGCTAGTCCTATATTGAACATGCTGGCTGCATGTAAGAAATCTATAGTTGTGCAGACTGTATTTTGTTGATGCTGAGTTTAGCACTCTCAAGAGGAGCAAAAGATGGAAGCAGGATATATCAGAATTCAATAAAGATAAGTTCTTTATCCCTTTAGTTTGATCTTTTGATATATTTCTCTTTCAGAATGATTTACTTATTCATGTTCTACATTATGCATAAATTCTTATGTGTTCATGCTATAACCTGTGATAGTAAATTTTGTATGATTCTAGTCTTGATATCTCTTTGGATAGTTATAAACAATTAGTAATCTCTCTCTAAAAATGCTTCCAGGACAGATCTAAGAGCAGAAGGTGTTGAGAGATTGCTTAGTGATGAAAAGCTTGAGGCATCTCATGAGGAAGTCATGCCAACCAAAGAAATGATCAAGAATAAAGTCACATCTTGCAACCATGGGACTGAGTTGGTGGTTAGAGGGAGTCCACTTCCAGAAGTCTTCTTTGCAATCTCTGAAGCAGGGATCAAGAGGGAGTTTTGTAACTCACTGAGAAGAAGTGAAGATTACTGTATTGCAAAGCTAGGTGCTAAATCCTCAGAAGATCCTTTCAGCTGCTGAGATCAGAATTGCTCAAGACTGTCATCTGGATTTGTCATTGGTAGCTCCGCAAACCTATTCAGAATAGTGAGACCTGAAATGAGGTCAAGGAGGACTATCCTGAACTCTCTATAGTACTAGAGGTGTGCGCTGTAAAACATTTATCTAAGTCAAAGTGTTGCAGGCAATCTTGGGCGAAGAGGTCAGAAGGTTGATGCAAGTGCTTGAAGATTCAGAGGGAGCTTGCTGAGCCTGAAGAAGATGGTAATCTTGTTGCAGCTAAGCATATCCTGAGATACTTGCGTGGCACAGTTGGATATGGATTGAGATATTCTTCAGGTTGGGTCTGCTATGACTTTCTGGTGTAGCAGGAAGCAGTATTCAGTAGGACTGAGTACAACAGAGGCCAAGTTCATTGTAGCTTGCATGGCAACTTAGGAAGCAGTGTGGCTTCGTAAGCTCCTGGCAGGATTGTTTGGATAATCAATGGAGTCTACTATTATTCATTGTGAGTTGTGTGAAGCCTTCTGTCAATCCTGTGTTTCATGACAGCTCCAAGCATGTTGAGATCAAGTACCACTATATCAGAGATATGGTACTGCAGAAGGCTGTACAGTTGAGGTACATCAACACTGATGAGCAGATGGCAGATATTCTCACCAAGCCTCTGGCCAGGATAAAGCTGTGTACTTTCGAGATAAGCTTGGTATGGTGGAGAATCCAGCCTTAATTGAGAAAGAGTCTCAGCATCGTGACCCTGTTTAATGAGTTCTTCTCTGTGAGAGAAGTTCGAGGTGAAATCCTTTTAATGCATTTTCCTCTGAGACGGAGGAATTTGAGGTGCAAGCCCTTGCTAATGCATCTTCTTCTGTGACGGAAGAATTTGAGGTGAAAGCCCTTGTTTCCACCCTCTGAGAGAGTCATGGTGGATGTCATGTGTGTGACTCCATGACAGCATCACGTGAGAGAGTCCGTGATGATTTCTTGTGTACTTGTGTTTCACCCTCTGGGAGAGCCATGGTGAAAGTCACGTTGAGGTGACAACATCACGCAAGTGATGAACACTTGTACATACCATACATGGGTGTAGCCATGATGGTTGATATCACATTGAGGTGATATGCTTTCACGATGAGGTGATAAGCTCCTTTCCATACATGGGTGTAGCCATGGTGGTCAATATCACAATGAGGTGATATGTTATTTCACACATGGATGTAGCCATGATGTTCGTCATCACGTTGAGGTGATATCCTTCTCTTTATATCTGATTGCAGGCAATGATGGCTGATGGATCTCATATTGAAATGATTCATATTTGTGCAGCTGGAAGTTCTCTCCCTAGCTGAGAGGGAGTGTTAATGTCTTAGCAGCTTCAGTCGTTCCTTCCAGCTCAGCCCTACTGAGAGATCATAAATTAGATGATAGCCGTTGGCTATCTAATTTATATTCGTGTTATCTTCATCTCATAGCATGGCCGACTTGAGAAGATGCGAAGACAATTAATATTTGTTTATTAATTAGAGCCGACTTCTTTCTCCTTGGGATTCGATCTTTAAGGTGGCCGACCTCTTGTGAAGAGGTGTGAATATTCATTCAGGCCGATCTATGTTAAAAGAGCCTTGAACAAATAAAGTGACATAGGTTATTTGATTGAGGCCGACATTGATTAAAGAAGAGTTGAGATTGCTTGGAGCCGACATCATATCTTGGAGTCATGATTTCTTAAGAGGCCGACATGAAGGATTTGTCTCTCCTTTCATTTGTATATATATACAGATTACTTGTCCATTGTTATGATCGATTCTTCAGTTCGGTGATGCATATAAGTCTAATATGATTAAGTGCGAATATATCATATTGATCAAGTGCGAATACTAGTCTCAATGTGATCATATGCAGTTCAAAGATCAACTTGTGCGCATTGTTAGGAAAGTGCGAACTCCTTCATGCATGATATTGCGAATCATATATTAGCAGATTGCAGATCATCAAAGGACGCGAATTTTGTTAAAGACGAATATGCCAAATGCGAACCTCTGTCAGTTCTGAGTTCGAATGTTATCTAAAACTGAAGTGCAAACATATTCTTGAAGTCAGAACTACTGTCTAAAGCAAGGTCTGAATTATACAGTCTGAAAGTGAGGTCTGTATCTGCTCTTTGTATCTGGTAAAGGTACTGATTTCTGGCCTTGTGTTTCGGCCTCATTGTAAAGTGAATTATTGCCACTTCTATATTAATATAAGAGAGATCTTTGTTGCTGGGTTTTTCTCCCTCAAGAGGAGGGTTTTCCCAGGGAATCTGCTGTGTTATTGTTTCTGATTTTTAATTATTTTTCTGTGCATGCAAATCTGATCATAAACTCAACAGTTGAGTACTTGGTCAAGTGGAAGAATGAAGCTACGAAAGAAGCTGCATGGTGTCACTAAGAGAAATTAACTATTATGCCTACACACAAGGATTCATTAGCTGAACCATTATTAAGGGCTCACTTTTCTTCTTATGCAAGGTGTTTGATGAGGGAACATCCTAGGTCAACTAAAACGGTTGTTTTCATTGTCAATGTTTTTTTGTGTTGCATGCTTACTTTCTGATTTTTGTGTGCAGATTCTCAAAACAAGTTATTTCTATTTCCTTTTTTCCCTTCACGTTTTCTCTTTTCTTTCATCTCTCATTTTCTGTCTATGTCTAGAGTTAGACTTTATGGATCTGTTAATAGGTTTCTCAAGGTTTGACAATGCTATTGTGGTAACCCAAAGGTATTTGGTTGTGGAATTATTGCTTTCACTTATTCATAGAGGGTCCAAACAGACTTGTTACACCCTATTGAACATTTTGAGTTGCGTGGGAGTTGTGTGGCAATGGCCTGCTTATGTTTTCAGTTTAGAACTGATTTGGGACTTGACTTAGCATGGATCTACATGTTTGATCTTTTAGAAGTTTGTTTGCAGAAGGATTCATCAAGTATTTCATGTTTTCATCCAAGGGAGGAATATTTTCCTGCACCCAAATTCAAGTTTTCGATCTTTGTATTATGGATTTGTGCCATAGGGCCATGTGTTAAGGAGCAGTTGGGCAATTGGATTCTTGAATTGCTGGCACATATTTGGGTTCTAGCATTTGTGCAAAACTAATTGGCCCAATAAGAAAGTAGAAGGTTGGTTCCAAAGGAGAACCTATCACATGGTATGAAATGTGGCATGTGATCACGTGTCTCAAAGATTTTGCTTGAATATTGATACACAGTGAGTGGATAAGCTGAAATTATAACCCGAGTTATTAGTTTTGCTAAATTTTGAAAAAAGTCGAAATTTGGTGAATTTTTAAAAAACTCAAAAAGTTGCCATAAAAATAGCTGTACAATTCTTTTGTGAGGGTTTTTTTTTGTGTTTTTTCATTGCCGCATTTTGCAGCAGATGTTTAAAGGGCCAACACCTATATCTTGAGGCAGTCCTATAGTCTGTTTTTACTTGGTGTCTATTGTTAAATTTTTGATTGAAGAAAGGAATCATAATCATAATTTGTGTTAAAGACTTCTTGATATGTAGGGAACCATGTGAATTTGACATCTTTAGATAAAAGCCCAAAATTCAAATAATGGGGATTCCACTTTACTGAGGCCTTTTAACCTTCTATAGTATCTTGCATGGCCAAGAAAGCTTTCAACATCTCTCTTTTCTTTTGAGGAATTGGGACATTGCAGATAACCTCAACTTTTTTTTGGATTAACCTCAATTCCCTGAGGTGAAATATGATATCTAAGAACAATTCCTTACATCATCAGCATATAACATATCTCATGGCTGAGGGAAAGGCTAATATCTTGGCATCTTTGAAGGACTTTCTTTAGATTTGCCATGGCTTCCTTATAAGAGTTGATGCATTCTGTAAAATCATCCATGTAAATTTCCCCACTCATGATTTATATAAACAAAATGCTTAAAACAACTCTTTCAAATGTAGCAGGTGTGTTGCATAGACTCAAAAGGAAGAACTCTATAGTCATAGATTCCCCAAGGACAGGTGAACATGGTCTTATCTTGATCCTCAGGGGCAAGTTGGATTTGATTATTTATTATATACACTGAACCTGTCAAGTAAAGAGGAACACTTTTCCCGGCTGAAGTATCAAGCACCCAATCTATGAAAGACAAAGGAAAGTGATCTTTGCAAGCAGCTGTATTAAGTTCTCTAGAATCTACACAAACTCTCAACTTACCATCTTTCTTTGGAACTATGGTTGGTGGTTCAGGTTTAATGGTTCACCAATTTTTGTTTCCCATCTGTATGACTGGATTTATATATATTATAAAATATAGAAATATGCATTATTGCACAAAATGTGCAAAATTATATTCAAAACACAACTAATAATTGATAATTCAATGTTAATTGTCAAATGTTAAAGATAAATGAAAATGATTTATAGTAGTGTATCTGCACACATAAAATCAATATAAGTCATATTTCTCATCATTAGATCAAGAGCATCAATGTCATGAGCTGCTTCTTTGGAAGGACAAGCTGTTGGTTATGGTTAGTTTTTTTTATTAAATAATTTTTTCTTTTTTCATTAAATATTTATAGGTCCAAGGTGGATTCTCCTAGGTTTATCTCGGGTCACACCATGGTTCTTTTGTTACGGCTTGGGTACTTTTTTTGCATTGAAAATTATGTTGGTCCAAGGCAGAATCTTTTGGGTTTGCCCATGGTCTTGCCCCTGGCTTTTGGATTTAGCTTGGGTATGTTCAAATGTACCCGAGCTAAATACAAAGGGCCTTGACAGGACCTGGCTGTACCCAAGATAGACTCAGACTAGGACTAGGACCAGGACCTGGTTTGGATCTGTTCTGGTTCGGCAAGGTTCCTACAGAACCCAGTAACATAGATTTAGAACTATAAATAGTAGTGAGATCCGTTGGCTACACGAAATATTGTGAACAAATCCTGCACTGAGCAACTTTTGTAATTCTCCACAATTTCTTGCAAAGCAGGATTCATCTGCCTTTGTGATTGTGCAAATGGTAGCACTCATCCTTGACATAATATGATGTGTACAAATATTAGGATGAATACATCTCATGTCTTGGTAATCTCACACAAGGTTTTGTTGCATTCTTGTAATTATTCAGACAACTTCTGGTGTTGTTTGAGGTTGAGCTGGCTATTTACATTGAGAGTCTTCCTAGAAAGACTTCAATTGCCTTTATCTTCAGATTAATTGAATCTGCAACAAGCAGACAATCATGGTATATGCTGTGACGAGGCAAAGATGATGAAAGATAGTAAAAATCATTAACATTATTTGAAGATCCTTCAATGGGCATGGAAAAAAGATTACTAGTATAACATTCTTCACTATCAAAGTATCTCTGAATTGATGTTGAAGGAGCATAGATACTCTATACAAAATTAGATATTCCAATGTCTTCATTAGTCTTCTTTAATATAAGATCTTTATCTATTGTTAGTATATATTGTATATGGGTTGTGTCATCTACTTCAGTCTCCAATCACAGTGAATCTTCAGCCTCAAGTTATGGCTGGGCTGGATGGTACAATGTTAGTATCTTTGTACTATTCCCATTAGGAATAAGCATGTTCTTCAATTGATAATCAATGTATGCATTGGTTGTGGCTAACCAGGGCCTTTCCAAATTGAGTGGATGTCCTCCCAAGTTAGCTGTAAGCCTCAACACCATAAAAGTAGCTAGGAATTCCCTTCAATCTACATAAATGGCCACAGCTTCCATCAATTCCTCTTGCTTGAGGGTAGACCTATCAGCCATTTGTAGGATGGTTGGTGTTGGTTGTAATCCTGAAAGTTTCAACTGATCCATGGTTTCTTTTACATTAATTGCTGACCTAGATTAGTTAGGGAATTTTTAAACAAGAGGTCTCCTATTTGAACATCCTCTACTGGACTCCCAGGATTAGAGTATTTGGGTGCTACAACAGTGTTGAGCATGATATTAATTGTTGTATGACCTGGATAGCTTGTGGATCTTTTCACTCTTGACCAGGCTTTGTCAGATACAGTTCTCTTATTGGGCTTGATTAAATAAGTGCATCCCTGGTGGCTTCAAATAATGGAATTTTGAGACAAAGATTCTTTAGTTCTGCAAAATCAAATTCAGATTTAACCTCCTTTTGTATCAGTCTCCCAGGAGGGGGGTTGGAGGAGTCACTTCTTTTGGATGGTTATTTGGAACCTGTGATGGTTTTGGTTCTTGGGATGAAGTTACCGATGAAGACTCCAACCCTTCTTCTGGCTCTTTATGATGTAGTTTCCAACAACTTGAGGCAATGAATACAATGATCTTTGGTTCTAACCTTTTTCGTGCCATATATCTAGAATAATTCCTGTGTGTTACAAATGCCATCAAAACCCAATTGATAAATATTGCCTCCTCCCATTAAATTGAGGACTTCCACATAATCATCTTGCATTTCTCTTTCGAATGTAAACTTAATAGACTCAAGATCCAGATCACATTGCCTAGATCTTTGAAGATTGAACAGGAGCTTTTCCATGCTTAATGTTCCCCTTGTACCATACATGAAATATCCCAACTAGGATATTGACCAAAATTCTGATTTCTGAAACTCAAATTTCTGCCCTAATTTCTGCACTTCAAATTTTCTGCTCAAACCCTAACTTCTGATATAAAATTTCTGATTTCAAACAAGGAAGAAGAGCAACATATATCTTTCCAAAATGCCTCAAATAACATAGCAAATATAACAATCTTCAAACATGAATGTAACCAGCAATATGAAACACCAATATGATCTCCCAAACATGCAATAAATCTGATTATCAGTTTGTCCAATCTGCTGCTACAAAATCAGACCTAATGACTATGCAATTTCACCACAAAATGGGCTCCAAACATGCCCAGCAATATTACAGAAGTTTTCTGTTATGAATAAGCCCTAATAACATGCCAAAATATGTATGAAAGGCTGCTCCACAATAGCCCTAGCTGGGCGAACTACTCCAGTTGTTACAAAATGCAAAGATGAATGCAAATGATTGATGAAAATGCCTCTAAACCCTACCAAAATGGTGCACTGGCCTGCTGGTCTGTAGATAAGAGTTTGCAACCCTTGAAGCTCGCCAATATCCTCCAAACATGCCAAAATCGCCTCTTCCAAACAAGGCGCACCACTTGCAACTTGGGTGCTCCACTCTAGGGTGAAATCCTAGGCCAAAATATCATCAAATCTGTCCTCCACAAGTCGCCTAGACTGATTTGAAATTCTGAACATGAAATCCATCACAAAAATCCATTGAAGCACAGGTAGACCTCCGTCATGAAGTCCTCCAATGATGAGCTAGGTTTTCATCCAACTCACCCTCAATTCACAAGTGTTTTCGTCCTTGGAATAGCTGCAATAATTGCTGATCAGAACTGAAGAAATATGCACGATGATATCAAAACCTCCAAATGAACTTGTATATATAACAACTTCCTCCTTAACTCTCCAAATTGACCGGACCCAATTTGGGTGCCAATATTCTTCCTTTTAAATTTGCTTTTATTTTATTTTAAATACACAACTTGGGCTCCAATTTCATAATTCAAAATTATTTTTTTTTATTATTTATTTTCTCCTTATAGCTCTCAAAAAAGGGGTCACCCAGCCCCAATAAAAATATAAAATTATTTTAGGCGCCAAAATCATATTTAAATATCATTTAACCTCCTCCCCTTGGGCACTAAAAATCAAAATAATAATTTATTTTTTTTCACTTATTTTTTTTGCTCCCGCCGAAACCCCAAATGGGTCACTCCTCATCAAGGAAAATAATTAAATAATTTTTGATCCATCCATAAAAAGGGACATTACAATACATAAAATCTTGTCATGGGTAACCAAGCCTTACTGTAGTCCTGGTGTTTCTTTAGGAACTTTTTTTTTCATTTGTGGCCAGGTTTTGATGCTATTATGCCCAAGCCCCATGAACCAGCACAACACATCTTTTAAAGTTGTTGGAAGCAACTTCAATTTTTTCACATCCATGATCCAACTGATCATCATAATGTCATCATTGAACATCTAACTTGAACAAAAGGTGTAAGGTTTGTCATGAGAAAGACAATGGAAATTCATTAATTATTCTTCATAGGAGCCTCTAATTCAGGAAGTACAATCAGAGACTCAAACTTAGAGGTTTTTGGTCTGTTTTGCTGGACCCGTGTTGTTCTGCCATTTCTCTCTAGATATCAACCTCCTAGGGAGTCCACTACAACCTTTTAATCGATCTTCTTTGCCTTAGGGACTCTCACCAAGATGTAGGAGCTGACCACTTTGTAGAGGGGGTTCACCACTCCTTATCCAGGGTTATCCTTGAGTGCTGCTTTAGTTGGTCTCAGAGGAATTGATTTAATCTGTTGTTATTTTGTAACTAATTCCTTCTGATGCTTCCCCAACTAAATACATAGCTGGGGGATCTACCATTGATATCATGTCTATGATGCATGCAGTTAAATAATCCAAACTATAAAGCAATAGAAAAACACGCTGAATGGACAAAAACTGGTGGAGTGCAGACCTTCTTGCTATCTTAAAAAGCTACGTATCCTTCATACCTCTCCCTGAAAATGGTGCCAAAAAGTATGGGTAAACTCTATTCAATGTCAATTTGGGAGCATAAGCTTGAGAGAGATTAATGTATGGTATGTACAGAGCACTAGCTTCTATACAAGGCTGTGTTCTTATATAACTCAATGCATCTAAGTTGGGCAGTGAGAGAGATGAGATGGATGATGTTGAGGAGAGAGGAATTTTCCAATAATTGCAGGAAATAAAATTACTATTGAAAGTGTGAAAATGCTGAAAGTAAATCACACTTTACTTAAAAGATAAACCACTCACCTACAATGGCTCAAAGGCATTACACATTTTACTGCTCATATACTATCAATCGACAGATTAAATCTCACCAAATAAATATTGCTTACATGAAAATTAAACTCCCCAAACAACAGTTAAATTCATAACATAGCACAAACTTACCTCATACCAGAAAATAAACGTTATCTAACTAGAAGGAAATTTACAATGTTCGATGGAGTTTTGGAATGAAGGGACGTGAGGATGGGTTTTGGGAATGGCAATTTTTTTCCAAATTATGAGGACATCGGAGGGATGGTTGCACAAATATACTTATAAAAAAGTTGAAAAATAAATTGCAATTTAGCATTTATGTAAACACAATCAACTGAACCTATAATGCATTGAAAATTGAAATTCCGAATATCAATATATTCAATTGTATGATTGCATTATAAAAAGTTTCAAGTACAATGGGCCAATGCCTTAATGAATTACTCATTTGCCACAAATTTTTCTGTGTGCTCCTCATCACTAGAACTGCTAGACTCATCTAGCTCCTCCAATTGGACATCAACCAACCCTGCTTGTGCAGCTTGATCCTCATCACTTGTGCTAGCTTTTTTGGGTCTACATCGCACCTTGCTGCTGGATTTGTTAGTTTTATGATCAGATGTAATGCACAGAAAATTAATTCAAAATCAGACACAATAACACAGCAGATACCCTGGGAAAACCCTCCTCTTGAGGGAGAAAAACCCAGCAACAATTATATCTCTTATATATATTTGTAATGGCAACAAGTTACAGTACAAAGAGGCCACACACAAGGCCAAAGACCAGCATCAGCAATGGCTGTAACACAAACTAGTAGTCTGATCTTCAATTCGCACTTGAATAAACTTACAATCTGCTCCTATGTGAATTCGCGCTATGCTTCTTGAAGAGCTCGCACTTAATGGAGAAGGAGATCGAACTTTCTTGATTGCAAATGAGGGGAAATAACGTCATATAAATACATTGCTAGATAGGTCACACCCTTTCAATAAACTAGGTCGGCCACCAAGAAATAAATACAATTAATAATAATGAATTACAATGAAGGTCGGCCAAGGAAGAATGATGCAAGGAAGTCGTCCAAAAATAATGTTGCCATTTACACATAAATAATTTATATCTTCAATTGGGGCTAGAAGAATTGAACCCGAAGCTGCTAACATCAACACTCCCTCTCAGCTAGGGAGAAATACTTCCAGCTGCATAAGACATATCACCTCATCCTGATGTCTACCACAATGGCTACACCCAAATGTGGAAAGGAAGGATATCACCTCATCGTGATATCAAATATCACCTCAACATGATATCAACCATAATGGCTACAACCATGTATGGTATGTACAAGTGTTCATCACTTGCGTGATGTTGTCACCTCAACATGACTTTCACCATGGCTCTCCCAGAGGGTGAAAACACAAGTACAAGAAAATCATCACGGACTCTTTCACGTGATGCTGTCATGGAGTCACACACATGACATCCACCATGGCTCTCCCAGAGGGTGGAATCAAGGGATTTCACCTCGAACTTCTCTTACAGAGAAGAACTCATTAATCAAGGGATTTCACCTCGAACTTCTCTCACAGAGAACTCATTAATCAAGGGATTTCGCCTCGATCTTCTCTCACAGAGAAGAACTCATTAATCAAGGGATTTCACCTCGATCTTCTCTCATAGAGAAGAACTCATTAATGAGGATCACTTGATACTGAGACTCCTTCTCAGTTAAGGCTGTATTCTCCACCATACCAAGCTTATCTCAAAAGTACACAAACTTTATCCTAGAGAGAGCTTGGTGAGAATGTTTGCCGTCTGCTTATCAATGCTGATATACCTCGACTATATAGCTTTCCTCAATACCATATCTTTGATATAGTGGTATTTGATCTCAACATGCTTAGTTCTGTCATAAAACACAAGATTGACAGAAGGCTTCACATAGCTTTGGTTATCACAATGAATGATAATAGGCTCCATTGAATCTTCAAGCACTTGCATCAACCTTCTGACCTCTTCGTCCAAGATTGCTTGCAACACTTGCCTCAGTGCACACCTCTGGTATAGTAGAGAGTTCAGGGTAGACCTCCTCGACCTCATAGTAGATTACTCTATTCTGAATAGGTTTGCGGAGCTACCAATATCAAATCCAGATGACTGTCTTGTGCAATTCTGATCTCAGCAGCTGAAGAGGTCTTTCAAGGATTTAACTCTTGGCTTTGCAACACTGCAACCTTCACTTCTTCTCAGTGAGTCACAGAACTCCCTCTCGATCCCTGCTTTAGAGATTGCAAAGAAGACTTCTGGAAGTGAACTCCCTCTAGCCACCAACTCAGTCTCATGGCTGCAAGTTGTGACTTCACGCTTGATCATTTCTTTGGTCGGCATGACTTCCTCACAAGATGCCTCAAGCTTTTCATCACTAAGCAATCTCTCATCACCTTCTTGCTCCTAGAAATATCCTGAAAGCATTTTAGAGAGAGATTACTAACAGTTTATAATTATCCAAAGAAATATCAAGGCTAGAATCATGCAAGGTTTACTATCTTAGGTTATAGCATAAATACATAATAATTTATGAGCAATATTAAAACATAAATGAATCAACCTATAAGAGAAATATATCAAAAGATTAGAATGAAGGGATAAAGAAACTTATCTTTATTTAATTTTGATATAACTCTTTCTTCCATCTTTTACTCCTCTCGAGAGTGCCAAACTCAGCACAACAAAAAAACAATCTGCACAACTACAAATTTCTTGAATGCAATATGCAGTTAGCATGTAAAACCAACTCTCTCCAAGAGTTCAAGGCTCTATCACAGTTCATGCAGTAGAGAATGATACCATCGAAATTACAATTCTCTTTTTATTTCAGAGTCACACTCAGAAATCTTCACAACCAAAATGCAATAAATGAAATCTTCAAAAAATCTTATGCTAGTGAACACAATTCAAGAGAAATCACTATCTCTCTTTACTAATTACAAGATCCAACTAAATGATATAACTCAACAAACAAAGAATACTTATCTCTTTAAATATTCTGATGGATGCAAATACTAGACGCAGCAAGATACGCTGCTCTTGCGTACAAATCAGCACACAACCTTCACGGCTTGAACACAGGCCCATGGCTTAGAATAGAAATTCCCTAGAATCCTTCTGAAGAGAGATCTCATCCACATCTACAAATGAAGCATGCTGATTAGGCCTGGTGGGGCAATCCTTTGCATAGTGACCAAACATGTCACAACGAAAACATTGGACTTTGGAGAGGTCTCACTTCTTCTTGAATGGGGGAGCACCATCAGCTTCTTTATCTCTATTCCTCTTGAAATATCCTTTCTTTCCACCTTTCTCTTTCTTCTTCGAGGATTGAGCGGAAAGAACATGAATGTCTTCATTTGTAGAGCTTCAACCAATACTTCTCGCAGCCAACCTAGACTCTTCTTGAATACAATCTACCCTCAAACGATCAAACTTGGGAAGTTTTGATCTTGCACTAATTCCTTGAATGTAAGACTCCCAAGATGAAGGAAGACCATTAAGGGCAAGCATGGTCAAATCCTTGACATCAACAAAATGACCAATAGAAGAGAGCTGATCTCTCAATTCGGAAATCTTCATGAAGTAAGCGATGACAGATTCTCCTTCTGCCATCTTCACATGATGAAGTTTTTGCTTCAATGCAAGTGCACGGCTTGTGTTGTTGATCTCATACATCTCCTCCAAAGACTTAAACATCTCCCTTGCTGTCTTCATCTTAGAGATGATGGGAACAATATGATCCTTCACGGAATCAACTAATATCTTCTTTGCCTTAGTATCTTTCTTCTTCCATTGAATCTTCTCTTCCTCATCAGCAGGCTCAGAAACTTTGCTCTCCACAAACTCAACCAATTCACTTTCTTCCAAGGAGAGCATAATTCTGAATCTCCAAGATGTGAAATTTGATGCTCCCTCAAGTCTATCCTCAAGCTTAAGACCGATCACCATCTTGACGAAGAGATAGAAGTAAACAACGATGAGAAAGAGAGTAAAGAGTATCGCTGTAATAACAATCTGATCAAGATCTTTTTCAAACCTACTCTAATACCATGTTAATTTTATGATCAGATGTAATGCACAGAAAATTAATTCAAAATCAGACACAATAACACCGCAGATACCCTGGGAAAACCCTCCTCTTAAGGGAGAAAAACCCAGCAACAATTATATCTCTTATATATATGAGTAATGGCAACAAGTTACATTACAAAGAGGCCACACACAAGGCCAAAGATCAGCATCAGCAATGGCTGTAACACAAACTAGTAGTCTAATCTTCAATTCGCACTTGAATAAACTTACAATCTGCTCCTATGTGAATTCGCACTATGCTTCTTGAAGAGCTCGCACTTAATGGAGAAGGAGATCGAACTTTCTTGATTGCAAATGAGGGGAAATGACCTCATATAAATACATTGCTAGATAGGTCGCACCCTTTGAATAAACTAGGTCGGCCACCAAGAAATAAATACAATTAATAATAATGAATTACAATGAAGGTCGGCCAAGGAAGAATGATGCAAGGAAGTCGTCCAAAAATAATGTTGCCATTTACACATAAATAATTTATATCTTCAATTGGGGCTAGAAGAATTGAACCCGAAGTTGCTAACATCAACAGGATTACCCATGCATGCAATTGTCTGATGGTTTATGATATGCAACCTAGTATGTATAGTCACAAGCTTCTTTGCTTTCTTAGCATTAAGCATGTTCCTCTTGATAGAATGGTTAAAATTGTATGTCAACCAATTCCTCTTAGCAGCAGAGGAACTACAAACTTGTGATAAGAGGTGAATGATTAGTTTGGTTATTAGTGATGGAGGCTCATGTGAATGTCACCATGCTATTGGGCCCTCTTGCACCATTGTCTCCCTATCTATCTTTGTTGTACTCACATAGCCCTTAAGTGTGGCAAATTTAGTCTTCTCATGATTGATGAATGATTACAGATTCCTCTGCATTGTACATCTCATTGATTGCCTTCTTGAAGCCTTTATTCGTGTGATCGCTAAGGTTGTCCAATTTCAAAGCCACCTTTTGTGTGTGGCATTGCATATGCAGCTATGCGCTAGCAAGAATCATCACTGTATCAGTGAGAAAATAACAGAGCTGTAATTGTCCTGGTTGAATATAGTACTGTATCTTCATTTGAAATGTACAATAAAAGTTTAATGTGCTTGATTCCCCTACGCCAAACATAAAATAAGCCAATCTTATAATAAGGAAAGCTTGAAAGCTATTTGAATTTTACTTTCTTTGATGAGATTTGTTAATATCAAAGTTATCTGAAAGATGGATTTTACTTTGAACTTTGAAGTATTGTTATCCTTTTGCTGTCCAAAAAGCTATGTATGAATATTTTTTCATATGATATGTGCAGGTGAAAAATGTATTCGAAAAGCCTTATAATGATCATTTGCCCTTAATTGAAGCAAGCAGGTTAGCCTTCTCTTCAAGCTTTCTCAATAGCTTCCCTTGGGTGGCAAATGTTTTATGCTATGCATCATTGATAAAATTAATAGGGAGGCTTTATGTGCGATATGATGTATCTCTGTCACATGGAAGAGATTGTTTTCTGGATTCTACTTTGCAGTCAGTGGACTTCTGATTTCCAAGGTTTTCTTGTAATTCTTGTTAGGCATTTGCAGCTGCTTGCTAGATTTAATATGCTGCTTAATGGCCATTCTTTTGACAGGTTGTGTAACATGGATATTATTTCACATGTCCAGCAAGTAATATGCTTTGCTTTTCATGACAGTAGGCTTCTTCTTGAGACATGCCAGGAGGCTAAGAATCAGCGTAAGATTGTGACATTATTTTATTTGGATTGAGGAAACCTGGAAATTGTTTCTCTGCATTGACATTTCTTATGCCAGGTTTCCCAGCTTTATTTTGATGCAATTGCATTTCCGTTAGCCTGTGTTTTTTATGTATGGTGATAAGATGAGGAGCCATGCAATAATTAAGTTCATGGAAAATCATTTCAACCTTCACATTTTCCCATTCTTGTAACTTCTTTAGCTGGAATATTATTGGAGCAATTACGCTAATTTGGCTCTTAGACATGTCTTATAATCAAGTGATTCATTTTGGAAAATGTAGACGGCATCATAGTTATCTGTTACATCAGGATAGACACTATTCTCAAGATTATGGTGGTGGAGATTTCTAAAGCATCTGTATTTGAAGCTGACAAGGTCATTTCTTTCCCCTCTATTAACAAAGTGAAGGCAAAGACCCTGCAGTTATCAATATTGCTTTCCCTATGTCAGTTGTCCTCTAATTTATACCTGGAATTAAAACCAGTAGACCCACTGGATTTTTATAGTATTTTCAGCTTTTACCATATACCAGAGCTAATATGAAATAAGATGCATACATGTTTGTCTGAGTAGAAAATGAAACAAAATAATCTTGAGAGCTGTAATTGCATAGGATAGAAAACTGCTGTTCATCATACTAATACCATTTGTATTCATTCAAACATGCGACTCATAAAGTTTCATTTTTGTCCTGTCTAAATTTCCTTCTTTTTGGGTTTTCTACTCATTTCAACCTCTAAATGGTGTATGCTTTCCTCTAGTATATTCCTTGTCTATTTGCCTGTGTAAATTGCTGGAATTTTTTTATTAAAAAAGTGTAACATGGGGTTCTATTATGGGGCCTGGCAATACGAATAGAAATAAAGGCTATACATAGATCAAAGCCTTTGCAATCCCAATGCTGGGATACAGACAGATGGAGACATACATATGCTATAACCCAAACAGCTTAGAGCATTAAGTACACCTAAGGCACCCTCATATTCACTTACCATATGGCTGAGAGCCTACAGAAACTAAAATTCATAGACTATATACCAGCCAAAAAGGAAGCCACCCATACAAAAGATCACAGAAAAAATCACCGTAACCAAGAACAGCAGACCAACATAATGTAATGTCCCCTTTTGGGATTGCTCTAAATCTTGCCCTAGAATCACAAGCTTAATGTAGTTAGGGTTATAAGTTATAACTTACCACTTAAATGTTTCAAACAAGATACATCTTGGTTTTAGGTCTTGCAATCATGTTAGATAATATTGGAAATATAATTCACGTGATCAGAACATAATAAATGCCTTATCTTTTTAAAATACATAACTATTCCAAGACTATCTAAACTACCAATATCCATAATGCATAGTGGAAGTTTTAATCATAACAGGACTTGGATGAGAAGCAAGAAAAGTCCGCCCGGAGCTATCCATCTAAGCCCAAGAGCACGAGCGTCCAACCAAGACAACCCACCCCTTGGTCCCAAGCGGCAAGAACGTCCAAACCAAGACAATTCCACCCTTGAGGTGGGCTACTTAGTGGATACACTTGTATCTGCTTTTCCTATCCATGCTGTCTTGTCCATCCCTCTTACGATTGCAATTCCTTGAATCCATCTTAACAACCAATCATAGTTTGGCTTGATAGGAAAGCCTTGAAAGGGGTACCTGTAAACTATTCAACCCATCTAAGCCCAAAGAGCATGAACGTCCGACCAAGACAACCCACCCCTTGGCCCGAAGTGGAAGGAATGTCCGAACCAAGACAATTCCACCCTTGAGGTGGGCTACTTAGCATGGGGGAGCCCATAGACTGCATCCTTCTAACTTGCTTCCTTCAACCTTACATTTGATTGATCATAGGATAAAGACTTTCACACACACACACACATATATATATATATATAATCTATTTCTTTTAAAGGAATATAATCTAAGCATTGATCCATTACAGCAGTACTATGAGATATGCATGTATGAGAAATCAAACTTATTCATAAATTAATTATTGCACACTAACTCTATAGTTCGTTCCAGATTGTATGCCTGCAATTTCCTATATTAAACCTGATTGATATCTCAGATTTGCAGTTTGCTCGATCTGCTAATGGAGGACAATTCGACTTTTTTGTTTCTCCTTCTAATATTTTGTGGCTTGAATAATAAATGTCTGAGGGTGATGGATGATTTAATATTCAGATGATATTCTTTTCTGATGATTCAATTTAATATTTACAAGATATTCATATTATCTTCTTGCTGAATAATGTATTATCTCCTCAGATTCCAATCGATTTTCTAGTGGAGGACGATAGAATTCTTATTCTCTTTTCTGATTCATTCCCCATTGCTGATGTATTTCTGAATATTACGCCATTCTCCAGGTTTCTTATTTTTCATTCTATTTATATTCTTATGTCTCTATGAAGAGACATCTTTTGACAACAGACATGACTATATGTTAATCGCACATTTTCTTCAAACAAATCGCACCTCCACATTATCGTTTGATTAAGACTTTTTGTCTTATATGGAGCGCTGGCCTTTTCACACAGATAATTGCTGCCTTTGCTATTTGTTAATGCTTTGTTATAATTGCTGCCAATCTGAAATATTCTAACTGCACTCTTAAATAGAACTGATGTCTTCACAAAGTAATCGCTGCATATTTTCTTATATATATATAATTTTATATTAATTATTATTATATTACAATAGTTATCAGTAATATTAAATTGTTAATGTTAATATTTATATTTTTAATATTTATTTTGTTATTCATTTTATTTTTTCATTTGTATTTCAATGCTTTATGTTTTAGTGTTACAATTTCGGGGGCATGACACATAAAGAGCCATTAACAATTGTGCACTCCCTAGTTGGAAGGTGTTGATTTTGCCTATTTTTGGCATGTCTTTTCTATAATATATTCCTGTCAATGCTGGATTTATCACTTAGAACCAGGTTTTTCCTCACTTTTGTTTGCATCCTAAATCTAGTAGCCTATAAGTGGAGATATGTTTTGGGCATTGCTTGCCATTCTCATATATGTTTATCCATGCTTTAGAGCTAGTTCCCATTCATACTTTTACCTATTTGGCCTGCTATTATATCTTGATGATCAGGATTATATTTTCCATTACTTATCACATTTGTAAACAATTTTGACTCCTTTAACAAAAATAAAAATAAAAATTTAAATTGATTGATAAATTCTTGGCATAATTGGGTACCAGCTGGTGAGACAACAAATGAGGGGGCTCCTTTCCCAAGCATTAACACAGTGCTCAATGGACCAGTGAGAGCTTAAAGCCTATGAGTGCAGCAGCCCAGTGAGGACTTGAACCTGGATGGCTAATTTAACAATGCCACAACTTAACCATCGAAACCTTCCCCTTAACATTGACATTTTTGGCTTCTTAATCATGGCATTATTTTGATATTTTCCTTTTTAGTAACATCCCAATAAGAACTTTTCATGCAAAGTGCACTTTCATTTATGTCTATATTTCTAAAATTATAGACAATTTTGACTTTTTAATCATCTCATTATTTGTGTATTTCCTTTTTTCAATTTTTTTGAATGTCTCAATAAGAAATTCATCATGGGACATGGCATGCTTAGGATTGTGTTGGACCGTAAGTCATGTAAATTGGTGCATCTTATTCTAAAGTGGATACATGAACTGAAATGAAACTGAATTTGAACCTCGTCACTAGATATTATTTAGTATTCGACTTCACCCAGACAAATTATTACCTTTTTTCTTTCTTAAATCAATTTTGGTGAAGAAATTGGTTGTTTTTTTCATTTGGCATTTCTTAAGATTTTATATAAATATGAATCATATTTCAAGTTATATGGATGCTGTTGGTCGAATGCAAATATAATTGTGTTTGACCCCAAAATCAATGTGCAAAGCTCATTAACTACTGTTGTAACTAAAACAATGCATGGGAGAGGTTTGCAATACAAGGTCTGCTCAAGTATAATCCAATTAAAAAAATCAATATAAAATTCTCGTTTCTATGTTGATTCAAAATGTGTTAATATTCTAAACCACTACCTATTAATCTTCCAAGTGATCTCTCTTACTGTAAACTTGTATCATTTTGATGTAAATCCATTTAATTTCTCTCCTACACAGTTGTCAATTTAGTTGCACGAATGTTTAATCAGGGTACTATGATATCAAAGTCT
This sequence comes from Sequoia sempervirens, assembly GCA_007258455.2. Classification (NCBI taxonomy): domain Eukaryota; kingdom Viridiplantae; phylum Streptophyta; class Pinopsida; order Cupressales; family Cupressaceae; genus Sequoia; species Sequoia sempervirens. The sequence goes on along the minus strand of VDFB02256132.1, from coordinate 96,097,825 downwards.
ACCAGTCGCTATCTTTTACAAATGGATTTTGAAGATATCACCAACGTAAAGATTGTAAAAGGAGGGACAACTAAAACGAGCTCATTGTTTATGTTTTTTAAGTAACAGAGAAAATATTTATAAAGAATAGTAATACTATTAATGGGTGAAAGCATAAGCACCAATTGCATAGAGTTAAACTAATTTTATCAAGCAAATTTATAAAAGATCTAGAAACAAGGACAGCCTAGGCTGCAAGATTTTCCTTAAATAATTTAAGTCGAGAAAAGACTGGTGGGATAAAAAGAACCATATTGATTCTAATTAAATAACAGTAGTAATTGGTGTTAACATGATTTAAGCTTCAAGTGAAACTTCAAAGCTATTTGACTTCTAAGTTGAGTGAAGACTAACATCATACTACAATTAAGTATTACGCGTTGAAACTTGCTATGTAATGCTTACAATACTAATTTCTTTCATCCAAACATTGAACATATTGGGGTTCCTTTTCTTATTCATACCATTAACATGTTGATAAAACATCCTAACACACCCAAGTTCTTGCTCCAGACTTGGAGCTAAATATCTCCCATATCACACAAACGAAGAAGAGGGTGTTCTGTTATTTCTATACCTCCCCTTAATTGTTAAAATAAATTTATAATAAGAAAGGTACTTATTTATTTATTTATTCAAAAAATAAATTGTTGTTAATGATATTCAAAAGAGATATGAAGTCAAATACTACCAAGTCATTAAAAACTAAATCCGGAAGATTATAATTAGTAAATATGGGAATATAAAGCAAAAGGTCTATCCATTGTTGAAATTGACTTTCAGATTGGCAAAAAAAATCATTGATAGACAAGTATAATCGTCTTCTTTTGAAATTTTGTTAATGAATATGTATGGAGTAATGAAGCATGCCATGCGTGCTTTTTAATATTAACATTTGCATGTATAACATTTCACACAAGAATTGAATTATTTACGTCAATATAAAAAAAATAGAATTGATTTTTTTTAATTGGAGGTAAAAGAAGTGGTTTGAAAGGTTCCTCATCTCTTTTACAATAGAACACTAAACATACAACAAAAACAATCACCATAGAAGACAACTAAGAAGAGGCTAGTCAAGAGGAACAACAAGACTAAATTATGCTACAACAAAGCAAGGAAAACATGCATAACTCAAGACACAAGATTACAAGAAATTGGGTTATAGTTGTCTCCCTTTAATCTTTGAGGAACTTGAGATGCTTATCAACAAAATCCATAGCATGATTGCTCAACACACAATCCTTGCCTATCTTCTTACTACAAGTCTTTGAGCTAGGTCCCTCTTGAATCAAATTACCTGAGGACTCCAAACCATCTTACAACATGTTGGCATTATTTTTAATAGTAGACCTTTTGACATCCACAACTCTCTTGAGGTTATGCTCAATAGATTATAGCTAACCCTCTTGACAACTAATCCTTTCATCTTGCTTATTGTTGTCTTCTTTTAGTTTGCATATCTCCTTCGACGCATTCCATTGCGATTGATTAGATTGGCATCTTTAGGTAGTTGAGGGTGTTTATCATTATTCCTTTGATGAAGTAGAAAAGTCTTGGGAATTGTTTTTTTAACCTCCAAGAAAAACCACTTCAAAATATTATGTTGAACAACAATTTCATTTTCCAAACTATAAGATTTATTCTCCAACAACTCAATAATGGAAGACAAATCCTTAATCCCTAAAACTGAGTGGGATAAAATCTTGGAAGAATCAAAGGGGTAGGGAAGCATCCTTCAACATTGGGGAGGCCAATCTTAGCTTCTACATCCACTTCCTCAAACATCTTATCTTTACCCTTTTGTTGAGCATTCACATCACCTCCAAACAAACTATTCCCTTTACCCTATACCATTACACCCTTGGAGCACCTCTCCTCACCACTCGCAAGGGAAGCAACTTTTTCTTCTTCTTACTTTTCCTAACAATGGACATGCTTTTCCCTCTCAACAAAGGGTTCAAGGGAAAGGGCTCACATTAAGAGCATAAGAGACCAACATAGGGATAAGGGATTGATGAAGAGGGAAGGTACAGATGCCATTGTTGACCTCCAAACACAATACTCTAACGACATAGGAAGAATGTGAAGTTGACTAACTTTTTATGACAAAAATGGTTGAGAAGTGTGAAATTGAAAGAAAATTAACTTTGAATCTTCTATCAAGTGTAACATATCACATAACATGAAGGGTAACCTAATCCCGCAGTTTGGGGAAGGGAGTTCTTAACTCAACTAGCGTATTGTCTCCTCAGTTTTTGCTTGCCCTTAAGGAAGGGCTTCACTAGCTTCTCTTTATTTTCTTGTTTCCTTATAGGTTTTGCTTCCCTCCATGGACATCCTTGAGACGTGGGTGATAAGTTTTTTTGTATTTCTTAGTTCCACACCTTTGATCTTCACTGTCCTTTAGCAAACTCCTTGAAGAGGACAAGGTTGTGACCCTTGATCCTCTCCATGTAATTAGTGAGGCCACCTCTCCTAAGGATATGCCAAACTATTGCATTACCCTTCATCTTCTCGTAGGACAAATGCTCAATTTTGACTCTATCACCACCCTTTGCTAGGTTCCACAAAACTTTTTTCTTTGTCAATCCCTTAGAGCCAAATTTTCTTACATATTGCGGCCTTGATGCCACCATAAGATAGTGAAAAATAAGAGGCAAGAAGAACAACCTTGAAGCTTAGGGAATCTTCCTCCAAAATGTAAGAGAAAAAAAAGATCATCACTCCAATGAATGCGACATATCACTCCTAGGCCCGACACACAAAGCATTGTATGAAAGGAAATTAGTAGAGAAGAAGAGACTAAAGGGTTTCATCTTTGATAATATCAATCACACAAGTAGGAAGATTGCCTAACTCAAACCTCTTAAAATCTTGCTCACTATCAATCCTCATAATTGCAAAGTAAGCTACACCATTCCCCTCACTAAAGATATGGGAAAACTTGACTTCGATGAAAGAGTTGAGAAGACAAAGAACATCATAAATAACACATTTTTGTATTCAACAAGGGAAATAGGCTTTTGATAGGTAGTTAATGATGTTTGGGGAGACACCTTCAATAAACATAAAGTGAACCCCCAACACCTTATTTAAGTGGATTCCCTAGAAGATGACAACTTAAGCGAAGTGATTCATTCAAATCCAAGGTTGCTAGAGAAAGCTCCCATTAGACCTCCATTATAATTCTCGATTACCCCCTCCTACTTGATTAGGGTTATCCTTCAAGGCTCTATCAAAATTTAGTTTGTACTAATTGTGGAGTGGGGGATAGGACCACTTAAGTTGACTTCTAGTTTGCTTTCTTTTTTCTCTAGATATTCGTCCATATTGATATCAATGTTCCAATAGTTAGCCACATTCACTTTTCCAAAATGGTGTAGGCCCCTTGTGAGGTTGGCTTTCTTGTCCTTGAAGAGATCCTTGTGCTCCAACCATAACCCCTAGAGAATATGGGGAAGAGTAAGCATTTGAAAGGTTTTTAACTTGGGATGGGAGAAAGCGGAACATTGGGATAAAAGATATAGAATTGAAGTTGCATCCACTAACTTTGAACTTGGAAAGAAAAAAACACCAAATGCTCCAAGCATATTAGTAGTCAATGAGTAGATGATACACATACTTTGCATTTGACTCATAGAGGAGGCATATGTTAGGAAAATGGAAACATATTTTGGCTAGATTACCTAAAGTGAGAATTTTGTTCTACACGACTAGCCAAAGAAAAAAAATTATTTTCAGTAAGAGGAATTTGAGCAAAACCTGAGACCATGAGAAATAGATTTTGCTTGGGAGTCAGGGAGCAAGGAGAAGCCATGAGAAACCCTACGAAAACCTTATGGGGAAGTAACTCAAACAAGAACATATGTTGCTAAATTGACCAACATTGAACCCTTTTAGCATTTTATATAATCTACTCTTGTAGAATCTCAAGAGTGGCATTGGAAGGGGCAAGATCTTTCCAGACCTTAACTAGTCCCCCTATTCCTAAATAATCCATCACCTTGAATCCTAAAGAGCCTTTGGGAATCTCACATAAGGGTTGAAGATAGTCTAAGGAGGCAAGAGAACAATCCAAGACCCATTTATCATCCCAAAAAATAACCTTACTACCAACACCCACATTCCATTTCATATCTTTCCAAAGAAGTTTCCTTCTCTTAGGCAAAGCACTCTAGAAGTAGAAACCATATGGGAGGAAATCACTGGACAAAAAGAAATATGGAGTCATTATTGGGCAGGTACTTAGACTTTAGAATGTTGGTCCATTGATTCTCCTCTTTAACTAGTCTCCATCCAACCTTGGTAAGGAGAGCTAATTCAAACAATCTTAGCTTCTTTAAGCACAAACCCCCAACCTATTTGGTAGGCAAGCTTGATCCCAAGATACCAAAAAAAATATGTTCTTTTCACTATTACTAGACTAAAGAAATATTTTTCGAATTTGCTCAAGCTTCTCAATGATCTTTGTTGATAATCTAAAATGGACATAAAATAAATAGGAAGACTTTACAAAGTGGACTTTAATAGTTGAGCTTACCACCTTGACTTAGTAAGCAACCTTTCTAGTCCACATGTTTCCTTTGGAACTTATTTAGGATAGAGTTTTGGAAATAAATTAACATCTTGCCATTAAAACAATGCATACCAAGATAGATAGATGGGAGCTCGGTGTGTTAACACCCGAGAATACCAATAATCTTAACTTGTCTTTCCAAACACATATTCAAAAAGAACAAACACTTCTTATTGATATTAACTTTTTGTCAAGAAGCTTTTTCATACTTAAACGACTCTTTTACTTGCTTAGTTTCAACCACCAATGTGTCACCTAGTATAATAGTGTCAACAATGAACTATTGGTGGGAGACAGGAACAACCAAGGAAGACAGTTTGAAGCCTTTTATCTTACCAATACTTGAGGTCGTGAGGAAGCTTCTAGCCAATGCCTCAACTAGTATGATAAACATGAATGGTCAAATGGGGTCTCCCTAACACAGCCCTCTACTGGCTACAAAGAAACTAGTTGGAGGCTCCTAAATCTTAGACTAAAGCTAAACTTGCCTAGAACTTTATCCAAGAAAGACTAAGACACTCTATCATGAGCTTTATTCATATCGAGCTTGATGAGGAAGCTAGCTTTCTTACTTTTTTCCATGGAGTGAATCACCTCGTGCACAATAATGATGGAGTCAAGAATTTGCTTGTCATGGATGAAACGACTTTGTTAAGGAAAGACAATAGCTAGGAGGAGAGAATCCATTCTAAGGGCATTATCTTGGAGAACATTTTATAAATAGAGTTACATAAGTTGATTGGCTTGAAAACCTTGGTCTATGACCCTTGCCTTCTTAGGAAAAGAGCTAGGAAAGTGTTGTTAACCTACCTAAGAACCTTTGTGGAGAGAATTGATTTTTAGTAGCCCCAAATACATCTTGTTGAATAATATCCTAGAATCTTTGAAAGAACACCAGGGGAAACCATCTGGCCCAAGAGATTTGCACCCTTCAAAGGAAAAAAACAACAAATTTGACTTATTCCATATTGATAATGTTAAACAATCTCTCATTACCCTTTTGAGAGAAGAGTGATAACCTTCAAAACTTCCTCTTCCTGGTTGGGATAACAAACTCTATCATCCTTAAGTAGATTCTTAAAAAAGAAACAACCTTGTCTATGATAAACTCTTCATTAGACAAGGTCCCACCTCCTATATTAAAGATCTCTTTGATTTTGTTGGAGGACGAGCAAGAGTAGTTAAAGTGAAGTAACTTAGTATTTTAATCACCCTCCACTAGCCACAAAGATCTAAATTTCTGACTCTAGAAGATTTCTTCCTTTGCAATAGGTGAGTGGGATCAATTGGCTTAATTACTTACATACTTTATCATCATATTTAAAGTAAGGACTATTATATTATGAATAAGTAATTATAGGATTTTTACCATAAAGTATAAGTTACATTCAACTACTTAATCAAATGTGTATTTAGTAAAAGTAGATTGCTTGAAAAATATATCTATTCAACCATTTAATGCATTAAAAGAATGTAAGTCTAATAAGAGAAATGTAAAATCAAGAAAAATGACCTTTTATTTATTTTTTTAAATGATATTTAGTTGATATGAAAAGAATGTACTATTGAGTTTGTTGAATGCAACAAATAATTCTTTGATCTAAATTGATTAGTATTGTTGAACTTTTTGCAAGCAATTTAAAAATTATGATTTGTGTTATCTCAAGCTTTATAAGGGTGGGGTCCCATGGAGGGGGGCTTCCTAAAAAAATTTAGTGGGTGATGCTGACAGTTTTTAGGATTATTTTAAAGTGGGTGGTCCCATGAATTTTGTAGCATAGTTTAAACTTAAAAGTTCAAGCTTCTAGATTTATGGAAGCTTGTGGTCTCATGAATTTTATTATTTTGCATATTCAATTCAACAACTTAAATAAATATAAATAGTAAAAAAGTTAATTGGTGAAAATTTTAAAACTTCTAGTATGATTAACATGGCAAAAAATACCCTAAGCAGGTGGGGCAATTTCTAGCCCCACCCATCTTGGACCCACTTAAGTTTTTGAACTAAAAAGTAGGGGCTGCTATTTTGAAGAAAAGATTCTAATTAATCTTGTATTTTTGCTTCATGGGACCCCTTGCTCCTTCAAAATATATCCCGAAGCCCCCCAAGTGACCTCACCCTAAGGGTGGGGTCCCATGGAGGGGGCTTCCTAAAAAAATTCAGTGGGTGCTATTGAAGTTTTTTAGGATTATTTTAAAGTGGGTCCTTGTAATCCACACAAAATTATCTCTCAAATAATTGTTTCCTTCTTTCAACCTTATGACTGTAGCTTTCAATATTATGTCAATTTGGGTGATGTCTAATTGTCCACTTCAATTCTAGGAAGATTCTTACTCTAGAACATTGACAATGTTATTTCTCATTTTCTAAAGGTGGATTCAACTACGTCCAACATTGACCACTCTACCTTTGCTCATATTTTGGTAGACGTTGACATTTCCAAGGGGTTCCTCATGGGGATGTTGTCTAAGATGGTTGAGGATAGGTGGCAAATTTTAGTGCTTGATTATGAGAACCTATTGTTTCCTTGTAGATGGTGTTTAGATACTAGACATCTTGTTTTTGGTTGTCTTTATGCTCACCACAAAATTGTTGTCTTAGCTACATAGTGACATAATGCCCTCCCCAATCAATTGATTTTAGATGTTTGTGTTGTTTCTAATTCCTTAGTTGATGAGTTTGTCCCCCCTCATCAGTGGTCACAGTGTGATCTTGAAGAATCCTCCTATGGTAGCTTCCCCTAAGTTGGTGTGGCTAAGGGAATTTTGTCATTCCTTGTTCAGACTTCTCCTTATGATCTCGTTTAGGCATCTCCTTCATCTGATCCCATGACCTTGTCAGTGGCTATAGGGGGATTCTCTCTCTTGATTTGGTTGTGGATTCTATGCAACATATAATATCTTCAATTAGACATTCTTCCTTGTCATGTGAGGTGACTTTGGTTGTGGCATCAATTGAGGAATCCCTCCTCTCTCCATGATTGGAGGATTTAGATAATAATGTGTTGTGGACAATTATGCAAAGAAGTGAGGTATGCCTAAATTTGTTTTAGAATCCCATCCCTAGATTAAGGGTGTGGATTGCAAGGATGAGGTCAAACATAGTGTAGGTTAGTGTTGGTTGTTCTACAACAACAACTTGGCTACTACTGTGTTGTTGAATGATTTTTTTAGTAATCATTGCTTTGCCCTTTCAAAATTTGATATGTATGGTTGTTTTATTGGGTTAGCTATTTGTAGAGGGTAGCTATTCTTGTGGAAAAACTTGGTTGCAATTGTATTATTGTTTGGCTTTTGTGTTAGTTGGCGTTTTCTTTTTTAAAGGCTTTCAAGTCATGTCAAAACCCATTTTTATCCCTTAATCAAAAACATAAACACAAGGAGTTATCCTTGTAAGAGAGGGGGACCAACCACGTCAAGGCTCCAGGTCACAGAGAGCTGAGAGCGGAGGGCTGCCCTACCTTACCTCACTCTAAAGGATGTCTTGGGGTGAGGATCAAGAATGAAGAGCATTGCATAGTGCTTATGTCACTCTACAGACCTAGAGTTCAGGTTTAGGCTAGGCGAGCTGGTTTTCGGAGTCGGTACTGCACCTTAGACAACTCTCTATCCAAGGACGATAGTGAAGTTCTGGGACGACAACGTGGCACACTGGCATCTCTCCAGCGCATTGGCATCTATATGGCCAGAAAACACAAAGTACAACACAAACTACCTAAAAACTAACTGACAACCTAGCTAGTTGATTGTGACGAGAAAAATAGAATAAGAAAGTACGAGAAATAGAGACGAAGATGATAAAGCAATTAAATGAAAGCTAAGGTGATGAAGATGATCTCACAAAAGCATCAATTCGCTAGCTAGCTCCACGTGTTTCAACCTACACACAAGAAAGAGGGAAAATTGTTGGGGTTGTATAGGGGCCTACCTCAATCAGACCCCCTGTTTCGGTGTTTCCACCTCCACAAACAACCCGAAAGCAAGGAGTAGAATATGCAATAAAGAAAGTAGAAGGAAAGAAAGATTGCAATGAACACTATAAAACAATATGTTACTCTATCAAATCACAAAGGAGAGGAGTAAAGCATTACCACCTCCACCCAAAAGCTCACTAGCTAATGGAGGAGAATGCAAGGTATGGACTTGGAAAAGTCACCACAGCCACAATGGTGATGGAGGTCTTGTTATCACCTGAAGTTGCACCCTTGTTGAACCTGATGTCCAATGCCTCAGTGTAACATTGGAAGACCTCCAAAGATGTGGGTTTCTTGTAAGCAGAGGTCAACCTCCGGAGAAGACCGGCTTCCTTGTGGGGTCATCACCTAAACTACAGATTTTGTAAGGAAAAGGGAGAAGGAATGCATAAAATAAAGCTAAATCCTAAGGTGATACACCGAAATGATAGGAACAATGAGATACTCGAGCTACACTTGAATACTGGTGATAGCCATGGGACTGCACAACAAGATCCTGTAGATCATGCATACAAACAGGTTTGACATGCACATGCCTTCAAGAAGGAAAGGCAGATTTTCACAAACTAGAAAGCTTATTTGCAGGATTAAGTAAACACAGTTTGTAACCTACATGATACTACTTCTGCAAAGAAAGGCATGACATGAAACAAAAGCTATAAGGAAAGAGAATATTTCACTAAGTAGCTCAATGAATCAAAAAGAATGCACAATACTTCACAAGAATCAAAAGGCAAAAGATGGACCATCAATGGTAACCAAGGTAGATTTTGTATATTATGTTCCAAGTTGAATTACAGAAACGTGCTAGTCTGAGAGAGGACTGCAAAAGGGTCATAGACTTCAGAAGAGCATACATCCGAACTCCTTCACAAGAAGGCGAAAATGCCTTATATATAGACTGTATGTCGGCCCCTTAGGGCTTACAAAAATATCCAGCCCAGAAAAGATCTCCCATAGATCTTTTGGTTGAAATAAATGCAGAACCCTGCGTGTCCATGTCAGTGAAGAGTTACCCACATAGAAGTCTTCAGATCCTTAGCAGCAACCACTGCATTCATTTCTGATCCTCGTGTCCTGTTGAGCTACTTTGGCTGCACCTTGAATACCTTGAGCTTACTCTAATTCGCGTGACATTCATCTAGGGTTGACATTCTCTGTTCTGCCACGGCTCGCCTCATCTCCCCTTGGTTGGTCGAGCATTTTCCACGTGGGCTTTGCAGCTGGTCAAAAGTCTTTTGAAAAGAATCGCATCTCGGCGAGACACTAAAAGTGTCTTGCCGATGCGATTATATCATTTGGCAACAATCGGCGTAACATGGCGCTATTGCTGAGAGCCTTTATCGAGCTTTAGATCTCATACCGATGTTGCCTCTGTGGTCGCCAAGACAAGCGCTCATCGGTAAGACATCACACTGAGTGTACAGCTTCCTCCCGAAGTCTCCGCGAACTTGATATTGCAAACCATATCGACAAGAGTCCGCCGATGTCACCCTGACGCATTTTGGTCTACCAAGCCCCTCATAGTTTCGGCGAGACATATGTCTTCGCTAAGATCTCTTAGCGAGCTCCTTTACCTACCTCGAAGTGCCCAGTCGATGTGACCCTCATCCTTCGGCAAGACACCTTTCTGAAGCAAAAACTTTTGTCGAGCCCGCTTGTTGCTATAGCACCCCCGAGTCGCCAAGACCTCTTGTAGACTTCCCCTTTCCCAAGGACCTTGGCCTGTCGGCCAGACTTCATACCGAGCGCCTCCAGTCATACCGACATCTGCTTCAGTCGCCGAGACATCTTTCATTCGCCAACACATCTCAGTGAGACCCCCTGGTCATACCGAGGGGCCTCTTTCCTTCGGTCGGGGAGACATCTCCATCTCGGTAAAACATTTCACTAAGACCCCTATCCCTTGGCTGAAACTACCTTCCATTTGGGAGGCTCTACTGGTCGGTGAGACCTTCGCTGACTATACCTTCTATGTCGCCTAGACCTCCCAGTGTCGGCAAGACCTCAAGGCGATATCCTCATCTCCTGACGAAGGCACTCCTTTTCATTGAGACTTTTCAAAACTGGCAAGGGCGGGGCCAAGACGAAACTGGAACTAGGACCAGGGGAGGAAGGTCAGAAGAAAAAGACAGACAAATCTCGGCGGGACTGGGATCAGGACCAAAATGGGGAAAAACAAAGAAAAGAGCGGAACCAGAACTGGGACCAAATCCGGACCTGAAACTTTCTTCAAGGTTCAAGTTCGGACTTCGACCCGATCTCGCCCCCGACAACATACGAGGAGGAAAGGAAAGAAGAAAAACATAAGGGGGAACCAAAGGGAAGACATCCCTCAATCAAAAACCAAGGAAAAGAAAGAAGAGCAGAGTCGGGACTGGAAACGGAACGGAAACAGGAACCTGACCCTTGGAAAAGTTCCAAGTTCAGGTTCAGACCAGGTCTCAGGCCCGCCAAAAAAGAAGGAAAATGCACAAGGAAAAAGAAAGAAAGGCGGGATCGGAACTGACTCTGATCCCGGGTAAAACAAAGCGGGGGTGGGGCGGAAACAAACCCGAAACTGAAAACTCTCACAAGGTTTCAAGTTCAGATTTCGACCTGAACCCGCCCCCGATGAAGGCAAGGAAGGGAGGAAAAAAGGTCAAGGAAGAAAAGAAAGGGAAAAACTACCCCACGGTAAAACGTAAGGCCAAAGAAGAGAACAAGACGCACACGAGCGCAGAACCGGAACCAGAACCGGAACGGAAACAGGAAACTGGAACTTTCAGAAAAGTTTCCAAGTTTGGTTTCGGTCTGGTTCCGCCTCCGACAGAAACAAAGGAAAAAGAGGCCCGAAAAAGAAAAGGCGGAAGCGGGGTCGGAACCAGATTAAAAATAGAAACCATAACCCTTTGAAAAGTTCCAAGTTTGGTTTCGGTCCGGTTCCACCCCCGACAGAACAAAGGAGAAAGAGAGAAGAAAACAAAATAGAAAAGAGGGAAAGACAAGACAAAACATAAAAATGAAAACCCACCCTTAAACTGAAGACCTGCACATTGGGCTCAACCCTCTTGGGAGCCACATTTAATCCACGTGTTGAATTAAAACATCATTTTCCCCTGCATCTGATTGAGCCCATAGGCGAAAAATGGGCAATAGGTCTCACAAGACTCCAAGCCCACACTTATATGATAGCCTTCACACTTGCGATGTGGAGTTGATGGAGCTTCAAAACTGTTGTAATGCTCACAATGGATTGTTGGAAAATGCGGCTTGGGAGTAAAGAAGTGGAGTAGAAAATGCTAAGAGAGAGTGATTGGATGTGTAGAGGATGAAATGAAGTAAAAATGAAGATTTTTGAAGGTGGGATGAGAAAGAATAGGGTGTTTTTGAGTCGGTTGGTCGGAGAGGGACGTTACAATTTGGCCTCAATTGGGTGTGTAATGCCTCTACCAACTTCATGTGCAAGAATCCATCAGAGATGACAACGTGGCGTGCTGACGTTAGCACGCCACGTGTTTGTCCCTGACAAATATTCTCTCACTGACGCATAGGACAAATGCCAAGTGGATGGAAGGCAGGCGGGTGATGTGGAATTTCACCTTTGGATTTGATTTTCTAAGGTGAGGGTGTGTGAAAGGGGAATTTGCTTAAGGGGTGCAAATTTGCTCCTATACATTTTTCCCCCACTTTAGTGAGTGCACATATTGATGAGCGTTCGGTAAAGTAGATGGAAGAGTTAGTAGGGTTAGAAATGTTTACTTGAACTGTCGAGGAAGCAGACAACGATCTAGTGAACTCGAAAGTGCAGGGTAGGCAAAGGAATCCACAGGTACTCTCCCTGGGGAGTTTCGAACAAAAGGAATCCATAGCCCCCTAGAACTATGAAGTTGCACAAAGCACACCAAAGGCCCTCAGACCAATGATGGACAAATCTCACAGGATGAAAGTGTCTTACAGGCCCGTAGACCTGCAAGAAGGTAACCCCCAAGTTCTCTCTCATGAATGAAGCCTAGTGAAGTAAGCACCTTACAGGCCTGTAGACTTGCAAAAAGGCATCCCTCAAGTTCTCTCTCATGAAGGAATCCTAGTGAAGGGGACTCCACAAAGTCAGACTAGAAAACGGCTTCACGGGCGCACCTACAAAACATGTTAATCCACAGATAAAACATGCCAAGAAACACAAAGTAGCCACACAAGCAAACGAGCAGATAATCACATAAACAATCAATGCATTGGAAGGCTTTCAAAGGGGTCCCTTAGGAACCCTTCAAAAGAAGAGGGGTCCACTCAAGGAATGTGTTGTTTGAAAGTGTTAAAAGAGACGTTTTTTTCTCAAATCAATTCGTCATCAAGGAAGCCTTTCGAAAGATGTTCACTTCATCAAGGAATTTGAAAGGAAGAAGATGCCCCCTCGTGAGGGGAAGGTCGAGGCTTCTCTCATAGGAAAAAGATCTGCTCCCACCTCGGAGAAAGTTCTCAAGTTCTTTCTTTGTGAACCCATGATGAATGAAACACATTTTGCTAGGGGTCCAAGTCGAGAATGTGATCCTTGAAAAAAAATTGCAATGATTTTCAAGAAAAGATTCGTTGGCAACAAATACGTTTTTTGAAAATCGAAATATTTTGAAAGTAACATTGTCACACATACAAGGGACAACTCAAGCAAAGAAAAGGGAAAGATAAAAGAGCAAAAGATAAATAGCAATATAACGAATGAAAGACACAAGGGTGATATGATATTTCGGGGTCAAAGTTGCTCATAAATATATAAGTATAGTAATAGTATATTAATGATATGTCATCAACCCCCTACTATATCAAACCATGTGAAGAATGCACAAGAAGACAAAGTAAAAATTAAAAAATTGGGTCAACATGGAAGGGAAGCCTAAATGCCCCCAACACTTTGCATCGTCCCCAATTTTCCCAAAGTCAAAACACATAACAGAGGAAGAATGGTGATACAAATAGAAAAGAAGGTTTACGACACAAAATCACCCTTGTATCCAAACACCAACAAGGGTGACAAGGGTCATCCAGGAACACATAACACAAGCACGGGGGAACACATCACAACACACACATCTAACCTAAAGATAAAGAAGAGGCCTCCCTCTAAGATTCATCAACCAAGAGGTCATCTACTTCCCAATCTAGGTCATTATAAGGGGAAGGCAGATGAGCCTGCAGTGGTGGAATATTAAGGGGATGAGCTTCTGACCCTCTCGAAACAAGGGCTAAGGAAGAAATCCCCGCAAGGTCTTCTCCGCTAGGCTCTTGTGGAGCTATGGTCAGTAATTTCACGAAGATTGCCGACAAGGCCGAAACTTCATCTAGAGAGTTAAACAAGCACTTTCCAAAAGTGCCATGTCGTACCTCAACGGATGGGGAGGACAGCGCCGAAGATTCACTGCTTGGCTCACTAAGTGACTCGGGAGCGGTGGCGAACTCAAGAGAACTGGAGCTTGTTCTGTCACTAGGTCATAACAAGCTAGCATAGGACCACCCTTTGGAGAAGGTGGGCTCCTCCTATGCCCTCCATTGCTGGAAGGGCCAACCTCTATCATCGGCTTCATCGAGGGATGTGAACTCCCCACAGATGACGCAAGAGGCGTAGAGGAGGGGAAAACCACAGTGGACATCACTGAGGTATTCAACATATCCACGGGTTTAGGGAATGGCGATATGTTCGAAAGGGACATCAACAAGGGCAGCTCAGCCGAGGGAGCAATAAACACCTGCACCTTTTTGGGGTTAGGCGCAATCACACTCATAGCAAGAGTCAGAATTGAGACTAAACTCAACTAAATGAAAGTAGAGGGGATGAGAGAGGAGGATGCATCAAGAAGCCTTGAAGCAAGGTCAATCCTCTCCTCTTCCTTTTTCTGCAAAGCGGCCTGCTTAGCCGCCAGAGCCTTTCATCAACACTTGCGCTCACATGTAAGATGATTTCTACAACTCTTCGAGCTAGAGTTCGGGTGTTGCGAAGGGACAGAAGGCTCCTGCTCAGCCATAGGGGTGTCCATCACAACTGCTTCTAACAAAGGGGAAAATTCCTGAATGGGAGTAGGAGGGAGAGATTGAGAGACAGTGGGGGGAGTCGACTCTAGCACCTCGGCGACAAGCCTCTTTCCATTCACTACTTTGGGAGCATGAGCGGTAGGAGGTCACGGAGGCCGAGACATAGAGGATTCCCCATGGGGACCCTTCCTTCTACTGAACATGTAGGGCCAAGGTCCAAGAGGCATAGTAGGAAGATCTAATATCCTAATCTTAGCTTTGCGCCAAACCATCAAAATTCTCATGTAAAAGCCAAGAGTATTCATCCAAAACTCTTCTTCAGTAAGAGGAGTAGAAGAGGCACCCTAAGGATGGGTGAGCCTTTCCTTTCCTTTTTGAGAGTGGGAGACAACTTGCTACTGTGCAACCAGAAGGGTCAAATTCGGTTGTCCTTTGCCCTCGGTCTTATACTTCACATAGTTTCGGTAAAGTAGGTTTGTTCTTGGGGGAAGCAGACCAACCAGGCGGGCCAAAAATGATCCAATGAGTAACCCCAACAAGACACGAACGGTCGGTATCCAATGTCATGCATGACATGCACAACACCTTCATGGGAGAACTTAAGACATTTGTGAATGATGGAAGTGATCCCGTTCATGGAAGTTAGCCAAGGTATGCCTAGCTTCACTCTAAATAAATCCGATTCTAGAATAACATCAAAAGTCGTGTTCACATCCCTAGGTCCAAATAGTATGGAAAGAGTTATTAATCCATGACTTGAAAGAGAGACCATTGTGCGTACAGATGGTAGATTTTGTTTCTTCATACTTTTCTTTCTGCAACAAATTCGACCATAATGTCTCCTCTATAATGACATTCACTTGGCTCACAGGGTCAACTAGGACCCCTGTCACAATGTTCCCATTGAGGCGAGCAGGAATGTAAAGGAGAGAGGACTTATTGTTCAAGGGCATATCCTGTGAGGTGAACTTTACGTTCGGTGAACCAATCGCAGGCTATGTAGAAGGAGCAACCATAACCATGTTAATGTACGCCTCGGGCTAAGTGGTAGAATTTGAGTGATCAATAGTTAAGTTAGCAGAATGCGATAGAAACAGGTCCATGTATATCTACAATTCACTATTTTCCTTTGCCACTAATTTATTTGTACTTTGTTTACTCCCATCGAGACAAATAGTACCGTCCTCGATGCGGTCCTATATCTCGTGATGCAGGTGCATACAACGTTTGGTATCATGTCCGTTGACACGATGGTACTAATAGACGGTGTTTGCATCGTACCAATTAGGGTAAGTTTCCTTGAGAGGTTGAGGGTTCTCCAAGGTTATGATCTTATCCTTCAGCAACTTCTGCAAGATGGAAGAATAAGATTCTGCTAACTTTGTGAACTTTTTGTTGCACCTAAGGCCATTATCATTCATTGCGGCTACTACATTCACAACAACCTTACCTTTTCCTAATATTGATACAATAGATTTTCCTTCTGAATGGAAGCATAAGGAGGATCCCCCGAACTGGACTACCGTCTGTTGATACTCTTGTAATGCCGCACACAGATGCACGAAAGAGGGGTATTTCATAAGGGAAAACTTTTCCTACCATGGTCTCTATAGGTTCCCTATGAACACCTTTTGCATGTCAGAATCGGGCAATGGGTATGAGATCTGAGAGAAGAGCGCTTGATATCATGCTATGAAATTAGTAATCTTCTCATTATCCCCTTGTTTACATCAGATGAGATCCGAAAAGGTCATCTTCGATCTGATATTGGCTTGGAACTGTCAAAGAAACTGGTTTACAAGTTGATCAAATGAGAAAATAAAATTGTCAAGGAAAAATACTACTCGAGTGTTGTATCCTTAAGAGATCGAGGGAATAATTTTGCCATCAACACATCATGATTGCACAAGTTTGTACACATGGCATTAAAGGTGGACACATGCGTTTGCGGGTCTCCTTTGTCATCATACTTTTCAAATTTTGGAATCTCCATTCCTTATGGGAAGGGAGTACTTAGGATTGTTACTGACAATGGGCTATGTCAAAAAAAGGGATGAAAGATAGGTTGGGCTGAGGCCTGAGAGAGACTCGCAAGCTGGTTTTGCATACGACCCATATTCTAGAGCAAGGTGTTCAAAACAAGGTCAGTAGATGAGAAAGGACCAGTGGAGCCTCCAAAACCGCTGCCACCAGAACCACCTCCAGAACCACCTCTGGAGCCACCGTTGTGACTGCCACCAGAGCCACCACCACTAGTAGGGCCTCCATCGGTGCCACCTCCACCAAAGCCACCTCTGCCAATGCCACCTCTGCTACCAGAAGCACCGCCACTCATTCCACTAGAGCCTCTACCGCTAGGGGCAGTAGGAGGAGTGAAAATGAACCCAAGGGGCATTTTACTCGCCTTGATAGTGGGAGGATTTGAGAAGCAGAAGAGATGCTAATCGAGGGCCCTGATTTGGCCATGCGGATGGACATAGTGGGCATCAGAACACCTATTTGTCTTTCATAAGTATTGAGCACCTCTCCTCAAGTGGTATCAATCTAGGCCTATACGAAGGGACATAAGCTTCAGTTAGATTGACAAGGCCACGCAAGAATTTTATGCCTGTCTGATCCTTTCCCAACAAATGTCTCAATTCTCTAGTAATCCTAGTGGCTCTCACCATGTTTGGTGCTTTCTCCAAATGGTGCACAAGGTCTAGTAACCTGTTATCCAATGCCAAAAGGTTTTCCGTTGGGACATGCACAACCTCATTCTCATCCATGGACGAAGCCGTGGGGGATGCTGGAGGAGTAGGGATGTGAGTAGTCTCATCTACATAACCCATCTTGTTAGTGAAGCCCATAGGAAACCTAGTGGTAAATTCATTAGCTAAACCAGTGGAGAAACTGGAGGCAAAACTAGAAGTGACCTTTGTCTTCTCCATCGGTAAGTGTCGCACACAACACTTAAGGTTACAACAATCTCAAGACACGAGGGACAAGCTTCAACATAGACAAATGGGTAGACATTATTCATGTCAGGTTCTCCAAAAATGTAAGAGAGGGGGACCAATCACATCAAGGCTCTAGGTCATTGAGAGCTAAGAGCGGAGGGCTGCCCTAACTTACCTCACTTTAAAGGATGTCTTGGGGTGAGGATTGAGAATGAAGAGCATTGTATAGTGCTTCTGTCACTCTACAGACCCAAAGTTCAGGTTTAGGCTAGGCGAGCTAGTTTTCGGAGTCGGTATTGCACCTCAGACAACTCTTTGTTCGAGGATGGTAACGCAATTTTGGGATGACAATGCGGCGCACTATCGTCCGTATGGCTAGAAAACACAAAGTAGAACACAAACTACCTAAAAACTAACTGACAACCTAGCTAGTTGATTGTGACAAGAAAAATAGAATAAGAAAGTATGAGAAATAGAGACGAAGATGATAAAGCAAGTAAATGAAAGCTAAGGTGATGAAGATGATCTCACAAAAGCATCGATTCACCAGCTAGCTCCACACGCGCTTCCACCTACACACAAGAAAGAGGGAAAATTATTGGGGTTGTATAGGGGCCTACCTCAATCAGACCCCTGTTTTGGTGTTTCCACCTCCATGGACAACCAAAAAGCAATAGAGTAGACTATGCGATAAAGAAAGTAGAAGGAAAGAAAGATTGCAATAAACACTACAAAACAATATGTTACTCTATCAAATCACAAAGGAGGGGAGTGAAGCGTTACCACCTCCACCCAAAAGCTCACTAGCCAATGGAGGAGAATGCAAGGTATGGACTTGGAAAAGTCACCACAGCTGCAACGGTGATGAAGGGAGGTCTCGCAAGACTCCAAGCCCACACTTCTATGATAGCCTTCACACTTGCGACGTGGAGTTGATGGAGCTTCAAAATTGTTGCAATGCTCACAATGGATTGCTCGAAAATGTTGCTTGAGAGTGAAGAAGTGGAGTAGAAAATGATAAGAGGGAGTGATTGAATGTGTAGAGGATGAAATGAAGTAAGAATGAATGTTTTTGAAGGTAGGATGAGAAAGAATAGGGCATTTTCTGGTCAGTTGGTCGAAGAGGGACATTACAATTCAGCCCCAATCAAGTCTGTAACACCTCTACCAATTTCAAACATAGGAATCCATCAAGGACGACATCACGACACGTAGACGTCTATGCGCCACGCGTTCGTCCTTGAAAAATATTCTCTCACCAATGCACAAGACAAATTCTAAGTGGATGGAAGGCAAGTGGGTGATGTGGAATTTCGCCTTCAAATTTGATTTTCTAAGGTGAGGGTGTGTGAAAGGGGAATTTGCTTAAGGGGTGCAAATTTGCTCCTATACAATCCTAGCAAAATCATAGTAAGGATGAAAAACCCATTAGTAGAGGTACTTGCTCTTGTATGGTAGTGTATTGCTCAAGTATACAAATTATAAATGCATGTTATGGATTTTTTCATTACTTCAAATTGTTCTTCTACTTGGTTACAACCATACGATTTTCCTCCTCCCCTTTGCTTTGGGTGGTCAATTGCTTCTTGTAGAGTGTTGGAAGACTCCTCTTGTGTGTACAATGCCTTATATAAAGAATTCAAAGAGACATGAATGTTTTTTTTATTCAATTTTTTTTTTTCTTTTTGTTAGTACAAAAGCACACATGTGCAACATGTGATAGTTATAAAACCACCCCTTGTAAGGAATTGATGGTTTTGAAATTCTCCATTTCAAAGCTCATATTTATTTATGCTTGAATGTGTTTATCACCTAGGAGATAACTGAATTCTTTCTTTTATACTTATTAAACTTACAAATTTTGACTTTAAGCATTGTTTCGATGTAGATTGGGAATAGAAAAAAGACATGAACAATATGTTACCATATCCTAAAACTTATAAAACATTCAAAGTCAAAAATGTTGGAAAATTGTTGGCATTGATGTCAAAGGGAAGAAGAACAAATTGATACTATCATCTACTATCATTTTTTTGCTATCAAAGGAAAATATTTATTATGCTTTAATATTAATTTTGTGGTCTTAATGGGTTGGCTAACCCCATTCATGTGTGGCGCTCATATTGGTGAAATTGCCCTTCCTTAAGTTTGGACTAACCTATCAGAAAGATATAGAAATATTTAATATTTATCTTGAGTCTCAATGTTGGCCAACCTTCTTAGATTGGTGCCTACTTTGGAGAAATTAAAATAATTTGCAATTAAATTATTTAATACAGTCGACCCCCTCATAGAGGCGCCCCACTTTGGGAATTTAATATTTGAAATAAAATATTTATATATAAAGTTTGGTCGACCTCTTTGGGAGAGTCACATCTCTTGGATGAAGAGCTATTTGAAGAGGCATGATGAAGGTATTTAAGAGAGTTTGTGGAGTGCATTTGAAAGCAAGAAATCATTCCTATTTAGAGAAGATCTTAAGCAATTAAAATAAGACTTCAAGAGCAAATTTAAAAGAAGTTTGTGAGCAAATCTAAAGGTGATTTAGAGTAGATATATAAGTTGATTTGGAGCAGACCTTTAAGGCAGATTTATAACAATTTAGGGCAGATCTAAAAGCGATTTAAGATCATATTTATAAAACATCATTCATAGCAAATTTATAAGCAAAAACTGTTGAAGATTTGAGCAAACCTTTTGAGGTATTTTATTGCAGATTTATGCCAAAGTTGTGAGCAGCTTTATGAAGGTTTTTTAGAAAATTGGTGGGAGAGTTTACAACATATAGTTGCGAAGGTATTAATGAAATTTTTTGAAGCACATTGAAGCGCCTATACTCAAGAAGACAAACATAATATTGATTTGGAGGTTGGTGCCTCTCATTAGAAGAGATCAATGCCTCTTGCTAGGTTGGTGCTCAATTGTGGGGATTGATGTCTCTACTAGGTTGGTGCCTACAAATATTGTAATTGGGGATTGGTGTCTCTAGTGGGTTGGTGCCGACAAAGATTGTAAGAGAAGTTTCATATAAGCAATATTTTTTTGTAGTTTTCTCCCATAAAGGTTTCCACATAAATCATGTGTTATTGTGGTGTATAATTGTTAGATCTTGTGTTCAATTGACATTTCTATGGTTGTTAAGTTTTGAAAAAGTAAAAGAATGTCTTATACTGATTCACCCCCCTCTCAGTATAAGTGTGTGCTCATCAGAAAACATCAGTGTTTGAGGATGCATGTCTTGAATATCTAGCCACAAGTGTTAGACCCCTAGACACAAGTCTCCAACACCTAGAGTCAAGTGCCTCACTAGAAAGTGTCCAAAATCACCAAAGATAATATCACAAACTTCCTAAGTCCATTTTTGACATTATTTTTCTGTCCAATCACATTTTTCTCACTTTTCTTAGAATTTTCACGGCATAGTCTATTTCTATTTTTAATCCCAACTCTTGTGATTTATTATATATTTATAATGTTTAAATTTTACCTAAAATTTGATTTTTTTGAAATATAGTAATCACATTGGAAAGAAAATTCACTCTTACAACAACACTTAGTAGGTAAAACTTGATCAACCTCCTCTTCTTTTAATGCTAATTTGTTTAAATTACAATCCAACCATTGTTTCACCCACCTTGTTGATTCTCTTTAGTCTATTATGAACCAACTTCTAAATTCCAACCTTTCTCCCCCTCCCATTCATCCTCTTGATCCTTCTCTTCATCTCCCTCATCACTATGATTCTAAATATTTTTTCCAATATCAACATGTGCTTGTCCACACCACTAAGAAGTGTTTGGTATTAAGGTATAAGTTGATCTCATTGATATAAGTGTAACTCATGTTAATGACTATAGTGATAAAGGAAACAAATTTGTAGCACCACCAAACTAAAATCTACAATATATAAAAATCCATTTCCTTATCATAATTAGTTGAACAATGCAAATCATATCCCTGATGCTTCCCTTCCTTCTCTTAAGGATTTTTTTTAACTTCCTTCTCCTTCTCCACTACCTTCTAGTCAATTACCACCATTTACTCTTGATGAATTTTTTGGTGCTCTTGCTGCACAACCTTCTTCTATACTACTCTTATGATCTCCCTTGATGAAATTCTTGGTAATAATTATTGTGGTTCTTTATATATTGAAGGCATAGTGAATTTATGATCTACTAGTGGAATTCTTATGGACCCTTGTTATTCTTTTAATATTGGTATAGAGGATTTTTATGCAAACTTCCACCAAGAATATTATGTTGCATTTGGGGTTGTGTTCAAATTCTTCAATATAACTTTCATTAATATCTAGGGTTTCCTTATTCTACTTATTGAAGTAGGTTTGAAGGAATTACTTACTTTATGTCATATTATTCCTACCTTAGACCACTTTAGTATTCTTCTAAGACATCCATGGGTTGAGCAATCCAAAGTCACCCCCTCTATCCTTCACTAATGCCTAAATTTCATTCATAATAATGAGGTGATCATAGTCCAGTGTCGTGTGTACCAACCTCTCTTAGAGTCGAGCAATGTCTCCAATGCTTGCTTTACTTCTAGACCCACAAACCTTCCTTATGAATGCCATGACACATTATTCAATATGTACAATTCTTTTAAATAGCACTAATCCACACTCCTACATGTAACCCAACTCTTTCTATTTGCCCTTATGAGTAACTTTTTCCAAGCTTGTGTAGACTTGAGGGCATCAACATTTGTCTTCATTCTCCCCCAACTTCTTCCTTTGGTACTACTTCATGTCCTCCTAGGCCTAGATGCCAACCAAAAAAAAAACCGAAACCACCTCCTATCCAACCTAAACCTCCTACTATTCCTCCATCTACTCTTCCATGATCACTTTTACCCACCCCCAATCTTCCACCTAGTCTTAAACCTCCAACCCATTAACATCCTTTGCCTCCTAAGCCCCAACATAAGAAAAAAATTACACCCTAATCTAAGATTCTATCCTACCAACCACAACCCACCCTTCCTATCTCATATGATGCATTAACCTCTACTCCTAGCCTCCCTCCACCCATCATAACTTCCACTTTATCTATTCTTGTTGTTGACTCTTTGCCACCTTCTAGTGATCCTCTTGTTTCCATTACTAAGAATTCATTTTAAGGATCCTCTCACTAATTTTCATGTTATTAATATCTTACTCCTTTCGTTGATGCTACTCGTTCTAAAAGTACCTTTGTTACTCCTTTAGATTCTATTACTATTTTTATTGTTGTTAGTTATCCTATGCTTATAATTATTCCTCCTCTTGAGGATTTTATGTTTCAGTCTACAATAGATATTCTCTCTTCTCATCTATTTTAACTATTGGCAATACCCATGCTTTTGAGCCTATCATTTGAGTGGACCTTTTTGATATGATATGTAATGAAATAACTTTCACAAGAATAATATAATATGAAGTATGTTGCAAATACTTGATAATAATATGCCGCTTCGAGGGGGAAACCTCCTAATCCACTTCGAGGGGGATACATCCAATATCCTTCAATAAGGACTCAATACTCAACATGATGATAATAATGTTGCAAGGTGTGTGCCCTTGGTCTCCTTGTGTTGTGCAGTGTAGCGGTCGGGTTTGTGACATGGCTTAACTGCCTCCCATGGATTCATTAACTCTAGTGGTTGTATCGGGCATTAACATGTTGATCTTTTGGTGCAATGACAACCATCTGTGCAACAATTGGTATCAGAGCCTACGTCACGGGTTCGAACCCCTCACTCGCGTTGGGGGGATTGTTGCAAGGTGTGCACCCTTGGTCTCCTTGTACTATGCAACATAGCACTCGGGTTCGTGACATGGCTTAACTGACTCTTGTGGATTCATTAACTCTGGTGGTTGTATCAAGCATTAACAGGTTGATCTTTTGGTGCAACAACAACCATATGTGCAACAAATAACCTACCTATACCTCCTATATATACCATACTTATGCCTAGGATATCACCTAGGCCGACCTAGATAACCCTATATAAGCCTTAGGCTGACCTAAATAACTAAATAATAATATAATAATTATAATATGACTTAATTAAGAGTTAAGGTAGCCATAAGTTGACTACTCATAACACTATACACACTATAGGGGTAAGGGCATAACATTGCCCTCCTCTTTACAAAAGCATTGTCCTCAATGTTAACTTTTTCTTTTTCTTTTTCTTCTTCTTCATCTCCTTTTTTACTTCGGCTTCTTTTTCTACTGCTTCTTCTTGTTCCTACTCTTGTTCTCTCTCTTTCTCTTTCTTACTTTTAATTCTTCTTCTACTGCTGCTTCTTGTTCTTGTTCTTCTTGTTCCTACTCTTTTCTCGCTCTTGTTCTTTCTCTTTCCCTTGCCTTTTTTTCTTGTTCTACTTCTTGTTTTTGTTCTTTTTGTTCATTTTTGTTGCTACTTGTTGTTGTGAAGAAGGACAATAAAGATAATTTTGAAATAAGTCACACAAATAAAGTCAAAATACTCTCTCTTTTTTTGTAACAATCAAGGACTAGGTCGCACTTTCCTAGAAAAATCTCCCAAAAATTTGGTGATTTGCAACCTTAAGAGTGAGGTTTTTGGAAACCCTAATTTTGTAATAAATCACTTCTTTTTGCTTGAAATTTCCTACAAATTTTCCTATATTATCCTTTAGTATATCTTCAAAAACCCACTAAAAATTAGGATCCAATTCTTCAAGATTTGTGAGATATACACCTTCCAAATAAATTGGGAAGAAACCCTAATTATGTAATAATTCACTCAATTATGCTCCAATTCCTTTGAAATTTGCACTGTAGATTCTTAGATATTCTCTTCAAAAACCCTTTAAAAATCAGAGAAAAATTCATAAAAAAAATAGAGAGATATGCTCTTCCTAAAATCACCTCCAATATTAAGAAAACGCCTTGCCTCTACGATGCCAAGATCATGCTCTGATACCACTTGTAATGAAATAACTTGCACAAGAATAATATAATATGAAATATGCTACAAATACTTGATGATAATATGCCACTTTGAGGGGGAAACCTCCTAATCCACTTCGAGGGGGATACCTCCAATAGTCTTCAATAAGGACACAATACTCAACATGATGATAATAACCTACCTATACCTCCTATATATGCCATAATTGTGCTTAAGATATCACCTAGGCTGACCTAGATAACCCTATATAAGCCTTAGGCTGACCTAAATAGCTAAATAACAATATAATAATGATAATATGACTTAATTAAGAGTTAAGGTAGCCATTAGCCGACTACTCATAACACTATACACACTATAGGGGTAAGGGAATATCATGATATACCTACTTGAGTACTCTACCAAGAGCTTTGAGAATGATGATTCCCTAATGACTACTACATAGAACTCATTGCTTGATTACTCCTCATTCATGTTTTCTTATGTCAATTGATTTCCTTATTCTTTTTAATTGGGTGTCTCATGCCCATTGTCTCTCACTATTGGTGAATGAGGTATGTTATCCTTGAAGTGTATTCCAATTCTTGGTGAGGCACATTATATTTGTGTCTATGATGTTTATACTTGTTTTATATATGTCCTTTATATCCCTCTTTTATTTAATATCTCTACTTACATAAATAATCTGGCAAAAATACAAGGCACCTATATATTTATATATTCTTCATGTTGACCCAAATATTTTAGGATTATTTATATTCTACTTCCTCTATATGTTATATTATCTCATGTTTACTACTTATGTCATAAAAATTCTCTTTGTATTTTTCCTCTCCATGTATTTTTTGGGTGATGTAAAGCATTACAACATCTATACCTTTCTCACATTGGCCCAAAAATATTATGCCTTTCAACCTTGTTTGTTGCTTCATGCCTCTTCCCATTTATTTATTTGTGTATGTGACGTGGAGCTAGAGAATGATGATAATACATAGTGCTCATATTATTAGGACTAATTCCATTTCCATAGATCCCTTTGAATGCTTTGTTTTTCCTACTTGTGTGCACATGCTTCTATAGAATGTCCCTCATCTGAATTCACATTTTTAGTGTTATTATTTCCACCTCATATTTTTTGCTTCTCATTTTTTGTTTTATTTAAGTTCCTTCCACTTGTTTTCTTGATTCATATGCTCGTACTTCTTCATACTTGTTACAAACATTCTTTTCCAATTTTCTCTTTTTGTCTCCCATTTTTAAAGTTCCTTAATTTATACATTTTATATTATCCTCTATGATGAACTTCTAGGCACTTAAGACCTCTTTTTGTTTTTCGCATGTTATCTCTTTTAGATACACAACTCTATGTTTTATATGTTCCTCTTTCTATCTACTCACATACTTCTACATGTGCATTATATTATGTTATAAATCACTTATATATGTAGCTACTATAACTCAATCTACTATTGCCTACACTTTTGCTTCTTACTTGATTCACTATGGTAGTCCCTACATAAAGCTATATTATTTAATTAACTTACTTCTATATAGGCCATGGTTCCATGTATTCTTTTGAATGCTATAATCCTTCAATTACTATCTTCAAACAAAATGCTTTCTTTTCTCCTATTTCTCACACTTTTCTTTGGAGAAACTTTTCTATTTCAATTGTGGATAGCATTCCCTTAAATTGATCCCTCTTTTCCTATGCTCTTACACTCAAGTGCTCTATTTGTATATTACACTTGAACTTGTATTTAAATTCTATTGTTATCTTGATTGTTATATCTTACCTATTCCTTTGGGAAATATTCTATTATTCATACTATGGCAACAACTCCTTTATCATTCCCCCTCTTTCTATGTTATCTGTAGACACCTAAATTTGACTAACATATTTTTTCCAAAACATATCATTTTTTGTCATCAGGTCTCATCAATTCGTCTTCTACATTTAATTTAATTAACATTATTTCTCCTTCATCCTAGATAACTACATAATTTTTAATTGACTATTCATTTAAATTTTAAATTTTCCCTCCATTTCTACTTTAATTAAATAATTTCAAATGATTTAATCAAACCATCTATTTCACCACTTTTCCTCTATTAATTTATTCCCCTCTTGTAAGTTGATTAAAAATTTCTAATTATTTAATTGATTTATTTCAACACTATTTTTTTCCCAAATCACATTAATTGAATAATTATTTAATTAAAATTAATTATTCTTCTCAACATTATCCTCTTCTAAAATAAATAAAATTATTTATTTTTCCCTTTACACATGAAATAAATAAATAATTAAATTAATTATTTATTAATTACTCATGCATTCCACCTCACCGGTCAACTCCCACTAACTTTGAGTTCACTCCTCAATCAATTCAATCCTCTATCCATTCTATTATATTTCACTAACAGTTAGTCACACTTATCTCTTCAATCAATTCTCCTAACTAATCCATACGATCAGTTAGCTCAAATCATGTAGTTAATTAACTCCTCATCAATTCCTCTCAAACATTCTTAGCCATTGATCTTGCCAGTCTCACATTTGATCTTAACCTTTGATAGGTATCACCTAAAATCTGTAAATTCAACTATCATTCATCTATTATTCCTCTCTCACTCATTGCAAGAAATCTATACGCATATCATCCTAAAGTGCTTTATGCTAAAATATGAGAGAAACCACACACACCCTTCTTCAAGGCTAATTAAAGAACAATGGAGCTCAACAAGGTCATCATGTAGGTTTGCATTTGTTTATTCATTTGATTTCCTTGTGCTTCATTAGTGATTTTGGAAATTTCATTGTGTTTGGTTATTATTTGCCATTTATTTCATTGTCCATTTTCATGATCCACATATCTATTTGGATACTCTACTACTTGTACATTTGAAATTGTTCATTTCTCCTCTTATTTCCTTTCCTTAGATTGATCTAATGCAATTCTTGGGCATCAATTTAAGGAGGATCATACACTCTACTTCTCTATATATTCTTGATTCCAATACCACATTTCTATTTTGGTTTGGCTTGGCCTCCTTTATTATGTTTAGTGGTGACAACATAAACATTTTTGGGGGGGGGCTATCCTACTCCATATGGTAGATTTATCACAAACAATACCCATCTTACTACATTTTATTTTGGATCTAATTTTACCCCTATTTCCATTTCTATATGCTTATATTGACTCATTTATAACCTTCTATTCTTACTCCTACTCTATGTGATCCTTTACGGATCTCCATGCTTGTATTTCCTTTCACTTTTAATATGGTAGATACATATATAATAAATAGGAAGTTTTTGTGATTTCGTTTCATTTTCTCTCTTTATTTCTATTAACATGATTTCTTTTGATGAATAATAACTTCTCATTTTCTTTCCTAGGTGCATTCTAGATTCTAAGCATATATTGAATTTTAAAAAATGAAATAAGTTAAAGAGTATGAAATATTTTGTATCCTTTACAAATTTCAATTATCAATGTAATGTACTTTTGCTCTTAGAGTACTTCTTCACTTATTTCCATCAACCTACTAATGCAGAAGCAAAATTTAAGGTCAAAAATTGTATAATTTGCAATCTTCACCTTATGTTTCTACACTCATTTTGGTTTCCATTCATATAGTGATGTTTAGGCATCATTTCACCCATTTTCCAACCAAAATAACTATATTATACATGCAATACAAAGATAAAAAAAGTCTTAGATTCATGTCCACTACCTACCCTTGAAAGTTGGAAACCCAATTCCTCAAGGACACTAACACCCCTTGGTGCTCATTTCCAAGTTCATATTTAAAATTTAGGTCCCAGTGACCTTTAGAACCTTGATTTTGACTATGTTTTCTAGCAAGTGTTCCCTTGGAATCTATCTACAAACTTAGTATACCCACATTGTGAAAGTTTTTAGTTCTTCATCCATTTGCATGCTAGAGCTTATATTTTGATCTTGCAAAATCAAATGTGATCCACTATATTTTTAGTAAAGTGTATTTTAGACCTCCCTTTTGGCCTTTCACACAACTCCATAGTTGAATATATCTCTCTCTCTCTATATATATATATATAGCATTATCATTGTCCTATCCAATCTCTATTTCCCCTCTTGGTTGATCTCCTTTTTATGCTTTAACATCCTTGCTTCAAAAATTGTCTCTCTATCCCTTCCTTTCTTTAGATGTGAACACCTAAATCCATCCTTAGCATCCTTAATTGCATATTCATGTGGCATAGAAATATCCTAATCTCTCCTCTATATCACTTGCACACAACACCATAGTTTAGATTCTTACCTAGGGTCATCTATTCATAGATCCAAATCTCTACACACATCACCAAACCACCAAACTTAGGGATACAAAATCATGTCCAATATTTTATGTGCTACTATGAATGACAAAATAGGTCAAATAGGGGACTATCTAAGGAAATTTTACCTTAGCACTAGCTAAAATTTTCTCCCCTCATATTTTTGCCACTATTATCTTAGTACAAAGGATAGATGATAATATTTGCATGATAGAAAGGCTTGAAAAAATATGTGATCAAATCCTAAAATTTATACAACATTCAAAGTTGAAAACATGAAGAATTGACACCTAAACATGAGCACTAAGACATTGCGCATGAGTGCCTGACAACCAAAGATGAGCTCCCCAAAAATCAAATTTGTTAGAAAGTGCCCAAAATCACTAGAGATGATCATTTAGCTTTACTAAGTTGATTTATGACTATGTTTATCTAGACATGTTTTTATATCCCTTAGAATTTTCATATCATATTCAATTTCTATTTCCAATCCCAACTCTTGTGATTTATTATATTGAGATAAGATTTGAATGTTCATGTTTTTTTGAATATTATCTAAAATCTGTTTTGTTTAAATATAGTAGTCAAATTAGAAAGAAAATTAAATCTTAAAACAATAATTTAAAGGTAAAATTTGATCTTTTATCAAGATAGACAAGATAATCTTGTGTAAACTCGCACTTCTTTCCATTCAATAGAAGCATAGCCTTCTCTAAAACTTACAAAAACTTCTCTAGATTCTTTATTTGCTCCTCATAGGTCCTACTAAAAACTAAGATATCATCTAAGTAAATGATGTAACAATCATCAATAAGTGGACATAATACCTCATTCACAAGCCTTGTGAAAGTTGCAAGTGTGTTGCATGGCCCAAATAGAAGCACTAGCCCCCAAAAGAGATTATGTCTTGTCTTGGATGTTGTTTTCCATACATGATGCAGGAGCATCCCTAGTTGTAAAGCAATCTTGCATCAACTAAAAACATTTATTTTCTTGCAATCTAATCAGTAGCTATCTCAGCAGTTTCTTCCGTGTTTTTTGCCATCGTCATTTCTCAGCTCACGGAGTAGGATATAGATTCTACACATGGTCATCTACAACATATCTAGATTTCAAGTGATTTGCATTCATTTGTAAAAAGTTATTGCTCTTAGAATTTCACTGCCAATTCTCAGACAGAGCATTCAAGGCCTATTTGGCTTAGATTGGTTGTGCAGAACTTTTTTTGGAACGTGCGAAGCTTAATGGAACATCATTCAAGGCATTTTAGGTCCAAGGGAACTTTCTTGGAGATCTGAAATACTTTCCATCTCCCGATGGGTTATCTTTTCATGTTCTTGGTCGATCTACATGTTTGATCTTGTATTGGGGTTTTAAGCCCTTAAGGCCGACAAAAATCATACTTGGAGCTTGAGATTCATATTTTAAGATCTTTGTAATCCATTAGAAAGTAGTGAGTAGTTAGGTAGTTCCTAGATAGAAGAATATTTTAAGTTGTCTTTGTTGGACTGTAATAAGGCCTTGTGCCAATTGTAACATCTTGTAATGCCCTTGTGACAGGCCTATGAGCCCTAGTTATTCTGCATATGAGGCATATGATGCATGTAAGATTGCAAGTTATTGAATCTATGATAGTACATGTTTGCTCAACATTTCCTATGTAATTCTGTTGTGTTGAACTCTAGCCTACATGGTTGGACAGTCATTTTTGGACCCTCCATATGTAACTGCACCAAGTGGTCTCAAAGTGAGTTTGCAAGTATTGAGAAGGAATTCCTTGTGGTGAATAGATCGTTGAACTGAGGTAACCTACAAGTGTTTTAAACCAAGCGCCAATTGTGAGGCAGTTGAGACCTTATAGCCAGATCGTCGAATTGAGGCAATTGCATTAGATCCAAGGAGAGAGATGCCACTGGGAAGAGCGCATGTTATAGCAAATGTTGTTGGATGAATGGATGAAATGGAAATGATCAGAGAAATGAGTCCAGTTGGATGTTGTAGAAGAGGATATAGGGAGAGGTCTAAACCCTCGACATGTAGACGAAAGTGATGATGATAAATTAGATCATGCTACAAATCAAAATGAAGAAAACCTAGAAGAAGAAGATTTAGATCAGGTAAATATGTTAAAAGTTATTTCCAAGATTGGTAAGAGACCTAGAATTGAAATTTAAAATTATGCAGGAAATTTAAACCCTGAGGAATTAATTGATTAGATTAATGATATGGAGGAATACTTTGAGTATGAAGAAATTGAAGATTCAGAAAGAGTGGTATTTGAAAAAACTAAGTTAAAAGGACATGTTATATGGTGAAAAGAGATAAAATCACAAAGTGGGATAGGATGGTGACAAAGTTGAAAAATCAATTTATACCTACTGATTATGAGCTTGAATTGTTGAAAAGGGTGCAAAATCTTAGGCAAAAGGAGAAGTGTGTGAAGGAGTATACTGAAGAATTCTACAAAATGATCATCAAGGCTAGGCATAGTGAAGCAAGCAAGGAGAAAGTTGCACAATACATCGATGGACTAAGAAAAACATCCAAGAAGAATTGAGCCTAGTGAAGATGACAACAGTTGAAGAAGCATACCAATTTGTGTTGAGGTTAGAGGAAAAGTTCAACAAGAAGTTTGAACAAAGACAAAGCAGTGCAAGAGGAAGATTCCAGAGAAGCAGATCACAATTCAGAGAGAGATGACCATATGTAGAGTGAAACAAGGATGGAAAACCCTACCGCAATGAAGAGAAGGACAAAGATTCATATTATAGAGGAAGATAGGATCAAAATTTTTACTGCAATGATAGAGGAGGTCATAATTCCTACCGCAATGATGGATATAGGAGAGACAAAGGAATATCTAAGAAGAGACCATTCAAAGGAACCTATTTCAAGTGTGGAGGTGAAGGAGATAGAGAATTTGAATGTCGTCAGGGAAGTACCAGTAAGAGAACTGGGAATACTAGAAGAACAACCTATGTGGATGAAGAACCTGTTGGATCCTCTAGTTCGTGAAACTAGAGAAAGGTGAGTCATTAGTTATGGGGAGATCTTTGATGCATGAAGAAATGACTGAGGAACCACTGCATAGGAAGAATTTATTTAGGACAAGATGTAAATCTAGAGGAAAGGCATGTAAAGTTATCATTGTGTAGAGAAGGGGGATTCACTACTCATGAGTCTCTTTATTCTCAAGAGACTCCCAAGGGGCGAATTTCCCTAAACTACCTCAAGGAACAAAGCGAGAGTTCTAGAATCTGAAGGAGTAAATCACAAAGGTTTTTTGGACAGACTAACAAGCTCTCAGCCAAAGGATGACAACGTGGAATAAGGATGACAACGCGACACACTAGTATCCCAAAGGCACATTGGTGTCTCGTAAAGACCAAGAAGCGAGAATATCCCAAAAAACAACTTAGTGACTACTAACAATCAGATTGCTGAGAACTTATAGAATGCAAGAAGGTAACAAAATGTAATAGAACTGAAATAAAGTGAAGTGCAAATGATAAAGTTAAAGAGGATGAGAGATAGAAGAAGATCACAAAAACCCAAGTAATGGAGCCTCTAGCAAATGAATGTATTCAATACCTGCATACATAAGATATGGAGAAAATGCTGGGGTTGTATAGGGGTTTTCCTTAGTCAAAACCCCGTTTTGGTGTTCCCACCTCCATTGACAGCCAAATAGATAAAGAAAGTGAACAAAGTAAGCAAATATGAAGTGATAAAAGCAATCCCCGCTCAAGGAGGAGAACCCGTATCACAAAGTAGAGATGCAATTGATAGGGGATATGAGAAATCCCAAGATGCTTGCAAGCACAAGGTAAGAGGGATATCAACTGCAAGGCTTAAGGAATCCAAAGAGAGAGGCAAAGATAGTTGCAAGAGCCAAGAGAGCTACAAAGAGTGTTGTAAGGACATGAGATTGCTTGAGGTTGTTGTAACAAGTGAGAGGTTTGTGCAAGCAAGAGAGTAAAGAGGGAAAGGAGAGTCTATGCAAGGGAGAAAGCTCTAGAGAGATAAAAAAAATTGAATGGTTGGATTAAAAAGAGAGAATGGGAGGAAAAAGAAGCTTCCTGGGTAGTTACAAGTTATCCTGAGTCGTTACCATTGACAAAGGTAAGTGACAAGTGGAAAACATGCTTGGAAACAGTAGTTTGAACATTGAAATGTCATAGGACACTAGTGTAGCATGCAAATGTCCATGCGGTGCGCTAGTGTCCAAACAGATCATGCTGCAAAATGACATGAATGGGAAAAGCACATGGTTTGACGCAAAGCTGACATGCGAAGGTAGCTACTTAAAAGGGGTCCAGAGCATCTTGAGAGGGAAAAATGTTGATGCAAGGGCTAAAATGAGCCTACACAAGTTCTAAGGGAGTGGACACTAAAGTGAATACAAAAATGTATGTGAAATTGCAAGGGGTGCAATTTTATGCCATTACATTTTTCCCCCACTTTAGCGAGCATATGAATCTACATTTGTATGCATGCTAAAGGAAAACTACTAAACATAAATAACATCATTATGCCAAAAGGATACTATAGAGGAAGCAAATAACTCTTCGAACCAAGTAAGCATGCCCCCAGGCTGAAGACCTACAAAACAAACACATTAGACAAGAAATACCTACACAAGACAAGAATATTAGAACATAAAAACCATTACATCATGAGGTTAGAATATATGAAAACACACACACACAAGCATGCAACAAACTAAAGGATTTGAGTTAGCAAATTGAAAGAGACCTTGATGTAAAAGGTTGTCTCAGTACTATGCATTGTCCCCAAATTAAGACATAACACATAGAAGAATTCTTAAACAAAAAGAGGATTGTAAGGATCTATTGCTTCGAGAGAAGAATGCACCCAAAAGTTAGGGAAGCAACCAATGTCGAAGAGAGAAAGAAGTATATACCCAGGATGAAGAAGATGCAGATCTTCAATCCGGTATACACAATTGAGAAGAAAGAGAATTTAGGAGGGAGATGGAGAAGCTAGAAAGGAATGAAAATTCCAAGAGAGATGGCTCCATAGGTCCTTAAACCTAAGGAGAGTTAAACAAATGTGCCACAAATCCGCAGACCTATAGAAGGTAAACAAAAGACTATGTAGGTACTCTCTCCCATAGAGTTGAACAAACTACATAGGAGGCCCATAGACCAACGGTGAACAAATCCTATGGGATGAAAGCACTTTACAAGTCCTCAAACTTGCAAAAAAGGCACCCCAAGTACTCTCTCCTGAGGGAAGCCCGATGTCGGGGATTCCTCAGAGTTGGATTGGGCCTTACAAGTGTTTGGTCCTGCAGGGTTGATTGAAAAGCAGCTTCACAAGCACACCTGCAAGCAACATGTTAATCCACAAACTAAACATGTTAGGAAAGCTTGATGTAAAGGAGCTCTACAGGTTCTCGGTCTTGCAGAACAAGACTAATCAGATGAACTTGTGGCTGCTACAAGTTGCGCTACAAGATAGTCATAGAAAAGATAAGTCTAGTCATGCTTCCCCCAAGCTATACACCAATGAATTTGCTTGAGAGAAAAGGATTCAAAGGGGGGTCCCTTGGGAACCCTTCAAGACAAAAAGGGTCCCATTCAAGGGACGCTTCATTTGAAAGACCTAGAGAGGAAAGGGGGTCCTTAGAAGGACGCACATCTCTAGAAGAAGTTATCATTGCCCCCAACATACAGGGGAGGAGAACCATGCAAGATACTTAGAACATACAGGATAGAGGTAGACCTCGATATCACTTGTCATTTGAAGAAAATATAGGTGCATCAATAAACGGGAGTTTGATGGCACCAAAATCACAAAGTTGTTGTATCTTATCCTTGAAGGCCTTACATTCACTAGTGGACTGGTCAAGCACTCGATGGTATGCATAGAAAGAATGTTTTTATTTATCATGCTTATGGAATTTATTATGTGCAGGAGAAGGAAGAGTAATCAAGTGGGATTTTAGAAGCCTCAACAAAATCGCTCTTTCTCAGATAAAGAATGAGGAGCAAGAAGCAAGCCTTTCTCTTGTGGAGAAAAGTTTGACTACTCACAAGAAGAAGGCACAAAGACAACGGATAATGGTGGATGAATCAATCCGAGAGAACGAGGTTGAGTGGACATCATGTCGACATTCAACCATGGTTTCCATTTAGATTGTTCATCTGAGTAACCAAGCCCCAAATTATGCTTGTGAGGTGCACATTCTATAGGGACCTAAATGCCTTGCTCATTATGCCCACAACGTTTACGCCCATAGCCATATTTGGAGATGAGCTTAAAACCAGGGCCATAATGTGTTTGCAAATCTCAAGAAGGAGGATCTACATAGAGAGTATTATTCCAACAATCAGGATTACACTCCTTTATGGGATCACCATCAGCCTTCTTGATAGGATTGCCAACATTAGCCTCTTTAGTAAAAGTGTAATCATCTTCCCTAGAAGGAGGAGGATCGATATTAAGGACATGACAACTATTGCTCACATTATCCCGCAATACAAAAGAATAATCATCTTTGATAGCAGGTTTGGACGATGTTTTTGGAAGGCTTAAGAGGATCGGGTCAACTTTATATTCTCCAGTAAAGGATTTTGTAAAGTATAGAGAACCCCAATCATCACCAATACATGTATTCTTTTGAGGAGATGAAGGAGTAGACTTAATATTTCTCGCTTCCGAAGGATCTTCTTCAGGGACATCTAACTCAAGAGTATCCTTTGTAGTAGATATTGTTGGAGTAAACATCGACACATTGGAAGACTGAAGGAATAAGAGTAGGCACAACTGAAACCTAACCAACAACTGCAATTTTCACATAAGTGTGTAGCCTTAGGGTCAGCCTTGATTGTGACTACTCGCTTATTACAAATTAACTTAATAGATTTATGCAAGGTAGATGGGACTGTGCCCATAGCATGAATCCACGATCTACCAAGAAGAAGGTTATATGGTAATTTTTCTGACATAACATATACAAGGGTGGGTACAGTAATGGGTCCCAACCTCAAAGGCAAGACTATCATGCCTAGGGCTTGTCGACTGACATTATCTAACCCACAAATGTCAATGGAAGAAGCATTAAGAGAAGATGAATCAATATTAATCTTAGGAAATAGATCAATGCTACATACATTGAGTGTCGAACCAACATCAATCAGAGCATGTTTAATGCCAATACTATTAATGTTAACTATAATCATCGGAGGATCCGCTTGCTTCTGCACTTCTAGAGGTGGGAGTTCATGTGGATAGAACGTAATATTCGGCGAATCCACATGAATATGAGCTATCAATGCATTAACATCTTGTGGCCTGGTAGAAGAAGGAAAGAGGATCTTTTGCGAGGCTTCTTGAAGCATGCCTTGGTAAACCCAAGCATATTGAAGCAAATCCCACAATGAGATCTTAGTTGGAGTAACTCGAAGTTGCTCGACAAGATCACAATCACTGAGTGCTTTAGTCGTAGGTTTAGGAGCTTGAAGAAGGCTTGGTTGTTTATTCATTCTATTCTTATAAGTATGGGCTACCACTCTATAATAGGGAGCCATAGAAAGATCAGGAGAATCACTATCAAATGGGACACCGTTAATAGAAAAATCCTTTTAGGATAAGGACAAGTTGGAGTCAGATAAGTAACCAATCTCTTAGGCCTTTGAGGAGTAGCAGAGACATAGATTACATTGACAGAATCATCACAACTAGTGGAATAATTATTTGAATACATATTCTCAACATTGATCCGAGGAGGATCAAATGTGGAAGGAGATTCATCATTCTTCGCTAATGCATCATCTCTAGAGGAGAGTGCATTGGAAGAGAGAAGAGATTCATCATTCACTAATGCATCTTCTCTAGAAGAGAGTGCATTGGAATGAAGATGAGGTAGAGTAACATTAAGAAAGGTATCAATGATTTCATCTTCTTGCAACAAGATATCCTCTGAAGCAAGAGGAATTTTGTGAGAACGATCAAAGGCACCGAGTGACATGGGTAAAGCCAAGTCACCATCATATGCATCAAATGGAACATCATTAACATTTTGAATATAATTAGATACTAAACTCATAAAAGAGGATATTAAATTCATTTTGGATATAAGAAATTAAATATGATAAATAGTGAATAGACAAGTCGATTGATCCAAAGCAGTCTAGAGGTGACAAAATTGAGAAAAACCAAAAATCCAAAATTTTGGATTTTTTTGGTATTTTCTATGTTATAGTAATTTACATTTTCAGAGGTCTTCAGAGCAGAATTTGGGGTCTAAAATTTGACTGCCGAAGGCACAATATTTTAGTGACTAAATTAGTCCTCTTGGAGACCTTTCCAATGATGCAAACGGTTTTGAATTCCAATCACCGAGTCAAAAATTATGACCCCACCAAGTCGAGGTAAATAAATTCCTAGTTTTTTTAAAAATATTGTGATTCATGTCAGGTTCACCAAAATGTAGAGAAGGGGGATTCGCTACTTATGATTCTCCTTATTCGCAAGAGATTCCCAAAGGGAAAACTACCCTAAACTACTTTAGGGAACAAAGTGAGAGTTCTAGAATCCGAAGGAGTAAATCACAAAGGTTTTCTGGACAAATTGACAAGCTCTCAGCCAAAGGACAACAACATGAACTAAGGACGACAATGCAATGCGCTAGTGTCCTAGAGGTGCACTAGTGTCTCATACAGACCAAGAAGTGAGAATATCCCATAAAACAATTTAGTGACTACTAACAATCATATTGTTGAGAACTTACAAAATGCAAGAAGGTAACATAACTAAAATGAAGTGAAGTACAAATGATAAAGTTAAAGAGGATGAGAGATAGAAGAAGCTCACAAAAACCCAAGTAATGGAGCCTCCAACAAATGAATGTATTCAATACCTGCATACATAAGATCTGGAGAAAATGTTGGGGCTGTATAGGGGTTTTCCTTAGTCAAACCCCCGTTTTGGTGTTCCCACCTCCACTGACAGCCAAATAGATAAAGAAAGTGAACAAAGTAAGCAAATATGAAGTGATAAAAGCAATCCCCGCTCAAGGAGGAGAACCCATATCACAAAGTAGAGATGCAATTGATAGGGGATATGAGAAATCCCAAGATGCTCGCAAGCACAAGGTAAGAGATATATCAGCTACAAGGCTTAAAGAAGCCAAAGAGAGAGGCAAAGATAGCTGCAAGAGCCAAGAGAGTTGTAAGGATGTGAGAGTGCTAGAGGCTGTTGTATCAAGTGAGAGGTTTCTGCAAGCAAGAGAGTAAAGAGGGAAAGGAGAGTTTATGCAAGGAAGAAAGCTCCAGAGAGATAAAATGAATTTAATGGTTGGATTAAAACGAGAGAATGGGAGGAAAAAGAAGCTTCTTAGGCGGTTACAAGGCATCCTGAGTCGTTACAACCAACAAAGGTAAGTGACAAGTGGCAAAAATTCTTGGAAACAATTGTTTGAACATTTAAATGTCACAAGACGCTAGCACAACATGCACACGTCCATGCAACGCACTAGTGTCTAGACACATCATGCTACAAAACAACATGAATGGGAAAAACACATGGTTTGACACAAAGCTGATGTGCGAAGGTAGCTGCTAAAAAGGGGTCCAAAGCATCTTGAGAGGGGAAAATGATTATGCAAGGGCTAAAATGAGCCTAAAAAAGTTCTAAGAGAGTGGACACTAAAGTGGATACAAAAATGTATGTGAAATTGCAAGGGGTGCAATTTTACGCCATTACACATTGATAGGGGTAGTACCAATAATTTAGTTTCACAAGAGATGGTAAAAAAGTTTAATTTGAAGAGATTAGAATGTCCAAATCCCTATAAGATACTATGGATTCAAGATGAACATAAGATCTTGGTAAGTGAGCAGTGTTTGGTGAAATTCCATATAGGATCATATAATGATGAAGTGTTGTGTGATATTATGCCCATGGATGCATGGCATTTATTGTTAGGAAGACCATGGCAATATGATAGGAAAGCAATTCATAAGGGGAGGAAGAATACCTATATTGTGACTTCAAATGGTAAGGGACATATATTGATACCTTTGGGAGAAGAGGAAAAAAGTGAAATTTGCAGTACTACCAGACTATATTTGGTAGATGGAAGGATCAAAGAAGTGCATTGATCAGGAGGTAGAGAATTCGACCGCAAAGGATGAAGATCCACTGCAAACTGAAGTAGCAAAATTGTTGACAAAATATGAGGATATCATATCAAAGAATGTACCAAATGGATTACCACCAGTCTAAAGCATCAACCATCATATAGATCTAATAGTGTGAGATTTTTTTCCAAACAAAGTGACACATAGGATGACACCCATAGAGAATGTAGAGCTAAACAGACAAATACAAGAATTGTCGAAGAAGGGATTGATCAAAGAGAGCTTAAGCCCATGTGCAGTGCTTGTTGTATTGGAACCAAAGAAATATGGAGAGTGGATAATGTGTACAAACTCCAGAGCAATCAATAGGATCATAGTCAAGTATAGATTCTCATTGCCAATGATGGATGACATTATGAACTATTTGAGTGGAGCAAAGTATTTCACAAAGATTGACCTAAAGAGTGGATATCATCAAATCAAAATCAGAGGAGATGAGTGGAAAATTGCATTTAAGACTAATGAAGGGTTGCATGAGTGGTTAGTGATGCCTTTTGGATTGACTAATGCACCTAGCACTTTCATGAGGTTGATGAATGAAGTATTGAAGAAATTCTTTAGTAAGTTTGTTATTGTTTATTTGGATGATATTCTAATTTTCAGTAAGACCAAAGAAGAACATTTGTGGCACATCAAACAAGTATTATAGAGGCTAAGAGAAGAGAAGTTGATAAACATCAAGAAGTGTAGCTTTATGATGATAGAGTTGGTGTACTAGGGTTTTGTCATTTTTTTTTAAGGATTGAAGATGGACCCTGAGAAGGTTAGAGCAGTTGTTGAGTAGCCTACACTAGTGAACATTAAGGAGGTAAGATCATTCCATGGATTGGAAAGTTTCTACTAGAAATTCATAAGGAGATTCAATAGCATTTGCATACCCATGACAGAAACAATGAGAGGAGATAGGAAAGACTTTAAGTGCACATCTAGAGCACAAAGGAGTTTTGAATTGTTGAAGCAAAAGGTGACAAAGCAACCAGTGTTTGCATTACCAAATTTTGATAAAGTATTTCAAGTTGAATGTGATGCCAGTGGAAATGCAATAGGAGAAATGTTGAGTCAAGAAGGGAGACCAATAGCCTATTTCAGTGAGAAGTTGAATGATGCTAGAAGGATATATTCAGTTTATGATCAAGAGTTCTATGCCATAGTTCAAGCCTTGAAGAAGTGGAGACATTACTTGTTAATTAAAGAGTTTGTGTTATACACTAATCATCAATCCTTGCAGTATTTGAATAGTCGGGGTAAGTTGAACTAGAGTCATATGAGGTGGGTTGATTTATTGTAGAGTTATACATTTATGTTGAAGCCTAGGAGTGGTTAGTCAAATAAAGTTGTAGATGCATTGAGTAGAAGGAATTTTTTGGCAATAATGAAGATAGAAGTATTGGGTTTTGAAGAATTGAAACATATGTATGAGGATGATCTAGGTTTTGTTGAAGCCTTCCATGCATGTAAGGAACCTATAGTAGTAGATAGGAGTCAATGGTTGGATTATTTCATTCAAGAAGACATGTTGTTCAAGGGAAATCAGTTGTGTATTCCAAGAAGTTCAATGAGGGATAATTTGATTAAGGAGAAGCATAGTGGAGGAATACTAAGACATTTTGGGGTAGATAAGATAGTAGCTTTGGTGAGTGAGCATTATTTTTTGTCGCATATGTATAAGGATGTTAGGAAGTATGTTCAAAATTTCAAAATTTGTCAAGTAGCAAAGGGGGGTAGTCAAAATACTAGATTGTATAAACCTTTGATAGTACCAAAGAGACCTTGGGAAGATATAAGCATGGATTCCATATTGGGATTACCTAGAACATAGAGAGGATATGTTTCTATAATGATAGTAGTGGATAGATTTTCTAAGATGGCACATTTCATTCCTTGCAAGAAGACTAATGATATTGTGCATGTTGCTGACTTATTTTTTGAGGAGATTGTGAGATTGCATGGATTACCAAAGATTATAGTTTCAAACAAGGACACCAAGTTCATTGGATACTTTTGGAGGACAATGTGGAAGAATATGAAAACAAACCTGAAGTTCATTTTAACATGTCACCCACAAACAGATGGTCAAACAAAGGTTAGTAAACAGGAGCTTGGGTAACTTATTGAGATGTTTGGTTAGAGATAAGGCAGGAAATTGGGACATAGTTCTACTACAAGTAGATTTTGCATACAATAATCCAATAAACCGGAGTATAGGGAAGACACCATTTGAGATTATGACAGGGACACATCCCAAAGGAGTTGCGGAGCTCAGAGACATCAATATGGAGGATAAGAGGAATGCAAAAACAAAAGAATTTGCAAGATTCATGGAAGCGTTGCATAGTCAGGTCCATAAACACTTGGAGGATATGAACAACAAGTATAAGGTGAAGGCATATGAGAAAATAAGACATAAGGAATTTATTGTTGGAGATGAATTTATGGTATATCTCAAGAAGGAAAGATTTCGAGTAGGTACATACAATAATTTGAAGATGAGGAAGATTGGACTATGTAATATTCTTAGGAAGTTTGATTTAGGAAATGCATATGAAGTGGAGTTACCAGAGGCATTTGGTATATCACCTATTTTCAATTTTGTATACATTTATGAATACCATGAAGGACAATCAAATGGGAGTAACAAAGAAGTTGGATTGGAAGAGCAGTTACCACATCAACCATTGAAGAATATTGAGAAAATATTGAATACTAGAATTGGAAGGAGCACTAGCAACAAGCAGTACAAGGAGTACTTGGTAAAGTGGAAAGAAAAACCAATGGAGGATTCATCATGGATTTCTTAGGCTGAGGTGGACCACTTTGGTTTTCCTCTAGCCCCTAGAAAGTGAGGGACTCACTTTTCTTCCAACCTTGGGTATCTAATGCAAGAGCATCCTTAGTTGTAAAGCAATCTTGTATCAACCAAAAAAAAATTATTTTCTTATAGTCTAGTCTATAGCTATCTCAAAATTTTCTTCTACTTTTTATCACATCATCATTTCTTTGCTCGTGGAGCAAGATATATGTTCTACACGAGGTCATCTACAACATATCCAGATTTCAGGTGATTTGCATTCGTTTGCAAAAAGATATCGCTCTTAGAATTTCATTGTCAATTCTCAGACATAGCATTTAGGGCCTATCTAGCTAAGATTGGTTGTGTAGACCCTTTTTTGGAATGTGTGAAGCTTAATGGAACATCATTCAAGAAATTTTAGGTCCAGGGAACTTTCTTGGACATTCGCAATACTTTCCATCTCCCGATGGGTTATCTTTTCATGTTCTTGGTCGACCTACACGTTTGATTTGGCATTGGGGTTTTAAGCCCTTAAGGCCAATGTGAATCATAATTTTAGCTTGGGATTCATATTTAAGATCATTTTTAATCCATTAGAAGGCAATCAGTAGTTAGGTAGTTCGTAGATATAAGAATATTTCAAGTTGTCTTGGTTGGACTATAATAAGGCCTTGTGCCAATTGTAACATCTTGT
This sequence comes from Sequoia sempervirens, assembly GCA_007258455.2. NCBI lineage: Eukaryota > Viridiplantae > Streptophyta > Pinopsida > Cupressales > Cupressaceae > Sequoia > Sequoia sempervirens. Next base: position 96,055,374 of record VDFB02256132.1, on the reverse strand, counting down.
AATGCCCTTGCGGAAAGCCTATGAGCCCTATTTACTCTACATATGAGGCATATGATGCATGCAAGATTGCAATTTATTGAATCTATGATAGTACATGTTTGTTGAGCATTTCCTGTGTTATTCTATTGTGTTCAACTCTAGGCTGTATGGTTGGACAATCCTTTCTAGACCCACCATTTGTGAATACACCAATACATCATCTTATTTTATTCTTACTTGATGGTAACCATAATTAAGATCCAACTTGGGAAAATAAATAACATGCTACATTTTCTCCAAAATATTATCAATTTGGTATAGAGGAAACCTATTCTTGATGGTTATCCTATTTAACACTAGATAGTATTTACATATGCACTAAGTACCATCTTTTTTTGGAACTAAAATATGGGATAACCACATGAAGGGGTGCTAGGTTTGATTACTCTTTGATCTAGGAAATCATTCAACTAATTTCTTACTCCATTTGCTTCCAACAGACTTCGTCAATAAAGGCCTATGTTTGGAAGCGACAATTAGGTAATACATGTATTTCATTCTTAATTTCTTGATGTGGGAGTAGCCCCTAATGATCCTCAATAATCTCATTGGATTACCTTATGATTTGATCATGAACCTTTTTCTTTGTGTTGATATGCATCCCATGACCTAATTTTATCTTAGCTACTTTCTCTTCTTACTTTTCCCTCAACATGAGTAATGCAAACTTGTCACTCAAATTAATTAATCCCTATCTTGTTTATAAATTGCATGGAGATAGTGGATTGACCCTAATATAACTTAATCATATATTATTGACCATGTTTGACTATCCTATACTTGTTTTCTTTTCTATAGAAAATGGCATCTCTCACATAGAGATGAGGGATCCCAAACACAACTCCACAACATTCAACAAAATGATATCAACAACCTCATTCTTGAAATTTATGGCAAGTCTAAAATTTATTGCACACCATATATTGAATGATATTTCAACTAATCCAATTATTATGGGCTCAACCGTCTCCTTGTTTTTAAACCAAGCTCATTGAATAATTTTTTTGAAATCAAATTTGTTTGAGAAAAATATCAAACAAAGCATCTACCTTTCTTCCATCGATATGAATATTTATATGAAATATTTTATTTATTTCATCCTCAAATTGAGCATCGTTATTACCCACACATGTACCTTTGTGGTGACACATGATGATCTCTCATCTACATCAAAGGTGGACTCTATCTCATCACTTTCTTCCTCCAATAGGAATTTTTATTTTACTTGTAAGTTTTGAGTGAGTGTGGCTCTAGATGAGTTTTCCAACATGACTCTCTAGTGTTCCCTTCTTTGTCACAACAATTGCAAAATGGTTTCTCTTTTTCCTTGTCTTCATTGTGGCATTGACATTTTTCTTCCCTTCCCAATTGCCCTTTCCTTGCTCATTTCTCCAACTTGTTCTCCTATGTAGTTCATCCATCACATCTTTGACAAGTTGCACCACTTCTTAAAGAGATGATACTCAGGTATTATTGGACACTTTAGTCTTTAATTTAATGGTATACATGTCATTGAATTGAACTCTCTTCCTCATATCATACAGGATAAAATTATTTCTTCAAAAAATCTAAAATCTTCCCATTTGGAGATTGGTTGAAATATTCTCAATTGCAAAAAAATGGCATGAGCTTTGTACCAAATAAGAGCATGGCTAGATAGTTTCAACCTTATAAAATATTTTTTATGAATTCATCTTGTGAAAATTGAAATGGACCTTCATTTTTGCAGTCAATTCTTTAAATGTACTTTATCATCAAAATGTTATATATCAATTTTAGCCTCAACCTTGAAGAGAGAATTGTTCACTCTAGAAGATGCACGTGTCCTTGTTCTTGATTAACCTTCCCATACTAATCATCTTGATATTTCCCCTTTCTATGCCCATTTTTTGAGCTATATCTTGAAGAACACTTTCTAGTGTCTATTTTTCCCACAAACCTACAAATTCTTAAAACATCCTATTCTAATTGCCTTAGTATTTGATTATTTTCATAAAGATCTCTATCTAACTCTTTACCCATCCTTTTTTATGTTAGTCCACTCATAGTACCAATTTTAGGCTCAAAGGTGTTCCTATATCCACTAATACTCAAGAATTGATGATGGACATAATTTGGAAATCTCATCTACCAACTAAAACTTTGATAAAAATAGATAATTTTGTTATAGTTACTGATTCTTTACGAAAATTAATTATTCATAAAATAGAATAAATAATAAAATATAAATATATAAGGAAATAACCAAATAGAGCATAACACAAGCATCATTATTAAGAAAAATATATATTTTATATAGTTAAAAAAATAGGAACTTGAGGACAAACCCTTCCTCCTTCCAATTGACCTCACGTATACTTCCGCTATAGGGTGAATATTTCAGTATTCACTATTTCAAATTCTCCTCTAATGATTTACCCCCAATTGGAATCTCTTAAATATAGGGAAATAAGATAGGTAGATCTCTTCTAGAAAGTTGCCATATATTTGACAAACAACATTAGTATTAATTAACACCAAAACATATTTTTTTAATATTAATAAAGTTATTAATTAATTAAATATTATTTGTAATATGCTAAAAGAATATTTATATTATGAATTTTTATACCTTATAATAGAGTTTTATAAATGTTTATTTTAGGCTTATTTATCATTGTATAGACTCCTATTAAATATTATTCTCTAACGCCCATTTAGTATTTATAAGGGACATATGCTATCAATTTATTTAGAAAAAAAGAAGTCCCTTAGTATTGTACATGATTTCTTTGATAATTATACATGGATAAACTATATAGCAAGATGAACATCATGTATTTCGGCCTACGTGATAAAATTATTGGTACTTAAAAAAGATCATAATTTTCTTAATGATACTCACAAAGAGGTTTTACAAAGTTTCTTATTAGAGCCTAGGCCTCCTTAAAATAATGTAACGCCCCGCCACACAACCCTAGAGGAAGTTGCAATTAACTACTCAAACGTACTATTTTTTTTGTTTTTAAGTACAAATAACATGCAAGTTCACTACCCATTGCAACAACCTCTAAGGTTATGAGACTGAGACTACTTTAAAACCCAAACAAGAAACATGAATTGAAACCATAGCATTTAATTACTTAACGAATTAAGAAACACATACATTCCATACATGTTAAATTACATCAACGAATAAGAAATACCACATGATTTCAAATAACATAATTGAACAATAAAATTACAACTCTCATTCCCTGAATGAGGTAAATCCAAAAAGCATGGTTATATAATACATCTTCCACCTCGATAACAAATGAGGGGTAATTAATTACAAGATTCAACTGAAATGAATAAAGCATGAAATTAAACTGGATCCCACGAGCTCTCCAACTGGAAATCTCGTCCACACGAACAAGAAGAAAACCCAACGGAGTAAGGTGCACGTTCCACCCAACCATGTGGTACCCGAAGGACCAACCCCCATGCTAGGAGATAGTAACAAGGATTTCTAGACAAGACCATCTACCTCTAGACATAGGCTAAAACATAACTGAACTGAATCGAATACAAACACATCACTTAACACAATGGTTACAATGCTTTAAGATACCAATGAGCCACTACACAGTACAACAAAACTGACTTATGGTTGTCATAGAGAGAGTGTCACACATCATTTGCTATGAGTTACCCTGGCTCAACCTTCCTAGGCTACCGGACCCCCATTCTAGGTTACCCTGGTTTGCCTCTACCAGCCACCGGACCCCCATACAAACTGTGCTTCTCATCTCATCTCAAGCCTTAAAAAGTGTATGAGTCATGAGAGAGGCATTTCTTATCTTAATTAGTCTGAAAGTTTTTTTTTTTTTAATTAATTCTTTTTAAGTTATCACTTACTTAAACCCTAAGTGAGTTACCCTGGTGCCCCTCTGTGTGCCGGACCCCCACCTAGAGCCACTCTCCTATCGACAACATATACAAACCAATCACCAAGGGAATCCCAAGTGCATACTAACAAGATAAATCCACTCCAACTCTAAGAGGAACATATAATGAAAACTCACTCCAAACACTGGAGGCAACAAAACACATAATCCACTCCTTCCAAAGGAGGCACAAACCACATAAACCGCTCCTAAACCAAAGGAGGCACAAATCACATAAAACATCCCAACCTAGTATAACTCCTCTGGAAGACTTACTAACACGATTAGCCCATTTTTCCCAAACAATGAGAATGAGAGAAACCACATAATGAAAAGACAATTTTGGCAATTTAATACTCTATTTTAGAATTTCCTAAATCCAAGCACAACAATGACATATTGCATGTAACAATAAAAATAATTAACATTATTTGCAAATACTCAAAAGTAATTAAAATTACATTGGCAACATTAAGCAACTTAAACTAATAATTTAATTCCATGTTTTTCTCGATTATCCATAATAATCAAAATCAAATTTTAAATTAAAAAAAATATTTTATTATAAAATCAATATTATGCATCTTTTAAAATAAAATAACCATCACAGGATCAATATAATTAAATATAAATATATGTTAAACATACATATATATAATTGTATACTCAATGTATATACAATTATATACATATATATATTTAAATATATAAATTTTATTTAAATATTTATTTATTTAAAAATAATTTCAATTCCCAATCCTTTAAAATATATAATATACAAATATATATATAATAATATATATAATATATATATATTTAAATAAATAATAATAATTAAAAAAACATTATATTTATATATATAAATATATATACACATATATATTATATATATTATATATATTATAAATAATATCTAATATATATAAATATATATATATATATTTATATAATAATAAAAAACATTTAAAAAAAAAACCTAACTTAACCTTTAAGTTGCGCAGCCCAGAAACAGGGGACGCAACCCCTGATGGGCTGCTACGCAACCTTCCCCAAGGATGGGGGTCGCTGCCTTCACAACTAATGCCTCCCATAGTTGGGGGCGGTTGTGGGGCAACTTCCCAGCCCCAAACCATTTTTTTTAAAACTTAATTTATTTTTTTAAATAAAAAAAATAAAAATACAGTAAATTCCCTGGTAACTCAGAAAATAAAAGTTTTGACAGTATTTTCTTTCAAACAGGGAAAAAAAATTCCCAAATAAACATACAGGATTTGAACAATAAGAAATATATATATAATATATATATACACACAATATATATATATATATATAAGCACAAAAATCTTCACTTACAGCCAAATTGGACAAGCTTTCAACAAATTAAACTACAACAAAAGAATATACAAGCATGGTTTCATAGTTTCAATTTCTGGATATCCCCAATTTCAAATACAGAAATTTAAATGCTTTCCTTTTGTTTCCTTTTCCATTTTCTATTGTTAAACTTGGAAATTTATGTTGAAAGAGTTTGTTTTTCCACAAGAAATCTAAGTTCTTTCAAGATTTTAACAGGGTTTTCAAATTTGTTTCCAAGCAAGTTTTCAAAATTGAAAATGCAAATTTTCAAAACAAATAAACAAGAGAGAACCTGTGATCTAAAGCTTGAAGAAGAAAAATTGAGCTTCCCTGCAAGATAATTTTTCCAAAGTTTTTCCGAAGTCTTCACCCAAATCCAATAATGCATCCCCAAAACAAACAAACCTTCATTTCTTTTTAACAACAATATTTTTCTCCCCAGAAATAAAAATATCCCCTCTCATCAATTTTCCCCAAATTTAGTCAACTCCCCTAAAATATCCCACAACCACCATAGTTATTTCCCCTCTATCCATTTTGAGGATATTTTGTTTTTTTTGAAAATTTAAAACTAAAATTTCTTTTCAACAAGAATTTAAAAAATTATTTTCCAAAAAGACTATAAAACTTTTAATAATTTCATTTCAAAAGAATTTACAACTTTTAAAATTTTCTTTTCAAAATAATTTAACACTTTTAATTTCATGCACTTTTCAAAACCACATGAACCATTTAATTTATTTACTCTACAAATAAGTTTAAATTAATCAGTTCAACACAATTAATTTAATTAATCAATAAATTAAATAACATTTCTAACATTATAACTAAATTTATTTAATAAACAACTTAAATACATAAAGCCATTTATTTACCTTTTCCAACTTGCAATTAAATGAAATCAAGGAGAGATGAACAACAAAGAAGCAACTTAACCCGACTAAAACCTAATGACACACTATGACTAGGGTGATGAATCGGCACGGAAAACCTAGCTACTATCTCCCAATTGAATATCGTTGGTCAATGGACACACTCAAACCTGTGAAATCAGGTGGAGTCGATGTCATGTACCTATCAACCTATGAACAAAGAGTATATCGAACATGCATATATATAATATATTAAAACACACCATGAAGAGGAAATCTTGGAATTGCAGGGCGCTCACAAGCGAGTGGTGCAATCCCGTCCCCTTCACCAATACGATATTACTAATTGACGAATCTAACATCAATAATATAATCAAAAGCATAAAGCATCATTAATTCAATAACTGCTAAGCTAATCCAAAGCATGCCATAATGATAACATTAGAATAAAATACCATCACATCAAAATATAACATTCACATCACTTTATAGTTTGCGATCAAATAGTAACCAAGTTCCATAGACAAAGTATTAACAGAAACAAAGCATGACAAAGAAAAAACACTGTCTGATCAAAAGAGCCAAAATGGAGGGGTGCTACAATAACCTCCCTCTATGTTCGTTACATAATGCCTATAGGTATTACATACAATATACAATGTATTATAAGTGAAAAAAATATAGAGGAAGGGATTAAATAATGCCAATAGATATAATAGTTAAGTACTAGGAGGTGGCATTGTCATGTTCACTTCCCCTTATTGGAAACTCCTTAAGGCCCAACATTTTGAATTTAGATAATATGTACAATATAACTATTTTATAAATGTGACTACTTTGATTTAAGCCTAAGTTATCCACAACAATTAGTTGTTGTTGGGATTAAGCCTATTGGGACTCAAATTCGTAGTGTTATTTTTTCTTGAGCACCTTATATTTTGTGTCTTACTCATATTTGATCCATTGTTTATAACCAATCTTAGATATCCTAAATGGGTTGCCTAAGTGTCAAAAGATGCAGATATCCAAAAAAAATTGTCTAGGCTATTTCTAGTGTTTTCCTTGGTGTTTTGTGTGTTTTTTGGTCTTTAATACTTTCAAGGTTGTCTATACCTATATACCTTCTCTATTGAACAACCCACTTAAGTCCTTGTTAAAATTGTGTCTGTGTTGTTTTGTTAGAGTTTCAGAGTTTCAAGGTTGCCTATACCCCTATCCATGGTGTTAGTGTTAGGGGATGTTTAACATACTTGTGTTTGCCTTGTGCATTTCAAAGTTTTAGAATTTTAGAGTTTTAGTTTCCCATCTTGATACCATTCCTTGTTATCCATTCCCCTTCATCTCTACTCCTCGAACCTTGATCCCTTGCACTCTAAAAATATTAATGTCTTATGAAGTTAGACTTTCGACCTTCAGTTATTTGTGTACCTCTTTTCAATTCCCTTGAAAGCTCAAAACTCCATGAATTTTCTTTATATAAATTATTAGAGTCTAACTTTTGGCCATTCATTAATCAGGTACCTCTTTCCACCCAACCCCAAAAGTTTGAAACTCCAACAATTACTTTATACAACTTATCAAAGTTGGACTTTCAACCTTCCCTTAACTCAGTATAGAAACATAGAAAAAGGTGGACCTTAAGTTTTATGTTAAGGACCTAGGGTCACTTTTCCTTTTTCTATGGGATCATTTAGGATGCAAATCAACAAGGTAATTAAATTGACTTTCAACCTTGTAGGTGAGTCAATTAGACCTGGATTTGCATCTTTTGTATGGTGTTGGGAAATTGGTTGGAATTGATTTACCTTGATTAACCTAATTAAACTATGTGCCCTGATATAAAAATTGAAGATTCCAACAATCGAGAAACTATAACAAAAATTCGCAAACAAATCTAGGAAAGGTAGGGTTCTGTGTACCTATCCTATAAATTTGGAGACAGTTTGAATAGGAGGACAGAGCTACCCAAGGGTGTCTATGTCCTTGTAGGGATATCTAGATCTATTTTCACAGTCCTCTATTGCCATATCAGAGCTTCCCAATTCCGCCTGCAAATTTGTCGAATCACTATTAGATAATTTTGTAGGTGAATTTCTATGTCTTGTCAAGGTGTAGGGTTTTGAATGCAACAATAGAAAATAGATATTCAAGCTTCCTTCATTCTCCTTCAAACCTTAAACCTGCACATTCAAAGAGGGAGGAAGGGTTGTGCCATTTAAGGGCTTGCCTTAGTCAAACCCCATGTGTGTGTTTCCACTTCCACAATGGCATTGTCAATTATAGAAAGATAAATGATAGGAAGGAATGATGAATCCACAAAGTGTTGCAACTCACCACCCTTCAATGGCTTCCTTGAAGGACTAAATTCATACACATGTCCTTAAGGTATTGGATCTTGCTTGTTTGAAATACTTGAATTGCTTGAATTGCTTGAATTGCTTGGAGACCTACAAAAGGGTTAGCCTTCACAAACAATGATAACATGAACATGCATAAAATCACATAGGATTTGACATGATATTAGGATCTTGAATTGCTGCAATAAAGCTCTGAAACATTGCTCTTGAATATCTTGACAATAATTCTTTCTCTTAGTTTTTTGTTGTTAGGTTTGAAATGATGCAATAACTAGGTATTTATATGCAATTGCTATAATTTCCACAAATTAAATCTCGATAGCCAACATTAGCAACCTGAATTGCAAATGGAAAAATGTTGACACTGACATATTTGAATTTGGGACCAAGAAAAATAGGGGGTGTTACCGCCATAGGGCATCTTTGTCCCAACCCTATTTTCCAGAAATTAAGGTGTTGGGGGAAAAATGTTAGATAAATGGATTTGTTTTCCACTTGCAATTTATCGATAATTATTAAAAATAGGCCATAGAATGCATAATTTAGGAGATTACGGGTTCAATTAGGTCCAATAATTAAGGGGGAGAAAAACATAGTGTGAAATTGTCAAGGGTGACAATTTACAATGCTACGAGTACCAAGTTAAACCTCATCTCAACTCAGTGATATTGATATGCCAAAATCCTTTTCTTTGTTGGGGTTCCCCTTTTGGCCTTCTCACATCTCACATCTCCTCTACCATACCTTCCTTGTCATCCCTGACTCCTTAATTCCCTAGTGCTATGATCCTTGGCATGTGGTATGAGTTCCATCTGACCCCCAACATTTTTGAACTCCTACCATTTTCATTGCAACTCCCACCTACTACTATAAACAACCTAGAAACACCATTAATGCATCTCAATGTCCTACAACCACCAAATCAGATCTAATGGCAACCATAAATCATTCTTTATGTAATTTGGCACAAATTCAAAGAAGAAAATCAGCACTTAGTCCACTATGATTTATTGCAACAATTGAGGCCATTGAGCCTGAGAATTCACATCTTGTCCCAAGTCATGTTTTAACAGATTTCAAGGATTTTGGATTGAGTAACATGTTGTTTGAAGTAAATTTCATGGATATTGCATTGATTAAATTTGTTCAAGATTTGTTTTTTTGCTTAGATTTGGTCACCAAAAAAGGGTTCTATAAATATGTTTGTTTGGCATATCACGAGGTTGGGATTTTCTAGAGAGATAGACATTATAAAGAAAAACTTTTTTGAATGTTGTAAAATTCTTTTTAAAAGATTGTAAAGTTTGCAATTTTATTCCAGTGTGTATGTTATATCAAATCCACTCTATAATAATGATATGAATACATTCTTATAAATTTGATTGTCTCTTGCACTACATCACATGTTCTTTGAGAGAAGTTTTCAAGGACAAAAAATCTCTACCTACACATTTGTTATAGGAGTTACTGATTTGATTGGTCCATCTTCAAGGAAGGTGATAATCCTTCCTAGATAATGATCAAGGTATGTGGTGTTTGTCAAGGATTAGTAAGTAAAATCTCATTAAATAAGTCAATGACATGAGTTTGTATATCATTATATTATTATATATTAAACCCCAAAGATAGAATATATTTATTTATTTATCAAAGTCTATTCCTATACCCCAGGTCAATGGAGCAAGAACGACACAATATTACTGGCTCTTTCCTTCCCCACTACGAAGTGGAAGTCAAACCTGTGATCTGAAGGGAGCAAACCTCAAACCCCAGCCAACTCCACCATGTTTCTTGGAAGTTGAACCCGTGATCTAGAGGGAGCAAACCTCAAACCCCAGCCAACTCCACTAAGTAAAATCTCATTTGGTGTTTCTCGAGGATTAGTAAGTAAAATCTCATTATATAAGTCAATGACATGAGTTTGTATATTGTTATTATATTATATATTATTATATATTAAACCCCAAAGATGGAATGCATTTTTTTTATCAAAGTTTGTTCCTATAGCTCGGGTCAGTGGAGCAAGAATGACACAATATTACTAACCCTTGCCTTCCCCACTACAAATATGGAATGTTGATGTGATGTACCATATTGGTATAAGTTTTAGACTATGCTATCCCAAGGAGTAGGCACTGATCTTCTCCACTATCTTATCCATTCATAAAAATATAAATTGGGGAATCACACTTCATTGTTGTATATTAGTTTAGGTTTGTGCCTACCCATTAAGGGTACAAGGATTTTAACACTATAGAATTGTATTCAAACCCTTGTATTTGCATGGACTATTTATCTACCTTTTTCACTATGATAAACCCATTATTCTACAGATATCCAGTGTTGTTACTAGGTACACCTGCCTAGGCTTTATAGAACCTGAAGTGAAGGAAAGAGTCACATATCTCTCATTCGTTGTCCTAACATCCTAGTTTTTTTTATCATAGGGATTTTCATCCCCTCATGAATAATTAAAATCTAGTCGAAGAACCATCAAATCCCATGTCTCCATAACCATAACATAGAATATAACTATTGTTTGATCAATAGTCTAACAAAAATGGAGATTTGTTTCATCATTGAGATTTTTTTCTCAAATGAAGTGCACATGGACCCCAAAGTACCTTTTCTTTGATGTTGAACAATATTCTTGGAAAGAACAAAATGAATTTTCCTATCACACTGTAAGATGGTACTCTTATTGTTACCCATTTGAAGCTCATCCAATTGCCTCTTTAGCCACATATATTCCTTTGTTGCTTCTATTGCACTTCTATATTCAAATTTATGGATGAAAGATCCATAGTAGGTTTCTTTTTTAACTACTCTGTGTGATATCAATTGCATCACATTTGAATACATAACTTGAGGTGGATTTCCTAGTTAGTATCATAATAATAATTAATCTAGCATTTTTGGTGCAAGAATCGACCATAGATAAGTGTACTCTTTAGCATACATTAATATTATTTTTTTCCATTTTCATTCACCTACATATAAAAATTGCATAAATCTAGATGTATTACCTATTGTGTACAAGTAATAATAGACCTAGAAATAGTAAGGTAAATCAAACTTAATTATTTATACAAAGTAGGTTTGGTCATTTCACAAGATGATTTAGGATCTAATTTGATACCTACTTCACTAAGTATAATAGTAGGTTTAAGTTCATTATATTACAATTTTTTAAGCAAATCATGTATTTATCTAGCTTGAGATACTATAATAGAGTGATGATCCTTAAATATAGACATTGCAAGGAATGATGAAAAATCCAAGTTATCTTATTTAAATGATTGATTTTTATTTTAATAAAATATCATTAAGGCATGGTATTTTCATGAACATAGGTACTTATAAAACTTCCATTCATCTTTAAGTAGTAAACAATCATCCTACTAAACATAGGCAGCTAAAGAGCCTTCTAAAAAATATCTTAGTAACGAGCAAGTGATCCTTTCTAAGATTTCTCCTTGAATAGTTTCTTAAGGTGACAACCACCCATTAAAAGTACATGCATTATAACTAGGAAGTTTGGGAAATTTTCAATCACGAAAAAAATTATAAATACATGCTAAAGCAATGGTGTTCTCCATGTACAATCATCCATGTGAAATCATCAATACATTCACATATCCTACCCTTATAGTGTCGCAATCACTAGGAAAAGCTAACAATATAATATGATAACATAGTCACAACACTATTGCAACTGATATGTATGTAGCTATCTAATAATAATCATAAATTTTGATGGCTTATCTTGAATCTTTCTCTCTTTTTGATAATTTTCTCCATTATTGATAAGAACTTAAATAAATATAACATCTAACTTGACTTAATCTTAAATTGGAAGGTATCATTATTAAGGAATAAACATACTCCAATTACATGATTCATCAAGGAGTTCAAAGAGTATCTAGCATGAAGTTTCTACCCAAATCTTAATTTACTACATACTTCCACTAGTGCAACAACCTTTGCAAGGGTATAAACATTATTGTTGTAATGCCCCGCCACGCAACCCTAGGGGAAGTTGCAATTAACTACTCAAATGCAATAATTTTTTTTTTGTTTAAGTACAATTAACATGCAAGTTCACTACACATTGCCAACAACCCCTAAGGTTATGAGACTGAGATTACTTTGAAACCCAAACAAGAAACATGAATTGAAAACACAACATTTAATTACTTAGAGAAATAAGAACGCATACATTCCAAATGAGATGAATTACATCAAGAATAATAAATACCACAAGATTTTAAATAACAATAATCAATTAACAATACGATTACAACACTCTTTCCCCAAATGAGATATTTCCAATAAGCATGGTTATTATTACAACTTCCACCTCGATAACAATGAGGGGTAATAAAAAATACAATATCAACTGAAAGAATAAAGCACAAGAAGAAACTGGAATCCCATGAGCTCTCCAATTGGAAATCTCGTCCACATGAACAAAGGACGACCCAACAGATTAAGGTGCACGTTCCACCCAACCATGTGATATCTGAAGGCTCACCCCCTGTGCTAGGAGATAGTAACAAGTAATCCAACACAAGACCATCTACCTCTAGACACAGGCTAATACACAACTGAACTGAAACAAATACAAATTCCATAACACCTAACACAATGGTTACAATGCTTCCAGATAACAATGATCATTTACGCAGTCCAACAAACTGACTTCCGGTTGACATAGAGAGAGTTTCCCACATCATTTGCTATGAGTTACCCAGGCTCAGCCTTCCTAGGCTACCGGACCCCCATCTTGGGTTACCCTGGCTTGCCTCTACCAGCCGCCGGACCCCCATACAAACTGTGCTTCTCATCTCACCTCAAACCTTAAAAGCGAATGAGTCATGAGAGAGGCATTTATTATCTTAATTAGTTTGAAAGTTTTCCATTAATTCTTTTTGAGTTATCACTTACGCAAACCCTATGTGAGTTACCATGGTGCCCCTTTGTGTGCCAGACCCCCACAAAGAGCCACTCTCCTATCGACAACACATACACGGTACAAAACCATAATTCAATGGGTAAACTAGATAAGATAACCTCTCCAATCCAAGGAGGCAACAAATAAAAGAAACTCACTTCAACCACTGGAGGAAACAAGGTACATACTCCACTCCTTCCAAAGGAGGCACAAACCATCCCCGTTCGTGAAAATCGAGTAGGACAACATGATACATCTATACACGTTACCCAAGACAAAACAGAGGTTGACTACATAATACAACCCCAATAGATTAAAAACCCCATCTGGAAGACTGACATAAACAAATGACTCAATTTCCCAACATAGAGAATGAACGAAAACATCACTTAGAAAGCATTTCAGGCAACTCAATAAACTAATGTTAGGGTTTCCTAAACTCAAGCCAAGCAATGACGTAGTGCAAGAAATCAATTAAATAATTAACCTTATTTGCACATACTCATTAGTAACTCAAATCACATTAGCAATTTTAAGGAATTTAAACCAATAATTTCATTTCATTTTCTCCAATTACACATAATGATTAAAACATTCTTTTTCAATAACCTCATTTGATTATAACATCAACTTTTTAAATAAATCATTTGATTATAAAATCAACATTTTAAATAAAAACATTTGTTATAAAGCCAATTTCAATTCCACTATAATAATGAAATAATCATTTTAAAGAAATTCCTATTTTAAATATTTAAATAATTTTATAATCCAACTAATTCAAATTAATCCCTTATTAATTAACATATATATATATATATATATATATATATTTCATATATATATAATATATATTTAAATCATAAAATAATTTATTTATTTAAATTAAAATATTATATATATATAATATATACATATTATATATTTATAATATATATAATATATATATATTATAAAATATATATAATATAAACTAATATTAATAAATAATAAAAATGACTTTAAACAAAATTTAAATAATAAAAAAAAAAATGAAAGCCCTAATTAGGGCGCGCAAGTTACCCTGCCTCCCCAGGGTGGTGGCCTGTGTGCCCTCACACAGTTCACCTCCCACAGGGCGGCGGCTTGTGTGAGGCACACAACCCACCTCCCACATGGGGCGGCAGTCTATGTGCTTCACACAATCCGCCTCCTGCAGGGGGCGGTAGTCTGTGTGCTTCACACAGTCTGCCTCCCATAGGGGCGGAGGCCTGTGTGGCTCACACAATCACCTCCTCTTGGCTGGGCGGCGGTGGGGATGGTTTCCCCACCCAAAAATTTATTTTATTCGATAATTTTATATATATATATTAATTTCTCTAATTTAAAACAGAAAAAAAAAAAAACCGGACTCCCTGCATCCCCAGCACAAAATTTAACACAAAATTTTTTATATAAACCAATTTTTTTTTTTAAGAAAAACTTCCAGCCAGCATATAAATTTCATATGCAAAATATAAGTGCATATACATAAATGTATCATTTCACAATCCAAACTGGGCAAATTTTCTAAAAAATAATGACAAAAGAATGAATTCTTTCAAGCACAATTTTATGAACTCAATTTTCCAGAAAATTTTCAACTTCAAATAAAGGTATTTCAAAAATTTATTTTGTTCCTTTCAACTTCTATTTAACTTGGAATTTTCAGCTGAAGGAGATTGTTTTTCCTCAAGAATTCTAAATGCTTTCAAGATTTTAAGAGGGTTTTCAAATTGATTTCTAAGCAAGATTTCAAATTGAAAGAGCAATTTTCAAAACAATAAGACATGAAGGAACCTGATTTTTTTTCTCCAAAGCTTGAAGGATTCAAATGGTGCTTCCAAATCTTTTTCCATCCCACCCAAGAAATTTCAACCTTCTTCTTCAAATCCAAGCAAAGCCATAGCAAAAACTCTCCACCAAATTGAAAAATTAAATTTCAAAAATGAAATTCCTTTGCTCTCATAGGGTTTCCCCAATTTTGGTCAAACCCCTAAAAATATCCCACCCACTAAATTCATTGCAAATTTGGAGATATTTCCATTTTTAAAAATTAAAACCAAATTTCAATTCCTAAATAGAATTTCATGCATTTTAAATAATAAAAAAATTCTTTTTATTAGAAAGAATTCAAAATTTTGTAAAGAAATTCTTTTACATATTTATATTCAAAAGTGCAATTTGAAGTATATTTTCATTTTTCTAATTTAAATCCGAATATCTATTAATTCCAAAACAACTAACTTAATTCAATTTATCCCCATTAATTTAATTAGTCAATAAAATAAATCTAATCCAAGATTAGATTATTTTATTAATTAAATTAAATTAATCAATAAATAACTACATTTACAACATTATAAACAGATATAATTAATCCTCATTTTAACTACACAAGCCATTTAATAACCTTTAACTTGCAATTAAATAACAACCAAGGAGAAATGGGCAACATAAAACAACTAAACCCGACTACAAACCGACGACACACTATGACTAGGGTGATGACTTGGCACAGAAAACCTGCCTACTATCTCCCACTCGATTACCATTGGCCAATGGACATGCTCAAACTTGTGAAATCAGGTGGAGTCGATCACATGTACCTGTCAACCTGCGAACAAAGAGTATATCGAACATGCATATATACATAATATGATCAAACACACTGCGAAGAGGAAATCTTAGAATCGTAGGGCGCTCGCAAGTGAGTGGTACAATCTCATCCCCTTCACCAATACAAAATTACTAATTGACAATTCTAACATCAATGATATGATCAAAAGCATTAAAACATCATTAATTCAAATATCTGCTAAGTTAATACAAAACATGCCATAAAGATAACATTAGAATAAAATAACATCACATCAAAATATAACATTCACATTGTTTAACAATTGCGATCAAATAGAACCAAGTTCCAAAGTCAAAGCATAATCAGAAACAACATAACAAAAAAGAACACTGCCAATCAAAGGAGCCAAAATGGAGGGGTGTTACAATTGTTTTGTCACATAAACCCATTTACATCTATATCATCTTATCCTAGGATATTTATCACAATAATGAACATAAATTATTTCGTAAATGTTTAGAAATATTATTTTATTTTTCTTTATGCATAAATCAAGTGTCATTAAGAAGAAGAAAATATACATGTACATTGTTTCAATAAAAAAATCCATTCATAACCATAGAGCCCTAAATATCACCTTTCTAAATATACTTGAATATTTCAAAATATTAGCATTAGTTGACACTTAAACAAGGAAATCAACAAGAGCCCAACTTATACTTATCTTCTTATAGTGTCGTAAATTATATACCCTTGCAATTTCACCTATATTTTATATGCCCACTTTGGTGTCCATTCCCTTGGTGTTTGTGTAGGCTCATTTGAGCCCTTGCATCAACCTTTCTCTCTCAAGGTGCTCAAGCCTTCTTTTTTAGGGTCACTTCTTTATGCCACTTTTACCTTTAACTTATTTCTTCTTGTCTCATGTCATTTTTTAGCATAAATTGTTTGGACACTAGTGCTTAGCGTTGGCGTACATGTGTAGCACTGGCATCTCATGACAATTTGTCATTCAAACGATCATTCAGATCATTTTTCAACTTGTCACATTTCCATATTAATAGAAATAGCTCAAAATCAATCGTAACAACTCATCTACATCTTCCTCTTCCCTCTCTTCTCATTTTTTAATGGAATATTTCATTTTGGAGACTCTCTTAACTCTCAATCTTACACATAGCTCTCTACAACTTGCTACAACTTGCCACATTAGTAACACAACATTCTCTCACATCTCTCTTGTTATCTTTGGCTTCCTCAAGCCTTTCAAGTAAAATATTTATAGTTTCTATTATCATTACAAGCATTTCTTGTGCTCCCAAGCACCTTAGGATTATCACATCCCTTATCAAATCATTTTATTTATTTATTTTATCATTGTTCTTACGTCTAGACACCCTTAAAACACACTATCTCTCGTTTTATCTAACTATCTTGGCTATTGTGGAGGTGGAAACACAAAAGCATGGATTTGACTAAGGCAAATCCCCAAACCCCCAAACATTTTTATCATCTTGTTGTGTTTGCAAGTTAGGTGGATTTTGGAACTCAAATCATGCATTCTAGGAGTTTCTAGTGCAATTGGTACAAGATGACACAATGCGTTGATGTCCGAGGAAGACACCTCCATATTTAAACTACATGTTCCTTAATGTTTGTATTTTCTATTTTTGTAGTCATTACGTTTTTTTAGAGTAGCTATTTTCACCAGTTTATTTCTCTTTAATAATTTTAGTTAATTAAATTAATATGAGTCACCTAACTTTCCTTTTATCGGAGTCAAATTTCTTACATTTCACTTCTAGAGTTAAAATAGTATAGATCTCAATCATTTATAAATGACTAATTAATAATTTTCATCCTTTTCTTGTCTTGTTATAGATATGAGTATACCACTAAGAAGAAGAGTAAGGAATAAGGGAATCTACTTTTAATGCACAAATAAATAATAAAAGAAGGCACAAAGTTATTTAAGGAGGGATGATAATGAGGAACACATTTCAAGTGTAAATTTTTAAGCATTACAATTCTTTTATTCAAGTTGAGAAAACTTTTTCAAGAATTTTGTAAGAACCAAATTTTATCTCCAAAGAGAGGACACCATAAGGTTCTACTTAGTGCACAATAAAAACGTAGATACACTAATAGTTAATGAATTGAAGTAGTGTAGTATACCTATTTTTGGTGTTTTCAAATTTTGTATTCTGACATATATATCAAAGCTTTAGATTATTGTAATAATTATATATACTCATTTGATGTGGTGTGATTATTAACTCCAAATAATAAAAAATGATGAAATTATAGACATTATATTTATGTTGAGAAAATAGTTGGTATTGTCATGACACAATTCCTATTTCATTTGTAAAATTATTTTAATATTTCAATTATGATTTATTCAAGTCAAAGATGGTACTAATGATGCTTTATGGTGATTGTAAGTACATGTAGAAATTACAGGTAAGGGATCAAATAAGGCCAAGTGGAAATAGTCCGCGAATATAATAAAACTTGATATATTACTGAATTTAAGATGGTTGTGATAAATTAAGTTGTTAGTATGAATTATTTTAAGTTATAAGTATTATCATTTTTTCATATGCACTAGTCGCATAATTGTTATCATTATCATAGGAGATATCTCTTCACTACTATTAAAATTATCATTTTCATTGCTTTTGTAATATAAATGGTTTTTTCAATTGTAGTAGTTATTGAATGAATGAATGCTTTTCCCATTTACATAGGTTTAGTAAATGTTACAATCTATAAAATTGTGGAAAAGCCATAACTTTCTCAACCCTATCACAAGGATTATGGTCACATGAAAGAAACTTAATAAAGTTTTGGGGTTGTGATTCTATTTTGTTACGAGGACTAATTTCATGTGGAAATCACAAAATCTTAAGTATATTGGTCACTCTCCTCTTTTTGATGATGAATTACTAAGTGGTGTTAGCCCACAATACTATGTCTCACTTTTTGGCCAAAGTAGGACATTAAAATCAACATTTTTTACCAATTTTTTACTTTATGAAACCTATAGCAACTAAACCATTAATAATTTGGAGATGATGTGAATTAGTGATTTACTAGGATTTGTGTGTAGATTCTAATTTATTTTTTAAATTAAAAAAAATTGTGATTTTTTTACATAATTTTTAATAACTTGTTTTTTATAGTAAACAACATTTTTAAAAGTGTTGTTTATGTCGTAGCACATAAAAAACAAATTATTGAAAGGATAAATTATAACTTTTTAAATATAGATTTTTAACATCAATATATATTGCATGGATATTTTTTCATAATTTTTTGTTACATATTTTTTTAATTAATTTTCAAAGTTAGAGTAATTATAATTTGGACATAGGTGTATGTCGTAGCACATAACTTGTTTTATATGTATTGAAATTATTATTTTTCTTTTGTTGAAACAAGGACGCCAATACCTTGTGCAAACATATTTTTAGATATTTTTTTTCTATTTTTCTATTTTTCTACTTGTGTGAAACAAATAAGTTGATGTTTGGTGAAAAATCTACATTCATAAGAAATAAAAGATAAATATAATAATAAATTAAAAATATTATAAATTATACTTTTTGGAAAGCTTATAATAAGGGCTACATACTTACAAAACATAATTTTTAAATAATTTTATTTGATCTTTCAAAAGGTAAAGAAAAAGTGGTTTTTTGTCAGCATTTTAATAGATGCGAAGGAGACTCGATTGTGAGCATGATTTAAGACTCAAAGGCTTTTGTCTAAGGGGGTTTAATATAAGGAGGTCTTATCTAGCCCCCTTCAATTAAATACCTTTAGATGAAACCCCTTAGGTTTAAATCATTAATTTTTCAAAAAAATGTGATTTCAGGAAAAAATAAAGATGTCCCAAGTTTAGGACCTATTATTGTGGGATAACCCAATGTGATCTAAAACATCAATTAAAAATACACAATTAAAATTAAAATAAATCATACACTTTACTTCATGGACTATGAAAAGTTCATACCAAGTATTGAAAATGTCATTTTGAATTTGCATTATGTTAAAATAAAAATTACTACTACATTTAAGCAAGAACTAGAGGACAAAGGTAGTAAATCATATTAATTGGCTTCGACGAATAATTTAATGAATCCTCTTGAAGGAGGTGAAAGTAGTGGAGCTAGTGGTGATCCATTAGTTTTAGTTTTCTTATTTTATTTCATGGGTTAAGTTGTAGAAAATTATGGAGCAAATGGTATGGTTCTATTGTGTTGTGTGAGTTAAGAAGAGAATAGGTTGAATAGAATGGGGTATGAATTTTTAGTTGGTTGTTTTCATTTTCAACTTAATATCTAGGTTGTTATTACTATTATCCTATGTGTGGTGTTTTGGAGTCATCTTTCAAGAAATAATTATTGGTTGAAACATGCAATGAATTATGGGCTTGAGTTTGCATTTGTTTGGTTCATTTGAAGAACATCTTGTTTTATTATATTTTGTTATTGTTGATTATTGTGTTCTAGATAAATTATTTATTCTAGGAATAAATATCAGTTTAGAAGGACTAAGAACCAAATTTGATTGGGTTTCTTTGTGCATTTTTAGATGTTTCAAATGAGGTTTACAATAGGATAACATTGTATATTTTGTTGTTGGGTTTTTCTAAGTTGAATTTGGAAGGTTTAACAGTCCCAATCTGAATTACCAACTAAATGAATAGTTGTGAAATATTTGTGTAATTTAGTTAATACACTTGAATTATTTTTTGACAAACGAGATTAAATATAGATACATATACTACTTTATCAACAATGAATAATTTGGTACTTCTTGTTTGTATTGTAGTCAGTTAACTATTGGGTGTAAAAACTTAGAAAAAAAGGTTATGACAACTATAAAACTATAAAATTATTCCCTAAGGTGTGGCCAATGTCTTAAAAGCTAAGCCTCACGATCCTTGGTTTGTCAAGACATATATAGGTGATGAGAAGAGGGGAGACCTCCCTTGTCTCAAGCATCCTATGAAAGGATTACTATTCATGGAACCATTACGAACTATTATTTTAGAAGCCTTTAAGACCCTCAGTCGTTGGTTTAGTGTGGTGTAGGGTAAAGTATCATGCTTGTTCAATTACTCACCATGTACTCTTCTCTTTTTGAGGTGATAGTCATTCCTTGGTAGGACCTCATCCTCCCAAGGTAAGGGGTGTAAAGGTGGTACACAACCTTTTCATACCATAGTTACTCATTCATTTGAAGGAATTACACTTTGAAAGGTGGACCTACATTAATTCAATTCACCTTTACTACTAGTTGGCATGTTTTTTTGTCAAGGTCTGTGAATACCAAGTACATGTTTTTCATTGTAAACACTCGTAAATTACCAAACATACTTAGGAGTCAATTTATTGCTATTCTCTGTTGTTTTTAATCTCTTTCCAATCAAAAAAATAAGTTGAAATCAATCTTTAAATTGGTCAAACCTTTATAATATTTTAGGTTCAGTCTCATAATTGCACATATGATGTTACAATGATTCTTTTGATATCACAGTGACACATTTGATTATTTTGCAACACTTCTAATTACCATTTGACACATTTGCTAAAACACGACTCATCTGATCTGTAGACTGAT
Organism: Sequoia sempervirens; assembly: GCA_007258455.2. Classification (NCBI taxonomy): domain Eukaryota; kingdom Viridiplantae; phylum Streptophyta; class Pinopsida; order Cupressales; family Cupressaceae; genus Sequoia; species Sequoia sempervirens. The sequence continues at coordinate 96,033,658 of VDFB02256132.1, read as the reverse complement.
GCTTTAGACCAATTCGACGCATTTGATGAAAACTACACTTTGTCAATCTGAAACCCTAGTTTTTACACAATGACGCTTTTGACATAAATCAACACCTTTAATAAATATAGTGACACTTTTGACATACATTGATGCTTTTAACATATATTTTTGCACCTAATAGATGTAGTGTAGCGACTTTGATAAATGCAATGATGTATTTGACAAAGTATGTTGTATTTGATATATACCCAAACACAATTGTAAAAAATAGTGACACTTTTGAAATATAGAATGACACTTTTGACTATGAAAATATTTTTTCCAATATCTTCAAAATTTTAGTTTCCATAATTTAATAGCAAATCAATTTAGGATCTAAGACCTATAATACAATATACTTGCAACCGGAATTCTTCATTCATACATGGAAACAACTTTTACACCCATTTCATACCATTTTCATCTTGTACTTTTAGGTTCACCTACTCTTAGCTTTAGGAAAATAGCACTATTGTAATCAACAACAAACATCAATCCACTAACAACCAATATCAATCATATTCTTTCTTAGATCTCTCATATTATCTCATAGTTTATCTTTTTCTTGGAAGTCAAGCTTTTCAAGTGAATAGTTGGATTAGTGTCAATATCTCTAAGCGAACTAGGTTAGTGGTCTCATCTACTTCTAAGTTTTTAAACTCATCATCATCCCTTTTCTTGTACCCATTAGTCTAGTATAAATAAATACCATCATTAACACCTATCAAAATGGAGATCTAAGCTAATTGTCTTTTAGAGGTTTTCATATCTTCCATAAAATCAAACAACATCAACGTTGGTGCAGGAGCACCCCTCTGCTTTCAACTGAACTTGATCAAGTTTGCATGAAGATAGGTTGTTTTAGGAGTTTTTGGTCTTAAAGTATGTCAATAAGGTCTAATTGACCATTTGAATGTATTTGGGAGTTCAATTTTGTAAAAGGGTGCAAGTGTTTTCAATAATGCTCAAAAGTACAAAATATGTGATTAAGGGTTTTTGAATGGTTTAGTGTTTCAAGTATTGGATTATGTTAAATAACGGTCTTTTTTGAGTGTTTTGAGTCATTTTGGGGGTCTCTAGGAGGTACTGGGGGTTAAAAGTGCAAAATTGTCAAAATTCTCAATGTTGTAATGCAAAAATGTAATTTTTGGGAACCCAATGATCAAGTGGGAATATGAAAGTTGGTTGGATGGTCTGGAGGGAAGTTTTAGGAGATAAATGTATAAATATATTTCATCCATCGATGTAAGAGGTTGTTGAAAATATTTTGAAGAAGACTCAATACGAATAACCCCTATTTTTGCTTAAATTTCTAAATTTCTATGTAAATTTTACATTACCAACAATTTGTATGGCCCCGTACTGTAATTAATCAATCTAAAAGTTTGTGCATAATGTAGAGGGGTGAGATACCTTAATTTTTCATTTGAGTTGAGGGTTTCAAGTTGAAAATAGTGTAGGTTTGATTCAAATTGCAGTCACCAGTCTGTAGGTGCAGTTTTGAAGTTTTGAGGCCCTAATATGGAGTAAAGCCCATTCCACATATTGTAACCACTGTGACTAAGTGGAATGGACATAGGGAGTTAGAATTAGGATGGTATATTGTAGGATTTTATCTATATGAAGGATTGTGGGGAGAAATTGTGATTGTCCTGAAGAAAATGGTGAATTTGGGTATGAAAGTGATGGTTTAAAGAGAGACTTTGATGAGATAGTGTGTGTAGAGGTTGAGAGTTTATTTTTTGAGCATAGGAAAACATTTTTAAGAGTGTTGGAGGTAGTTTCAAGGTTGTATTAGTTTTTGAACCATAAGATTGAATAAAACCTACCCTCTAATGGTGGAAATTGAGGGTTTTCTAGATCAGCAAGTAAATGAGAGTTGGTGTGTCTAAAACCTAGTGAAAAGGTCTTTTTTTTGTCTATTTAAAAGTTTTGAGGAGTTGTGAGTTTCAAGAGTACTTCCTTTGGAAAATAGACCTAGAATTGGTCTATTAGGTCAACGTTGTCTCAAGGATTTGAGTGAGTTGTTCAAAAGGAGTCTATGGTGGTTTTGATATATGTTTAGGGTTGGCCTGATGGGTATTTGAAAGTGTCAAAAGCTTGAGTGTGGGAAGGTTCATTGAAGAGAAAAGTTGGATAAACTGGGTTTGCAGACCTAATAGACAAAAGGCAGAGTGATAATGAAAAGGTGACTTTAGAGAGTTTTGTGAATCTTTTGTTGTTTGATCTAACTTGAATTGTGTTGTTTTAGATGAAAGTCACCTATCCCTGCATCAATTGGTATCAAATCATAGAGAATAGGTCTTTTGAAGATTGAAGGTTGTTGATTGAAGAGAAGAAAGAAGGAAGTTGAACAATCAAGTGTCAAGATGCCTCCAAAAAGAGATAATGTAGTAAGAAAGATACAAAAGATGGAAGAGAAGATTGAAAGGGAGATGAGGAAGTTGCAAGAATTCCAAAAGAGATTTGTAGCGAGGTTGGAGAATGTTGAGATAGGACAAAAGAGAGGAATGATTGTGGGAGATGAAAGTGAATCTGAAGAGGAAGAAGATGAAGACTTTGAAGATGTAGCTGAAGAGTTGGATGAGGAAGAGAAAAAGATGGCAAGGCTCCTGAAGGTAGTGAAAGGTAATAAGCATAAGGTAAAAGTTGAATTCCCAATGTATGATGGTACTTTAGATGAAGAAGCATTATTAGATTGCATTTTTGCTTTAGACAATTTCTTTGAATGTGAGGATGTATCTGATAAGGAAAAAGTGAAGATAGCTAAGACTAAATTGAAGGGGCATGCATTAGTTTGGTGGGATTATGAACAAGCAAAGAGGAGAAGAAGAGGTAAGTCAAAAATATCTTCATGGGATAGGATGGTAGCTAAGTTAAAGGGTAAATTTTTTCCAAATGATTATGTTGTTCAAATGTCAAAGAAACTTCAAGATTTAAAGCAAAGAGAGATGGATGTAAAAACCTATACTAATGAGTTTTATAAATTGAGCATAAGGGCGGGACATATGTTTGATGATGTTGAGAAAGTGGCCAAGTAACTTAGTGGATTGAGATTTAACATCCAAGATGAAATAAGTTTGCATAATCCAAAAACCATTGAAGAATGCTATCAGATGGCAATAATGGTAGAAGAAAAGGTTAAAAGGAGACGAGAAAAGTCAACAAGAGGAATGGGAAACACTTCAAAGGGTAGAGGCACATTTCCTTCTTCTAGACAAGTCAATAAAAGTCAAGGTGATGCACATAAAGGAAAAGAACCAATTGTAGATTTTAGAGGTGGATTCAGGGGATCAAGAGGTAGATTTGGTGGTAGGAATCCTAACATTTTTTTAGGAAGGTGTTATAAGTGTGATGAGTATGGTCACCCTACTTGGAAATGTCCTTAAAATCTTGGTTCAACATCTAGTGGTGGAGAAAAGAAGAATGAAAGAAGAGCTCAGATTATCCAAGAAGATGAGTGTGAAATTTCAAATTCAAATACTCTACGTGTTGCACCTGAAGTTGGTGAAAGTATGATGGTGAGGAGAACTTTGTTTCAAGAGTCCAAGGAGAAAGAGATGGCTCAAAGAAGGAAATTGTTCAATACAACTTGCAAGTGCAAAGGTAAGGTGTGTAAAATAGTGATTGATTCAGGATCAACAGATAATATAGTGTCTTGTCAAATGGTTGACAAGTTACAGTTAGAAAGGATCCCTCTTGAAAAACCATATCATGCTTCATGGGTGAGTGATGATCAACCTGTTCTTGTTAAAGAGCAAGCACTAGTTGAATTTCAAATTGGTGAATATAGGGATAAAGTGCTTTGTGATATCTTACCAATGAGTTGTTTCCATTTACTCCTTGGAAGACCATGGCAATTTGATAGGCACTCAATCTATAATGGGAGAGCTAACACATATCATATTTTGAAAGATGGTGTCAATTTTATACTAACCCCATTGCAGGAGGATGGAAAAGAGAAAAAAAAGGCATCCAAGGTTATTACTTTTGGTAAGAAAGAAGTTGAGAAGTTTGTAGGAGATAAACAAGAAGAGAAAAAGGCATTTTTAGCCACTTCAAGGTTAGGAAATGAGAGGATAGTGAATTTGCAGATTGATACAATTATGAGAAGCAACAAAGAAAGTGAAAGGAAGGTTTCTAAGACTGAGTTTGAGAAAGACAAGGGTGAAAAGATAGAAAGTGAGTTGAAAAGGAAAGAAGGAATAGAGGTTGGGACAATATTTTTTCCTATAGTTGCTAAGAAAGTTACAAGGTAGCCAAGTACTGATAGTACAGTGGAGAAAAAGTCTGTCAGGACAGAGGATAATGAGAAAAGAAATCTGAATACAAAAGAGCATGGAAAAGAGAAGGAGATTCAAGGACAAGAGAATAGTTTCAAATGTGAAGACAGATATAGGAAAGTGGTAGATGAACTCAAGGTTGGGAAGAGAGTATTTGTAGGTGTTAAAGCAAGAAGAAGGTCAGTCAGAAGAGAACGAACGGTCAAGAGGTGTTTATCAGGGTAGTCAATGCAAAAGAAGGAAAAGATGGGTGATAAGCAGTATGGTTTCAGTGATAGTGTCAAAAGATAGCAGTATATGCTTCAGAGGAAAAGAAAGAGAGCAAGTGAAGAGCAAGGAGGTGTAGAAGACCAGTTGGAGCAGTTTGCAGTCCATTTCTAAGAGACTTGGAAAATTTTCAAAGGCGGTTGCATGGTGCAGGAGCATCCATCTGCTTTCAACTAAAGTTGGTCAAGTTTGCATGAAGATAGGTTGTTTTAGGATTTTTTGGTCTTAAAGTGTGTCAATAAGGTCTAATTGACCATTTGAATGTATTTGGGAGTTCAATTTTGTAAAAGGGTGCAAGTGTTGTCAATAATGCTCAAAAGTGAAAAATATGTGATTAAGGTTTTTTGAAGGGTTTAGTGTGTCAAGTCTTGGATTATGTTAAATAAGGTCTTATTTGATCATTTAATAGTGTTTTGAGTCATTTTGGGAGTCTCTATGAGGTACTGGGGGTTAAAAGTGCAAAATTGTCAAAATTGTCAATGTTGTAATGCAAAAATGCAATTTTTGGGAACCTAATGGTCAAGTGGGAATATGAAAGTTGGTTGGATGGTTTGGAGGGAATTTTTAGGAGATAAATGTATAAATATATGTCATCCATAGATGTAAGAAGTTTTTGAAAATATTTTGAAGAAGATTCAATAAGAATAACCCATGTTTCTGCTTAAATTTCTATATTTCTTTGTGAATTTTACATTACTAGCAATTTGTACGACCTCGTACTGTAATTAATCAATCTAAAATTTTTTGCATACTATAGAGGGGTGAGATACCTGCATTTTTTGTTTGAGTTGAGGGTTTCAAGTTGAAAATAGTGTAGGTTTGATTCAAATTACAGTCACTGGTTTGTAGGTGCAATTTTGAAGTTTTGAGGCCCTAAATATGGAGTAAAGCCCATTCCACATACTGTAACCATTGTGACTAAGTGGAATGGGCATAGGGAGTTAGAATTAGGATGGTATATTGTAGGATTTGATTTGTATGAAGGGTTGTGGGGGAGAAACTATGACTGCCCTGAAGAAAATGGTGAATTTGGGTATGAAAGTGATGGTTTAAAGAGAGAGTTTGATGAGATATTGTGTGTATAGGTTAAGATTTTATTTTGTGAGAATAGGTAGATATTTTAAGAGTTTTGGAGGCAGATTCAAGGTTGTATGAGTTTGGGAACCATAAGATTGAATAAACCCTACCCTCTAATGGTGGAAATTAAGGGTTTTCTAGATCAGCAGGTAAATGAGAGTTGGTGCATCTAAAACCTGGTGAAAAGGTCTTTTTGTTGTCTTTTTAAAAGGTTTGAGGAGTTGTTCAAGGTTGGTTGTGAGTTTTAGGAGTACTTCCTTTGGAAAATAGACCTAATAGGGAATTAGGTCAACATTGTCTCAAGGATTTGAGTGAGTTGTTCAAAAGGAGTCTATGGTGGTTTTGATATATGTTTAGGGTTGGCCTAATGGGTATTTGAAAGTTTCAAAAGCTTGAGTGTGGGAAGGTTCATTGAAGAGAAAATTTGGATAAACCGGGTCTATAGACCTAATAAACAAAAGGTAGAGTGATATTCAAAAGGTGACTTGAGAGAGTTTTGTGAATCTTTGGTTGTTTAATCTAACTTGAATTGTGTTGTTTTAGAATAAAGCCACCTATCCCTACATCAAATGTCACCTTTTTATTCAAATCTACCTAACATGTCCCTCATAAGTCCATCTTGAAACAAAGTATATCTTGTAAGAGAGGGGGACCAACCACGTCAAGACTCCAGGTCACGGAGAGTCGAGAGCAAAGGGCTGCCCTAACTTACCTCACTCTAAAGGGATGTTTTAGGGTGAGTATCAAGAATGAAGAGCACTATATAGTACTTTTGTCACTCTACAGACCCAAAATTCTATTTGGGGCTAGACGAGCTAGTTTTTGGAGTCTGAACTACACCTCAGACAACTCTCTGTCCAAGGACGATAGTGCAGATTTGGGATGACAATGCGGTACACTAGCATCTCTCTAGTGCGTTGGCCTCCATACGGCCAAAAAACATAAATTACAGTGAAGAAACGTCCAAAAACCTACTGACAGTCTAACTAGTTGGTTTCAATGAAAAGAATAGAATGATAAGATATGAAAAGTAAAGACAGAGATGATAAAGCAAGTAAATAAAAGCTAAGGTGATGAAGATTATCTCAAAAAAGCACTTGTTCACTAGCTAACTTCACGCACACGTTCACCTGCACACAAACAAGAGGGGAAAATTGTTGGGGCTATATAGGGGCATGCCTTAGTGTAACTGTTTCCACATCCACAAATAGCCAAAAAGCAATGAAGTAGAGAAATATGATAAAGAAGATTGAAAGAAGTGCAATGAACACTACAAAAGACAAATGCTACTCTATCAAATCACAAAGGAGAGGAATGAAGTGTTACCACCTCCACCCAAAGGCTTTCAAGGCCAATGAAGGGAGAATGCAAGAAACAATCTTGGAAAATTCACCACCGTCACAACCATGGTGAATGGAGGTCTCGCAAGACTCCAAGCTCACAACTTTTGTGATAGCCTCACACTTACAATGTGGAGTTGATGGAGTGTCAATGTTGTTGCAATGCTCAAAATGGAGTGCTAGAATTCTTGAGAGATTGAGAATGTGCTTTAGAATGAGAATGAATTGCTAAGAGAGATTGAATGAGTGTGTAGAAGATGAAGTGAAGTGAATATGGATGCTTTTGAAGGTGGGATGAGAAGGAATAAGTTGTTTTCGGGTTGATTGGTTGCAGAGGGATGTTACAATCCATCCCCAATGAGGAGTGTAATGCCTCTGCCAACTTCAGATGCATAAATTCGTTAGGGACGATAGTGCGCCGCACAAACATTCGCACATCGCACTTGCATCCCCAACAAATATTCTCTCACCGACACACAGGACAAGCACCAAGTGGATGGAAGGCAGGTGGGTGATGTGGAATTTCGCCTTTGGATTTTATTTTCTAAGGTGAGGGTATGTGAAAGGGGAACTTACACAAAGGGTGCAAATTTTCTCCTATACATATCCATATCACATTACCAAAATTTCACTTACATCTCATCCTTCATAAGGTCCTCACAAATTTTTATGCCTATTACAAGGCCCTAACACAAGAAAATCATGGATTCCAATCCAAGTAGTTCAAACATCACAATACTTATAGGTATTTCTAAATCATCATTTGGAATTCCTACTCATCTATTTGATCCTTGGGAATACCAAATTCCAAAACAAAAACTTCAACATTAAAAAGTCATCACATAAGACATTACAATTAGATCGGTGAAATCCAAAGAATTCATTGAAGAGAAACCCTTAGAAATACATCAAGATTCTTCCTTGGGTAGAGCACTTGATGCCCTCATCTCTTTCGATCCTAACACGTATTTTCTTAGACTTGCACAAAGTGGTGCTAAGCTACCTTTTAATTTCAACATAGCTACACTTAGGGAACAACCCCTCACACATGTCATGACATTTAATGTTACACCCAATGGGAACATGCCTATATTTCAAGCTATTAATGAACTAATAACTCAACCTTCAATTCCAAAAATACTTAATCAACCAACTATACCATCATACGACATAGATTCAATACCGTTTTCACAACATTTCATAATTTTTTTATATCAAAACCCAAACATGGTTGATCAAACAATCTCACATATACTAAATCCTTCCTATACAAACAGGCCACATTCATCAATATATATGTCTAATCAAACAAACATATTGTACCAAATCCTTCAAACATCGGCATTCCACTATCATCATCACAAGACATTACTAACTATACAAATAATCCTTTCACAATCCAAACATCTATACCTGATGTGTCTCCTAATATTCCATATGTTAAACAAGCACATAATGTAGCAAAGAGCACGTGCACAATCCCAATAATTCATTACAACTTCCCATTTCACAAATTCCATCACTTACCATTGCAAAACAAGACTCCACATCTAACATACCACATCCTTCACAAACCCTCACATCTAATATATTCGCCAAAAAAATTATCCCTCAACAACAATTCATTCCCCAACAACAAGTCGTCATGCAACAACAATTTATCCCATGCAATCCATACAACACTATTCAAGGACAAAACATACCACAACTACAAACCAATCCCCAACACCAAAAAATTACATATAAATCATACAACATTCCACAAAATCAAAATATCTCACACAATTATTCATCCACCCCTCAACATCAAACATACACTCCATCTAACCAATCCAATGACCTGGCATTGCAACTACAAAACTTGAACCAAAGGGTTACCGATATGCAACTAGGATAAACAAAGAAAAGCTATATTCTTCAGGACATTTGTCCATATCCATTTGATAGACATATAGCCATGATACCTTTCCCTCATAACTTTGAAATTCCAAAATTTTACAAGTATAAGGGAAGATGTGATCCATGAGAACACATACGAGAATTCTACATATCATGTCTAGAGGTGGCATACAATGACACATACTTAATGCACCTCTTTCCTAGAAGTTTAGGAGGACAAGCAATAGAATGGTTCTCCCACTCATAACATGGAATAAAAAAATTCCACAAACTTGTGGAAAATTTTATTGATCATTTCTCATATAGCATAGAGCATGAAATCTCCATGACCAATTTATGTAGTACAAAGAAAAACCAAGGTGAAACATTCATGTTGTTCCTACAAAAATGGAGGCATAATGTTAGCAAATATAAATGGCATATTCCTAAAAAATAACTCATGGATATTTTTTTCCAAAGCCTTAACACATAAATTGGCTTTCACCTAACCATGCAATATGTCAATACCTTTGAGGAAATAAAACAAAAAGAGATAACCATTGAGAAGGCCCTAATTGCTAAGGGACTTGTGAAAATATACAAGGATAACAAAGATTATTCACCAAACTCTAATGACAAACCTCACCTATGGGCTAAAAACAATAATATTACCAGTGATGGTATCGTGGATCCAAAATTTGTGCAAAATATACAACCCCCACCAAATAATCAATAAAACAACCAAAATGTGAATCTTCCAAAGGGACCATTAAGACCCAACAACCCACTAGACATAAGTACACTCCCTTAGGGGAACCAATCAAGATGGTTTCAAACAAACTAATCCAAATCAATCTTGTCAAGCTACTAGAGCTTAGACATTATGAAGAGCCTCAATTTAAAACCTCATGGTATTTAATGATAATGATTATTATGAATACTATTAGACAAAATGTAACAAAACACCAAATTGCATTAAACTCAAAAATCTCATACAAGAACTCATTGACCAAGGATATGTTAGCATCGATTAGCATCCTAAAAAAATTGGAAATAATGATCTAGGAATTTACAAGGATCCAATCCCAAACCATGGTAAATGAAATGACTCAGGTAAAGCAATAGATTATAACAAAGTTAACCACTCCTATGATAACGTAATAGGACACATCCAAGAATCAAACAATCATATTGTTATTGTCACTATACCTAGTAAAAATCTTGAGTGTGGAGTCACCACACGATGAGGGAAAGTTACCATTCAGTGAGCTCCACCTCAATTTAAAAGCTTACCTAAGGTATTACCAATTGATTACAGTATTATAGATCATCTTAAGAAAACTCCAGCTCAAATATCCATTTTAGAGCTCCTTATGATTCTTCTCCAACACATAAAACAAGTCTTAGACAAAGCACTCCTAAAATCATTTTTTCCTACCCACATAGATACTAATCAATTCCAAACTGTGGTAGGACAAATCACATCTACTCACCATCTAGCATTCACTAAAATAGGCCTCCCTTCCAAAACATGTCATAACCAAGTTTTCTACCTAGAAGTCTTCATCCACAAACAAAAAATCAAAAGAGTCTTTGTAGATGGTGGAGCGAGCTTGAACATTTGTATGTTGAAACTTGTTAAACAATTGGGATACTCTTAGTGGGTTATTGAAAAAAAAGGTATTACCATTAGATCATGTAATGATAATGAACGTGAATCAGAAGGAATTATCAAACTTCCTATTCAGGTTGGTCCAACTATTGCAGAAATAACATGTCAATTCTTGGATCTTGAATTACCGTACAATATCCTCCTAGGATGCCCATGGATACATGGCATGCAGGATGTCCTTTCAACCTATCACCAATGCATCAAATTCCCTTACAGTGAAATCGAAGTCACAATCTATGGGGACTCTCAACCTGTCCATTATGGTAAGAACTTGGAAGAAAAATATCAAAAACTACTCCATTTGCCTAACATTGATATCGCCTCACATTCAAAATCTTACATTGATCCATCAACATTAGCCTCATCATCCACCATTCATAAACCCCTTCTAGAAATCAAGGTTCAAGTACAAGACAATGGTTGTGGAGATTATGACCTTAAAAAGTCCTTTTACATAGGACAACTTTCATTTTCTCCTAAGACATATGAAAAACCTCAACACATAGACAAAACTTCTTCTACTATCAAATTGAACCTACTATTTTCTCCAAGTGGGGAGAGCTCAACAAAGAGGTCATAGAGGAAGATATCTCCAAATGGTTGTACCAAGATGAGAAAGAACAAGCTACTCTACAAATTGATCAAAATATTAAAGGTTTCCAAATTATTAAGAACATGGGATCCACAAGCCACAGCTACCTTGGTCTACATCAGCAAGGAAGAAGAGAACCCATTATTCTAGAGAAACAACAAAAATACTAATGGCTTGTGTATAGTTCACAAGATAAAGTTATCCCTAACATTGAGAGTATCCCTAGTGAGGTAGTTGGAGTTTCTCCCATGGATAATACATCTAACAATGATACTATCGAGGACTATCACATGTACATCACATATCTATTTGAGAACACATCCATCAATACCATTAGGACCTTTCCATTTAACTCACCTTCACAAGATAATAGCCTTCAACTTGTTTACCCTCAACTCATCAATTGGGACCAACAATAAGCACCAATTTTGGATGTATTTAAAAATGATGACACTATTGCTAAGTCTATGGGATTTAGAGATGGAATGCCTCTTGGAGATCACAAAGCAAGGTTTGATGTAGAGCTTGATGTGAAAGCATACTGTGGAGGGAAATTTAGGTTCTTCAGTCACAAAAGTGAATATAAAAATAAAAAATATATCCCCTAGTGAAAACCACAATGTGGCACTTTTAGATTGAGAAAAATTCAAAATAAAGGACGTATCCAAGGGTGAAAACCTCTATGAGATGCGTGAGGGTGAAGTATTTGACCTCCCTAGTATTTCTAAGCATAAAGAGAAAATAGCAGCACTAGTAGAAGACTCGGAGTAGATCAATGTTGGAACCACCGACACTCCTAAGATCACATTTTATACATCATGTTTAGATCCTGATAAGAAACAAAATTTTGCAACATTCGTAGAGGAACATAAAGTCAACTTTTCTTGGTCTTACACTAACATTCTTGGATTATTATACACAACATCAGTGGTCCATCACTTAATAGTATATAGAGAGGCAAAACCAGTTAAACAAAAGCTACATAAGATGCATCCACAAATTGTATTACTTGTCAAATTTGAGCTACAAAAATTTTTGGACATTGGTTTCATAAGACCAATTGATTATCCATAATGGGTGTCCAATCTAGTACTTTTTTCCAAGTCCAATGGGGGAATACACATCTACATAGATTTGAAGGATCTCAACAAAGCTTGTCCTAAAGATGACTTCCCATTGCCTAACATATACATCATAGTGGATTTGATAGTGGGTCGTGATTCTTTCCCTCATTGATGGTTTTTTAGGGTATAATAAAATTTGTATAACACAAGAATACTAGCATAAGACAACTTTCACATGCCATTGGGGTACATACTATTGGAATGTTATGTCATTTGGTCTTAACAACACACGTGTAACATATCAATGAGTTATGATTGTTATCTTTCACAACATATTTCATAAAATTATGGAGGATTATGTAGAAGACATCCTAGAAAAATTAGTCTCAAGGAAAGGACATATAGAGGTTCTAGCATAGTTATTTGATAGACTAAAGAAGTATCAAGTGAGGCTTCATCCAAAAAAATATGTATTTGGTATCACTTCAGGAAAACTATTAGGATACATAGTGTCTCGTAGAGGTATTGAAAAAGACCCCACAAAAGTCAAAGAAAATATTGATATGCCTCCTCCAAAAACTCTAAAGCAACTTCCTAGTTTCCAAGGGAAGCTACAATCCATCAGAAGATTCATAGCACAACTAGTGGATAAATGTCACCCATTTACTCATCTCCTACACAAGGATGTCACATTTAAATGGGATGATAAATATCAGCAAGCCTTCCAACAACTTAAGGATTACCTAGCATCACCTTCAATATTAATGACTCTACTTCCGGATAGGCCCCTAATCTTATATATTAGCAACATATATAGCATTAGGTTCTCTCCTAGCACAACACGATGAATTTGGGAAAGAGGGAGTGGTATATTATACTAGTCGAACTTTAGTAGGCTATGAGCTTAACTATACTCCCATTGAGTGAGCATGCTTGGCAGTCATCTTTGCATCAAAAATGCTTAGATACTATATGCTCAATCATCAAATTAATCTCATCTCCAAGGTAGATCCATTAAAGAATCTATTATCAAAAGCGACATTCACAGTTTGCATGGCTAAATGGGTAAGGATACTTAGCAAATTTGACATAGAATATATAGATAGGAAAGCTATCAAAGGGAAAATCATAGTAGATAAGTTAGCAGAGGTGTCATTATATGATGAGAATCCTCTCATATTAGAATTTACAAATGAGGAAATCTTTGCCATCTCTCCCACAAGTCAATGGAAGTTGTATTTAAATGGATCACACCTAACATGATTTAGGTGTAGGTGTCCTATTTATTACCCCTCAAGGTGACTGCATACCAAAGTCATATCTATTAGCATTTCCATGCAAAAATAACATAGCCAAATATGAAGCATTGATTATAGTACTAAAGATGGCTATACAATGGAAAATCAAAGAATTACAAGTCTACAATGATTCATAGCTAGTGGTGAGACAAGTCAATAACAACTACCAGACAAAAGATGACAAGTTGCTCCCATAGAAAAGAATGGTTAATAGTGTCAAACAATACTTCACTACTATCTCATTCGAGAAAATAACTAGAGTCAATAATAGGGTTGTAGATGCTATGGAAACCATTGGGTCTCTCTTGGACATGCCTAATAACAGTTAGAAGTATGAGTTTTTTGTGGAAAAATTATTGGTGCCAACATTTGAAGTTCCCAAATATGAATTTTTGTGTGATATTGTTGGTCCTAATTCCCCTTGGTACCATGGCATTTACACTTATCTACAAAATGGTACCATACCACCTAACCTTACCATAAATCTTAAGAAAATATTTATATGTTGATCATCTCACTTTACCATTCTTGGTGACACCCTTTACCAAAATATTCTCGATGGTATATTGCTTAGATGTATTAACTTTGAAGAAGCTACAATTTCCCTATGTGAGGTACACGAAGGTGTTTTTGGGTCACATTCTAATGGCCCTACCCTTACTAAGAAGCTACTAAGGACATGATACTATTTCCCTATTATGGATTATGCAACACACCAGTTTGTTAAGAAGTGTTTATAGTGTTAGCAACATGGTGATATTATTCACATACTAGCACAAGAGTTGCAACCTATCACCACACCATGGCCTTTTTCACAATAGGGACTCAACCTCATAGGCAAGGTTTCTCCTACATCTTCTGATGGTCACAAATTCATTATAACCACAATTGAGTACTTTAGGAAGTAGATAGAAGCCATCCCCCTCACCTATATTGCCAACAAACAAATATCCAAGTTTATCCTAAACTATCTAATTTTTTGGTATGGTGTTCCCCACGCCATCATCACAAATAATGGTGTAGCCTTCAAAAATCAAGATCTCTGAAATCTTTGTTCCTAGTTTCATATCCAACAGAGCTTTTCCACACCATTACCCATAGGGAAATGGTCAACCTAAAGCATCTAATAAAACTATCCTAAAAATCCTCAAGAAGACATTTAATGATGTTGGTCATGACTGGCACCTCCAACTTTATCTCGTCTTATGGGCCTACCATACTAATATTTGAACGTTGACTAGTGCTACGCCATTTTCCCTAGTTTATGGTACCAAGGAAATCTTTCCTATCAAGGTCAAATTTCCTTCACTAAGGGCATCATTGCAACATCTTGTTGATAATGGACAATACAAAGTATCTAGATTATAGGAGCTATAATTTCTAGACAAAAGACATCTCAATGCACTTAATCATCTTCAAGCTTACCAAAATCATATTTGTCATAGTTATAACAAGAAGATCAAGAACAAAATTTTCTAAGTAGGTGATCTAGTCCCCAAGGAAAATTAGAAGAACTAACTAGATCAACATAACAAGGGAAATTTTGAACCAAATTAGTTGCGACCATTTGTAATCACAACAAGCTATGGCTCAAGATCCTATCAATTAGTTATGCCTGAAGGTGAGCCCTTACAAAATCCCATCAACAATAATCATCTCAAGCGGTTCCACACTCAAGTCTGTCAAAGTATCCCATCAAAATGCAAAGCAATCCAAGAAAGTTAAAAAATAGTAAAGATAAAAAAATCCTCTAGTGAAAACCACTTTGGTGGTACTTTGGACAAGTACCTTGGTGAAAACCTGACAAACAAGCACCATGTGTAATGAGCACTATCTACCATCTATCAAAAACTCTTTTCTATATCCATCCATAATAAATCTGGTACTTCATCCATTTCCATCCATTCATCTACCCTATTTTCACCTACACACCTATCATGGCTTAGTAATTTACTAGTATCTAGTGGTACTCATATCACCTAGTATTATCCAAGGATCATTTTATCTAGTCCATAATAAAATGATCCTACATCTAATTGGGGGAATTTTCCCTAAACCTAGCAGTTAGAATGGATCTTTGTTCATTACCTAAAATCCAAAAATCTAAAAACATCCAAATAGCCAAAAATCTAAAAAAATCTAAATAGTCCAAAAAAACATTCAAATAGTTGAAAATCCTAAAACAACCTCAAATATTCTAAAATCTAAAAACAATAGATACTCTAAAAATCCAAAAAAATAAAATATCCCAAAAAGTTCAAAAATAGCCTCAAATATTTCAACAAAAAGTTCACAAACATTCAAAAACTCCAAAATTCATAAAAAATAAATCAATGCAACTCACTTATCCACAATAAAATTGTCACCCATAATAAACCTATCATCACACTCATCTTTGACAAAGTAAGCAAAAGAAAATATGGTAATTATCGAAACAAAAACAATCATGAAACAATTATAAGCATCGATCGTTGGCGAAACAAAACCACTTCCTACATACCAATTGCCTAAAGCATCTAATTCAACATCCAACATCATTGCCTTAACAGATGAATCATTCTTACAATAGGCACAATTATGGACTAAAAATTACAATCTCTCTAGCGAGAGATATGATGGATTTGATATGTTTTGTCAGTCGATCTTTTATTTTGATTTATCTTTTATCTCATTTCATCCCTTACTTGAAGCCACCTCGATATTCAATATCTTGGTATGTCTAGACTAGTATGTAATGGAGCATAATCATTGCTTTCATTTGTTGTGCTTGTGGGACACTCTTGTAATACTATGATGGTGAATACTTTCCTTGTATGTGTAGGGATAGTTTCAGGCAATACAATGACCTTCACATATCAGGTTCTTTATACCTTTTATGCATAGGCATATCTTTCTTTGAAGCTCCATTCTCTTGCATCATCAAACAAAGTTGTTGTATGTTAGGTATGAACAAGGATACTCATATTTGTTTGCAGAGTCAAATTCCATGCAATAGATATGACGCCACCCTGGTTCTTCATACCTTGGTGTATAGTATCTACTTTATCAAAAAAGGATTTCTCTACATTCTTTAGCATAACCAAAAGCAAAAGCAAAAAATCATCTTTTCCAGCCTATTTTCTAATAAAATCCAGATCATTCCAATACTTATAGCTTTCATCGATATGTGATCAACACCATCCATTATTCTATCTATCTATCTAATCATATATCAATCTATCCATCACTATCCAATATCATTTCTTATGTCTTATTCATCATACTAACTATTCTATCCAAGTATCATGACATAAACAAAAAAATCCATCACATCCTACATCCACAAAGCATCAATACCATCATAACATCTTGCATCATCATAGCATTAATGCATCATCATGTAGTCATCATATACATCATAAAAAATATAAAAATAACCATAGAATAACATCATGCCATCATCTAATCTAAGCATAATCATAAGCCATCTATCATACATCATAGATGCACATAGAAATCATTAGACGCATACATCAAAGCATATTGACATTTACCACTTGCAAATAACATCACATAACATCATATAATAGTCATATCAAAATACCATCTCATCTCATGTATACATAAAAAATGTTTCATGATACAAAGTATATATATAAATGTCTAAAAAAAGGACCACCAACAGCCATGCATATATACATCTGCCTGCAAGCATGGGTAATCCCACAATAGTGGGTTACACTTTTTGGCCAAACTTGACATTGAACTGAACTTTTTTAACTAAATCTTCACTTTCGGGCACCTATAGCTGCTAAACCATGAGGAATTTGACGATGATACAAACTAGTGATTTGTGACATTTTGTTTGTAGATTCTAAATATATATATTTTTTAATTTTTGGAATCAAATTGCATTTATTTTTCCATCTCCTTCGAAAACTAGTTTTTAACAATAAACACCATTGTTAAAGAGTGATGTTCACCGTATAACACAACTTTTTTTCTATGAAGGATAAAATTCTATTTTTTCTGAATTCAGATTTGTAACTATGATATCTAGCACCTTCATTTGGTTTCATACTATTTTATTGAATTTTTTTCTTAATTAAGTTTTGAAGTCAAACCAATTATAATTTAGACATAGATGGACCATATAACACAATTTTTTTTTGTATGTATCAAAATTCAAAATTTTTTTGTTGGATCAAGGACACCAATACCTAGCACCTACATGGTGGAGATCTGATCCCCAACATAGTAGGTATAAAAAATGATGAAATCCTGAAGGCCAATATCTAAAAGGCGAAGTATGGAGTATGGTGGAGATCCAACCCCCGATATCGAAAAAGGATCGGACTTTGAAAATCAGTGTTAAGGTTTTCTCCTTGAGAAGAATGGTAATTATGTAGAATGAAGAATTCCTGAAGGCCACCACCTGAAAGGCGAAGTATGGAGTATGGTGGACTCTTGATCCCTGACACTTGAGAAGGTTCGGGCTTCGGTGATCGGAGTTAAGTTTTTTGCCTTAACAAGAATGGTAAATATGCATAATGATGAAAGCCCGAAGACTGACACCCGAAAGGGTTAAGTATAAAATCTTGTGAATGATATGTTTAGTTCTAGTTGGTTAATCAATATTGGTATTTTTTAATCAATCATTATTATAATATAATATATAGACTATACACCTTTTGCAAAAAAGACAAAAAACCTAGTACCTACATATTTTTCAAAAAAAAATTGATAATCTATTATTTTTCCACATGTGCAAAACAAAGAGCTTGATTTTTGGTAAAAAACCTATGTTTAATTAAACTAAAAAATATATATAATAAAACCAAAATATACTAAAATTATATTTGATGGATAACTCGTTTCAAGGACTATAATCCTCCAGTTAGATCTATGAATTCAATTCTATTTTCATCTTCAACCCAAGCTTCGAAAGCCAAAATTTTGTAGAAAATTGCACATGGAGAGGGAGAAGTGAAAAAAAGGGGGGTTCGCATCGAGTGAACCTCCCTGTACCCCTTCGAGCGAAGGGGGGTTTTCTAGAACCCCCCTTTTTTCCATTCTCTCCTTTATTTTATTAACAAAATCACATTGTTTCGGGGTTCACTCCAACATGCAATCAAAAAGGGGTTTGCTCAAAAGGGGGTGTTCAAGTGAACCCATTTTTGGGTTCACTCGAAGGGGGGTGTTCAAGTGAACCCATTTTTTGGGTTTTCTCAAAGGGGGATGTTCGAGCAAACCCATTTTTTGGGTTCACTCGAAGGGGGGTGTTCACACGAATCCATTTTTTGGGTTTTCTAGAACAACCCCTTCAAGTGAACCCCAAAAAACCCAATTTTTTTGGAGTGTCCAAGAAATTTGTCTTCGTGATTGCAATTGTAACCCACTTATGTGGGATCACCCACATATAAAAAATGTGTCTACATAAAATATATACATACATCATATATACAAAGACATATCTACATTGAACTCCCCCTCTCCTCCTCCCAATCAGGAGAAGGTGGATGGGGAGGAGCAAATTGCTAGCCTATAACCTATTGTGCCCCATGCCCCTATCGCCTTGACTTCCCTGGCTACTATGGTTGAGCTGGTACTAATGGATGACGCTCTACCAATCCTCCATCCAACCTCCCTACTAACCCTACTGCCACACTCCTTGCAAAGAACTTGGGAGCTCTCCTCTCGAATGGCATTGCAACCTCATAAAGAGTACGATAATATGTGGCCTCTTGAGTGAATGTCCTCATCACATTCACATATCTCTTGATAGAGACCATAGCTCCTGATCCACCTCCTCCTCCAACCCTACCTACTACCTCTAGTTGTTATCAGTGTGCTCTCTCTACGTCCCACTTAATAGTCACCTGAACCACCTGAACCTTTACCTACTATCAACAAGCTATCTCAACATCTCATTTAGTGGTCCTCTAAGCTAACTATTTGAAGATGTCATCCCTCTCTATCCTATACCCATCTCTCTCTCTCTCTTTGAGCTTGGTTTGGCTCAAATAAAACCACTATAAGTCAAACATCCATACCCTCATCTCCTACCATTGCTCATCTCTTCCTCTTTGCTCACCTTTTCTCACAAGTTCCACTACCTATTACTATCCCTAATTAAGACCTCCTCCATCACCTCCAACAACTGCCTCTACCCATTGTCTCACCTGACTAGCTCTAGCTAGCTCCGCCTCTCACCTTTGCCACCTCATCGCTCCACCATCCCAATGGGTGAATCTCAATGGCCTCTATACCACCCACCAAATTTTATACTCTAGGGTAGTCCCTACATCCTCCACTCTAGAAGCCCAAGCCCATTGTACCATCCTCAATCCAAAAAACTATGAAACTATACCCTAAGGATTGGTCAGCAGTCTCTACTCACCTATCGCTTGCCATGCGTGAGAAAATATAGCTACATCATCTAGTGTTGACACATCTTGTACCTTTCCGAATAGACTCATGACCATGTCAAGAAGATATCTCTCAAGTATGTGAGGTGTCCATCCAATAAGCCACCAAGTCTATCTATAATATGCTAGTTGTACACCATCATCATCCCATGCATCACACTCAAGCCATGGTCACCAAATGAACTCATCCATCGCATCTATACATATCCAACAATAATAAAGATCCCCCAACCACCATTTCGTCAACAAAATATCATAGCAGTATACATATGGATCTCTCGCTTGCCAATCAATTTGTCCTATAGGTCTAGTGATAGTGATGTGCTCCTATGCACATACATGAAGCAATGTCACCCTAACTATTAAACCCATCATAGATCTATACACCACCTAGTTCATATCATGGTATAGGTGGGCTAATACACATGGTCCCTAAGCAAAGATGATGATGTTTGTCATCATCCTCTCTAAGACATAACCCCATTCAACTAAAAACTTTGAGATTGCTAATTAGGCGTGATTACTCAAAAAATGAGGCCTCCAATCACCAAAATGAGATCATCATACACCCCTAATCCCAACCTCAAATATATCTCTTCATCCTCAATGTCGAATTCATCATCGTGTAAGGCTCATTACAGAGCCTCTGCACCACAATCGATATCATATATAACTAAGCTCCATTAATAGGGATCCTCAAGATCCTCCAAACATCCTCCAATATAATGCTCACCTCCCCTGTCAAGAATCTAAAAGATGAGGTCTCATTGTGCCACCTATCAACAATGGTGGTCATAAAATCCCTATGAGCACAAATCTCAAACATGAAGGCAACATGAAACAATCCAACAGCTCCCAAGAACTCAATGTCCATCTCGTTGAGGTAAGCAATCTTCTACAACACTATAGGTTGATGCTCCCTTGATAGAATAGGATCAAGAACAACTTGAAAACATAGTGCCTACAACATCAATTTGTCAAAACCTTGAAAAAATACCAAAATTTGTAACTCTTTGTTTCAAATATGACCCGACAAGTTTTTTTGCCAGTCAGTTGCGACTTTTTTTTAAATGTGCCACTTTACAAAAATCATTTACGAACCTTTTTCAAAGGCATTGAGAGATTCCATTCATATGCGAACCATTTTTCAATAGTGTCACATATTTTCAAATGTGACTCAACATTATCAAAATGGGTCGCATTAGATTTCAAATGCATCACATCGAATTTCAAAAGTGCCAATCCTAGATCAATGTATATTTGATTGACTCCCTAGACCTAGCATTTATGACACTTGAAATTAAATTTATTGACAAAAGGCTTCGCTATATACCGACGATCTCATTGGCTGCTAGAACTATTTTACTTTGTCAACTCAATGAATAACACGTGGTAGACCGACCATTTCTACAACAACTTAGCTCAAAAATCTCTCTCAAAGCTTTGGAAATTTTAAATTAAGAGGGTGTAAATGAGTTGAAAATGACCCTCAAAGGGCTATATATAGATGTTCAAACCCTATATTCCCTCCATCCCACCTCTCACATCCCATTTCACCATGACCTAACCTATCCTAATCATTTTCCTCACTAACATAGCACATTTTTCACCCCCTTCTTCATTAAACATATCTCATTTTTCTATTGTGATCTCAACCTTCTTCTTTTTTGGCCAATCTCTTAAGGGCCCAACCATCCTCCCATCATTCCTTTTTCCACTAGGTCACAATGGGGCATCATCATTATTATTCTTTTCCAACAATAGTATATTTTTGAAACAATGTAACAAGTACATAATCTCAGAGGGGCAAAATTTAGACACCTATAAATGCCTAACATATCACACATTCTTCTAATTCATCTTTTTTAGTCATTATCACTCATCACCTCATTTCATCACTTTTAATTAAATAATTAACTATTATTTTATTAAACTAACCTATTTTTCTCTATTAAACAATTTTAATTATTTGATTAATTCATCATATTTCCCTAGAAGTCTATGTCCTTAAACACAAAATCAAAAGATTCTTGATAGACGGTGGAGTAGGCTTAAACATTTGCACACTAAAACTGGTAAAATAATTGGGATACTCTGATAGGGTCATAGAAAAATAAAAGAGCATTACTATAAGAGCATATGATGATGTCGAGTGTGAATCATAAGGAATAATCAAGCTACCTATTCAAGTTGGTCCTATAATCTTAGAAACTACCTATTAGGTATTGGACCTTGATCTCCCTACAACATTCTCTTAGGCCAAACATGGATACATGCCATGTAGGTCATCCCATCCAGTTACCGTCAATGCATAAAGTTACCTAAAATGAAACCAAGGTAACCATATATGGGGATCCTCACCCTTTCCAGTATTGCCAAAATATAGTGAAAAATACCAGAAAATCCACCAAATACCAAATAAAGACATTACCTCCTCATTATCCAATATTGACCCATCCACATTAACCTCATCATCTAACACACATGAACCCCTTCCCAAAATCAAGGTCCATATACATGACAAGGGTTGTGGAGAATATGATATGAAAGGGTCTTTTTACGTAGGACAACTTTTCTCTTCTCTTTAGAAAAATGGAAAACCTCACCACATAGATGTGACCACTTCAATTATCAAGTATGAACCCACAATATTCTCAAAGTAGGGAGAGCTGAAGAAAGAGGTCAAGGTGGCCTTAGACTTCATCAAAAGGAATAAGAGCACCCATAGTTCTAGAAAAGAGACAAAATTTTTAAGGACTTGGGTATGGGTCATTAAGTAATTTTAATCCAAAAATTGAGTGTGTCCTTAGTAAAGTAGTTGAAGTTTTTCCTGCAGTTGAAATATCTAATGATGATACCATCAATGAATCTTTCATACACATAACTAGATTATTCAAAAACACATCCATATATACCTTAACATTAATATCATTTACATCTCCCTAGCAAACCAACAACCTTCCACTCATTTACCCCTAGCTTATCGATTAGGACCAACAAGGACCACTAATTGTAGACATGTTTCAAAATGATGAAGTTATTGTAAAACTTATGGGACTTACAGAAAGCATACCACTTGGAGATCACAAATAAATATTTGACATAAAGCTTGATACACAAGAATACTTTGGGGGGAAATAAAATCCTTTAGTTGCAAAAGTGAATATATAAAAATAAAAAAATGATCCCCTAGTGAAAACCATAATGTGCCACTTTTGAATCCATAAAAAGTATAAATAAAGGACATATCCAAGGGTGAAAACCTCTCTAAGGCACCTACAAATGAAGGATTTGACCTCCCAATTATCATTAAATATTAAGAGAGATCCTCAATTTTAGTAGAAGTATTAAAAAAAAAAAAAAATTGGAGCAATCAACAGTCCTAAGATCACATTCTTTGTTGCATCATTAACACCAAAGGAAAAGAAGGATTTCACAACATTCTTTGAGATATAAAAATTCAACTTTGGTTGGTCATATGTAGATATGCCAAGACTTGATACAATTTTAGTAGTTCATCATTTGACAGTCTACCCAAAGGCTAAACCAGTAAAATAGAAACTTCGTAAAACGCATCCTCATATTGCACTACTAGTCAAGGTGAAATTACAAAAGCTCCTAGATGTTAGCTTCATCAGCCTAAAGATTATCTAGAGTGGGTGTCAAATCTTGTCCTTGTGGAAAAATCCACTAGGGGAATATTCATTTGCACTCATTTCAAATATTTAAACAAGGCTTGTCTAGAGGATGACTTTCCTTTACCAAATATTGATATCATTGTAGATTTGACTATAGGACATGAGATGCTTTCCCTCATGGATGGTTTCTCTAGATACAATCAGATTCATATATCACAAGAAGATCAACATACGACCACTTTCACATGTCCTTGGGGTATTTATTATTGCAATGTAATGTATTTTGGTCTAAAGAGTGCAGGTGCAACTTATTAGAGAGCAATGATGGTAATTTTCCATGAGTTGTTCCAAAAATAATGGAGGATTATGTAGATGACTTACTAAAAAAATCAATAACAAGAAAAAGACATTTGGATGTTCTTGGACAAATCTTTGATAGACTAGAGAAATATCAAGTGAGGCTATATCCTAAGAAATGCATCTTTAGTGGCACTTTAAGAAAACTATTGGGATACATTGTGTCTTGTAGAGGTATTAAGGTTGACCCTATAAAAGTGAAAGCAATAATTCAGATGCCTCCACCAAACAATCTTAAGTAGCTTCAAAGTCTCCAAGGAAAACTACAATCAATTAGGCAATTCATAGCCCAACTAGCAAATAAATTGCATCCATTTTCTCATCTCCTTCATAAAGATGTCACATTCAAATGGGATGAGAAGTACCAACAATATTTCCAACAACTAAAGGATTTCCTTGCTTCACCACCAACATTGATTCCTTTGGTTTAGGGAAAACCATTGATATTGTATATTTTAGCTACAATAGCAACATTAGGAGCTCTCTTGGCACAACATGATGATGCCAAAAAGATAGAAACCTACTAAGTCACTACAACATTAGTAGGATAAGGATATGAGCTTATTGGGAAAATGTGTCTCAACCTTGCAAATACATAAGGCTTACTATTGATAGGTAAGCGCGAGGTGGTTGTAGAGGGTTCCCCACTGCGAGGGGTTTGAGGGGATCGTCCCTTTGGCAAGGGGTCTAGGGGTTGCGCGCCTCAGTGGGGGTTTGGGGGAAGTGCCCTAAAAAGCCAAATTTTATGTATATTTTATTATTGTAAATCTGCATCATTCATCATTAGGTTTGAGATTTGATGGTAGATATTTTGTTGGCTTGTCTTGCCCTAGAAAGCAACCCTATTTTATGAGGGAATTGTATTATGGTTGGGTATTGTGATATATTTTGAGAGTATAATAATGGTCATGTTGGCTTTGGATCTCTAGTTGGTGATACTCCTATGAGAAGCTTGCTCTGTAAGTATATTGCAATCTTCGTGATTTCTGAATAATATATCAAGCGGCTTTTGGAGTGTGGGGTTTTTCTCCTGAAAGGGTTTTCCCCATGTAAATCACTGTGCTGTGGTATGCATAATATTTATGTTTATTTTTGTTTAAGATTATGTAATTGTTAAAAAGATCTATAATGTTTTGCATTATCCTCCTCTCAAGATTAGTGTATAAAGTTTTTTCGCTACCTTAGCTTTCTTACAAGTGGTATCAGAGCTTGATCACCTTTGGTTTTAGTTGTGGGTTGTTGGATTTTTTGAACTAATCTAGATTTGAGTGGGAGCTTGTGCAGAAGATACTTTGTGATCTTGTTGTAGAAATTTTTAGATGGCAAGTTCATCAAGGAGAATAGAGGTGGATAATTTTTTTGGAAATAATTTTGAAATGTGGAAGCTGAAGATGGAGGATTTGTTAATAGATTGAGATATGTGGGATGCTATTGGTGAGAATGTTTCAAGGCCTATAGATCCTACTTTGGCTGCTCAATATGATGTTATGGACTGTAAAGCCAAGGTTCTAATCGGATTATGCTTGACAAACTTTGTTTTAATCAATATCCATGAAGAGACCTCTACACGAAAACTATGGAAGAAACTTGGTGAGATGTATCAAGCCAAATCTTTAGTGAACAAGATTTTCTTTAGGAAGAAATTACATTCCTTGAGAATGGAAGAGGGTGGATGAATTATAGACCACTTGGAAACATTCAATATGTTGGTGGCTCAATTGGCATCATTTGGTGTCAAAATGGATGAGGAGGAGAAATGTAAGATATTGCTTTGTTCTTTGCTTGATTCATGGGATTCTCTTGTTATGGCTATTGGGAGTAATTCTATCATCTTGAAGACAAAAGATATAGTGGGTTCTTTGCTTTCTAAAGAGATGAGGAGGAAGGTATCCATCAGTTCCAAGGAGGCCCTCAATGTTCATGGAAGACCTAAGGAAAAATGAAAGAAGAATGAGAAGTATGACAAACCCAAGTCCAAGGGGAGATCCAAATATTTTGGAAAGTCCAAAGTTATTTGTTGGAACTATAGTAAAGTTGGACATATTTGTAAGGACTATAAAGAAGAAAAGAATAAGAAAAAGAAGAGATTTGATTCTAATTATGATTTTGAGAAGGAATATCGTGATACATTCATTGTAGCTTTGGCAACTCATGCAAGTAATGATGCATGATTAGTTGACTTAGGTGCATCTTTCCATATGACTTCTCATAGAGATTGGTTTTTTGAATATGAAGAATTTGATGGAGGTAAGTTGTAATTGGGTGATGATTCTTATTTAAATATTGTTTCTTGATGGTAGAATAAAAAGAATTAATAGTGTGTTGCATATCCTTGGATTAACATGAAATTTGTTATCTATGAGCAAATTGATAGATGCGAGTGTGCATGTAGTATTTTCTAATGTAGGATACAAGATGGTTAGAGGTGATATGGTGATTTATAGAGGTGTTAGATATGGCACATTGTATAAACTTAATTCATAAACTATTGAGTGCAATAGTACTTTTGTGAAAATAAAGTCTATGGAAGAGGCGAGGGTTTCATCTTCAGTAGATGGTCATGGCTTATGGGTACCCAAGGGTGCTCTTTCTTCTAAATCAAAGTTACCTCTAGAGAAAACTATGATATGGCACTAGAGACTTGGTCACATTGGAAAAAAGGGTCTAAGGACCTTGAAAAATAAAAAACCTTCTTGAAGGGTTGTCTGATTGTAATCTTGAGTTTGATTTTTGTGAGCATCATTTATGGAAAACAAAGTTGCATTTAGTTTTACTCGAGTTCTCATAAATCTTGTTGTGTATTGGATCTTATTCATTCTGATGTGTTTGGTCATGTAGATATTCCTTCAATTGGAAAATCCACATATTATGTTTCATTTATTGATGATTATAGTAGGACATGGGTATATATTCTAAAGAGTAAATCTGAAGTTTTTAGTCAATTTAGAGAATTTAAAGAAATGATTGAATTGTAAAATAAAAAGAAAATAAAATGTTTGAGGACTGATAATGGTAGTGAATTTTTCTCCAATAATCTTGATAGATTATGTAAATATTTTGGTATTCATAGACAAAAGGCAACTCCATATTCTCCATAGTAGAATGGACTTGCAGAAAGAATGAACATGACATTGATGGAGAAGGCTAGGAGTATGTTGAGTGGTATTGGTCTAGAACAAAGGTTTTGGGCTGAATTTATTGCCACTACTTGTTACTTGATTAACCGGTCTCCTACATCAGCTCTTGTTGATAAGACGCCTATAGAGGCATGGTCAGGTCACAAGCCTTCATTAAGACATCCTAGATTTTTTGGTTGTGAGGAATATGCACATGTTCCAAAGGAGAAGTAAATAAAGTTGGAGCACAAGGCTGTGAAACATATCTTCATCGGATACAACTATGGTGTGAAAGGATACAAGCTTTGGGATCTTGTTGCATAGAAGGTAATATACAGTAGAAGTGTTATTTTTAGAGAAACTAAGCCTTATTCTCTTATATTGCAGCTAGAACAAAGTAAACATGAAGATGTGATTCAATTTCCTTCTATACTTGAGAAAGTTGAATCAAGGCACATGGATAGACAAGAAGTTGAGGAGAGCTCATCTAGCTTGGAATCTTCAAAAGAGGAGGAAGAACCTCCAACTCAACTTGTTCTTAGGTCTACAAGGCATAGACAACCACTTGAAAGGTATTCCCTTGATGATTGGAGATGTATTTTTTGTTTGAATACTAACATGGATGAACCCAGATCGATAGAAGAGGCATTAGGAATGAATGATGCAAAATACTAGAAGATTGTTATGGATGAAGAAATGGTAGCTTTGAAAATGAATGATACATGAGATCTTGTACCATTGGTTGAGGGAAGAAAACCTGTTTGTTACAAATGGGTTTTCAAGAAAAATATTGGTTCAGATGGAGGTAGCGAGAAGTACAAAGCAAGGTTGGTTGCGAAAGGTTACTTCAAGTTGAGGGTGTTGATTATGGTGAGATATTTTCTCACGTTGCAAAAATGGCATCAATTAGATTTTTACTTTCCATTACCATTTCTTATGATTTAGAAGTTGATAAAATGGATGTGAAAACTACTTTCCTTCATGGTGACTTGGAGGAGGATATTTATATGACACAACCAGAGCACTATGTGGTGAAAGGTAAAAGTGAATTGGTTTACAAATTGAAGAAATCTTTGTATGGCCTAAAACATAGTCCTAGAATGTGGTACAATAAATTTGATACATATGTGTTGAGTTTGGGATTTGAGCGCTCTAAATCAAATCATTGTGTTTATTATAAAATTAATGGTGATCATTTCCTATTTATTGCATTATATATTGATGATATGTTATTTATTGGTAAAGGGAAAGGTATGATTTTAGAAATGAAATTTCAACTTGCAAGTAAATTTAAAATGAAAGATCTTGGTGTAGCTAGACACATTCTTGGGATGGAAATTAGAAGAGATAGAGTGAACAAAAAGCTATGGGTTGTCCAAAGTAAGTATGCCAATTCAATTTTACAAAGGTTTGACATGTAGGATTATAGATCATTATATGTTCCTTTTTCAATTGGAACTAAGCTATCTATTTCAAATTGTCCAACATCTCCATTATAGATGGAATACATGAGCAAAGTTCCTTACTAGAGTGCATTTGGAAGTTTGATGTATGTTATGGTTTGTACTAGACTAGACATCGCCCAAGCAGTTAGAGTTCTCTCCAAACACATGTCTAATCCCGGTAGAGTTCATTGGGATGAAATTAAAAGAGTCTTCAAATATTTGTGTGGTACCTTAGAGTATTCATTGTGTTATCGTAGTAATTTGACTGAAGATGAGATTTCTCTCGATATTCATGGTTATGTGGATTCAAACTAGGTAGGTGATGTTGATAGCAGATGATCCACTAACACTTATGTATTTAATTTTTTTGGTGGTGTAATTAGTTGGATGAGTAAGCAAAAGGTTGTGGTTGATTTTTCCACTACTGAAGCTAAGTACATGACAAATAATCATGCTTGTTAAGAATCCATTTGGCTTAAGAGATTATGTTTATATATTGGAATAAAATATGGTGCAACAATAATTTATTGTGACAGTCAAAGTGTGATTTGTCTAGCTAAGAACCCAAAATTTCATGCCCTCCAACAAACAAAATGATAAAAGGTCATATTTGTGTAAAGGCATGCTTCCCAATGCAAAAAATGAAATAAACTATAACTAGGGAGACCTATCAACCAAGTGTTGAAATGGGAAGATTCACAAGGCCAAGGGGAATAAATTTTGTATACAAATTTTCCTTGAGAGATACTTAGAAATGATCATTGTTTGACAAAATGGACTCGTTACAATTCCAAGAAAGGACACTAACATGCTAGGATGACACTAGTGACTACAAAAGGACACTATAACACTATAAGAACAATAACACAACTACTTAGGTTTCCTATAAATGCATTAGAGTCTTGCAAATGCATTAGAGTCCAAAAACTATACTAGAGTCCATAAACTATGCTAGAGTCCTATTTTTGCATTGTAGTCTTGCCCATAGACTAAACAAATGACTACTTTTAGGTCTCATACCTAGGAAAAATCTCAAGAAAAAAAATAGCACAACACACACAAACTCCAAAATAATTAAAAATGATTGAGAGATTAAGGTGGACAACTATACCCAATCTCCAACACACAAAAAAATGGAGACACTTCACAAGGGCTATAAATTATAAAAAGGACTCCAAAACAAGTCCAAGAACATGAGGGATGAAGGGGAATGTTACCAAAACACCCTAATCACACTTCAACCACAAGAAGAACCAAAATGACACCTCATTGAGGTAGTTCTCATAATAAAATGCAAGACTAGAAAAATAGAAACAACATACATTCCTAAGTAACATGATTGAATATTTTTTTTGTGAAATTACATTTATTTTAAATCCAAATCCAAATAATCTCTAAGTTTATTTAAACCAACATAGCAAAAATTATGAAAAGCATGTAAAATGTCATGTGTGTTTGACACTAACATTGAGACACGGTAAAATCAATAATCTCATCATCACCACTTATGTGGGTGGGTTATAGTCCATCCATTTGAGAGGTTTCAATTTAATAATACAATTATATAAATTGACTCAACATCCTCAATTATACATTTTACAACATATATAAATAATGAGAAAATTGAAGGCAAGGAGTAGAAGATTCCTACTTGCACATATTTTCAAGCTCCTCCAATATCTTGTAAGTCTCCAATGGTAGTTCCAAGCCACCCAACCATGTGGCACCTATAGGTCCATCCCATCATGCTAGAAGATAATCACTTGGGAAGAAGCACACACACTCACACAAAACAAGGGAGTAGGTATCATACACACACACCAACCAATAATAGCATAATAACATGCATTTGATAAGAAGTAAGCTAAGTCATCATGACATACATGTCAACAAGAATAATCAACCAATCAAGGAATACACATACTTGAGGGGAAAATATCACCAAAATAAGCATAAGAAATAGTCCACCTCACATAACATACACTTTCCAATAATGAGCATACAACATTGGTATGAACACAATTATAATCAAGGTTTCATCCAATCACACAGACATAATAGAGATGGTCTCATGTTAGATACAACCTCCAATGGTAACAAGGATGGGGGTACTAGAGGGAGGCAATTAGTGTCCTCACAATAGCTTGAAGGTTTGGTTTTGTGGACTTGGATACAAATCTATATCTCATGGTGAGGGGAGTAATCAAGTGACATCCAAAAACTCTATCTAAGAGTGTCATGTCTTGGGACAATTCTATTGAGCCTATTCAAGCACTCAAGTATGTCATTTACTTATGTCCTGGTTCCTTTGTTACCTAAGGAATTTCATTAATTATCCCATAAATGTATAACTCTCATCTTTTGTAGCATCAAAATTACATATAGATTCAAGACAACATTGGAAGCCACTCCTTCCTAACCCTATGATTGGATTAAACTATGGATGGGTTTTTGAGATAAATTATCCTTGTAATTCTATCCAATTGGTAAATGTATTTAAATCAATCCTCGGGAATTTTGTAGTGGTTTCCTTAGTTTACTCCTAAGTGTTAATCCAAGAATCGTAAACTTGTGAAAGGTGTTGCAGTAGTTAACCTAAGTGTTGAACCTAGTGAGCTAAGTGGGGATGGATGCAACTAACACACAATCTGTATTTATTCAAAAATCTAGTTTTCAAACTTCTTGTCAATTTTGTGACAAAAGCCTGTGTCAGGAATAGTTTGCAACAAAAATAGATTAATGCCAAACAGTAAAACAAAATCAGGACTTCACATTGAAAATGACTTAACAAAATATAACTAAGTACTGGAATTGAAATGTAATGAATTGAATTCACATGTATTAATAAACACACTGATTAGCACTGATTGAAATAATATGCTAAACTAAATTCACATGAAATAGAAAATGCACCGATTAATACTTATTGGAAGATAATATGCTAAACTAAATTCACCTGTGACAACAAACACACTGATTAACAATGCACCAAGTGATTACAAATTAACACCATAATTAAAGATTTAAGAGTAGATTAAAACTGAAACATTTATTACCACACATGTTCTAATACTATAATGATTCACAAGTAACTGAGGAAGTGAGCCCTTCCTTCTTTGATTATCAGGTGATGAAATGAAAGCTTACTCCACGCTAATCAATACTCATGCAAATGGTATTTTAAATCACAGTCTTTTCAAACTAGAATAGCAGCTTATAGATGTATATTATCAATATCAATCTGAGTCCTAACATACATATTTATAGAGATTATGAGCTGCTAATTTTATAACTAATGTTGATCAAAAGCATATAATTGTTTAGGTTGTTTTGGCTTGCGACCAACAACCTCAAAAGCTAATCAAACATAGATTACAAACTTCAATATTGTTTCAAAATAAATTAACAACTCAGACCAAACTTTAATAAAAATGACACATGATTCTTGAATGACTTCATCACCATTCCACCGATGCTCCTCTTGCGCCCACATGTTATCCACCTAATTATCCCCTGCTATCATAGTCATGAAGATAATTAATAAATAATTGAAGGTTTTGATATATTTATAAGCTTTTATCTTTTCTTCGTATTTTATTAAATATCGTCACTTCATTAACAAATAGTGATACGAACAACAAAGGATACTATAGAAATGAAAGGGTAAAGGTCAAATAAAAGGTAAAAATAATGACACATTTCACCCCCACCATTTCCCCCCAGCTTAGGGTTTTGCATGTCCTCATACAAAAGAACATAGGGTACAAACCAGGTGGATAAGCCAGTTTATGCATTGTGCTGGTAATTTCTTTAAACCACAACTGTTTTAGCGCATGCATCTGTTTCTCATGTTCTTGAATGGGAATAAGAGATGCATTGGAGGTATTTGCTTGCTCAAGTGCTACTTTAAGCTAACCAATCCCCTCTTCTTGTGAAGAATTAAGAGACCCTACATCATGAACCTGGTTTTGTAGAGCCTAATTCTCCTCGATTAACTTGGTTACTAGATTCTGTAAGCCACAAATTTCTTCATTTGTCAACAGAGGATTCTCTTCCTCAAACTCTTCCTTTGCCTCTTCTTCTACCTCTTCTTATGATTCTTGTTCTACTTCTTGGCTTCCAGTGTGAGGTATTTTAATATTCTCCTGCTCATTACCAACTAATGCATCCAACTTATTTTCCTCAATTGTAGTGTCATCACCCAATTGCTCAACTTGAATAGGTTCATCCTAAATATTGGTCTCATTATGAACACTCCCTATGGCAATCAAGTCCTCTTCTAAAATAGTAGAATTTTGTTGAGGCACTTCAGTTTCTTACTCAGGCTTAGTTTTATCTATTTCAGTGACCATAGTTTTCTCTTGTGTTTTTCTCCTTTTTCTCTCCACAACTCTCTAGAAACTGCCTCTGTCTTTTTAGTTTTACGGAACATTGTAGCTAAGATTGTCAAATCATCAACTTCATTATGTTTTTCAAGACTCAAGACAATACTAGCTACATTGGCCAAATTCTCCAGTTTATCCATTGTGGTAGCTGATGGTTTTTCCTTATCATAAGAAACATTTGAGACATTGGCTGATGATGACCCACTATGCAATTTTTGTTTACCCCTAGAGTCTGGTGTGCTAGTTTCAACAGATTTAACACTTGCAGGTTTAACATTTGAACCCCTAACCTACTTGTTGCTTGAACCTAGGGTTTGTTTAGTGTTATTAACAGAAACAATTTTCTTTGAAGAACTAGGGGAGTCACCAGGGACTTCCTTCGACTCAGAACCATCGTTATGTGTATTAGAAGGATTTTCATTTTCACTACCCTCATTTGAACCTATATGTACAGATTTTCCGCTTTCAGAGTTTCCAGGAGATTTTTTGTGTCAGGAGAGTCCTCCTCAGCATAATTTTTTGGGCATTAGGGAGGTCTTCCTCAATAGAGTTTTTTGGGGTGTCATCTCTAATAAATGAGTCCTAGTCCATTGGAGGAGAAAAATTATTTGATTCCCTCACAATCAACAATTTAATGAGTTCATGATGGGACAAGGAATTCTTGTTTCCTTTCTAGATTGCTTTTCTCATTTGAGTCACAAAAGAATAAAGAAAGAACAAAACATTCATAAGCATACCCCACCATAGATGCAACATAAGTCAAAAATGCTTGGCATACACATATATGTACCTACCTTCACAGGTTATATATTGAATGATAAATTTTGCTATATCATTCCAAGGACGTGGAAGTGAAGCCAACTTCGTATCTTGCCCAAATACTACTTCAACAGACTCACCTCATCGCAAAAATTTCTTACAAAGGGGCTTAAGATCTTACACTCGCTTTGAATTGTTAGGAAAATAGTTCTTTCTTGTTAGCAACAAACTAGAAACATCAACTATGGCCTCTACTATGATAGCTAAACACAAACCATTGCTTGATTCCTTGACATTTCATTGCAAATTCCTGTGCAAGTTTGTCATCATACCCCCCCTCAATCTCTTGAAATATGCATCCAACCCTACATGTATAAAGATTTTATATGCCTCAACAACTGTTGGAGCTCTCAATTCATCCATGGATGTGGGCTCAAAACGATGATGGTGGTCTCCTGCCATTATACTACCAGGCAGTTTTTTTCAAACTAGAATAGTGTGCTTTTCCAAACCAAAATAGTGTGTTGATAAAATCTATTAATAGATGTAGAAACCGCCATTGGCAAGGAAAAATGTTGGGAATAGTAAAATTTTGGGAACAATTCGAAATAGTTTGCAGATAATGGTTGTGGTAAAAATGACAAGTACGTAGATGGTAACTAAGTTTAATAGGTAGTGTTTTACAATGGTACTTATGGCAACTTATGGTTACACAGATGAGTGGAAAGGTAATAATATTATGGAATAGACAAGGCCAAGTAATAAAGATTAACGATGTGCCAAATAGATATGATTTGATGGTTCTCAGATATAAAATGAATATGATTGGACAATTCCCTCCCCCCAACTTAGCATGTGACCTGCCCTTGAGTTACGTCGCCATTTATTAAAGAAAATAAAATATATTAAATAAAATAATAAAGAGAAGTAAAAAATCAAACATACCAATACCAAACTATCGTGTGTATGAAAAGTCGATGTGGAAATGAGCACACGAGAAACCAACAAAACAAAAAATGGGACCGAACAAGGCACATGGCTGATGCTGACGTAGAAATGTCAATTGGGAAGTGTCTTAGTTAAGAGCAAGGCAATGTAGAGTGATGATGAGGACACTACATCAAAAAACACAACACCAAAATCATTGTCGAGGTGGATGGGTGTGAGAGACATGAAATGGAGTACCATAGATGCCATGACACCATGTGTAAAATAAAGTACATTCAATAAAAAATAGTGGAAGTAGGACATCTAGGCAAGTAAGCGGCATGAATGTGTTAGTAGACCATGAAACCAATGGAGGAGGAAAAACCTCGGTATGTGCAAGATGATAGCAACACTACGAAGGAGGTGGATAAGATCAAAAGAACCATTAACAAGAGGAGACAAACACCAACCAACATTTGCAAAAAGAACCAAACAAGGACTTTTGTCCAGAAAATGACAAGAACCAAGTCCTGATATAACCGTGTAGAATGAGGCACACATAATGGTGGTGTAATCGGTCAAAAAGGAGAGCCAGATGTTAGAAAGTCATCCTTAAACAACAAAAAATGAAAACCATCCTATTCACACCAAAGAAGTAAGAACAACAACCACTGATTTTTTTTTTCTTCGATAACAGACTGCTGGCATTACCAGTTTTCAATCTACCACCGTTCAGAGGCGCCAAAAAATTGATTTTCACCACTAAGTTTATTTTACAGTTAATATCCACTAAAATCTGATTTTCAAATATTAGTTGGTCAACAATGCCCAAATGTTTTCATTGTTGGATCTTTTATTTCATTTTTCTTCTTTTACATATATATATATATAACTTTTTTGAAAGCAAATAAATCTAAAGAGGTGACAGGAATAAGAGTGAGTTCCTTCATCATATCACAAAAAAAAGTTTATTTTAAAAGGGGTCATTTGTAAAGTTTTAAACGATGCCCATTAACAAGAAGAACCATTCGCTCTGAATCCATAATGCATAGTTTTACAACACCATTATTGTACATAGTCTGAATTTCATAAGAACCGAGCCAGCAATTATGAAACTTCCCCTTGAAATCATGGAACTGAGAGTCATAAAGCAACACCCAGTCTCTAGGCTGGAATGTCCGTGACTAAATGAAGTGGTCATGCCATTGTGCTCTTTGTTTTTGCACCACTTCTGCATGAAGAAGGGCCTCCTGACACATCTCATCTAAAGAATGAAGTTGAGAAATTCTCTCTTTCTAGGCATCACTAGGATTCATCCCAAGTTGAAGAGAGGTGCAAGGAGTCTTTACCTCAAACTTAATTGGCAAGACAACCTTCTTTCCATAGACAAGCTCATATGATGTTAGTCTAGTGGTCATCTTCCAAGTTGTGCGGTAGGCCCAAACTACTTCAGGAAGTTTGTCTACCCAGTCTTTCTTATGCAATGCTATGGTCTTTGTGAGAATGTTCTCCAATTCTCAATTGGTTACTTCCACTTGCCCATTGGCTTGTGGATGGTATGGAGAATATTTGTGGTGCTTGATCTCATATTCTTGCACCAATACAACAACCAAATCAGAGGTAAATTGTGTCCCCTAGTCTGTGACAATTTCTCTAGGCACACCGTACCTGGTAAAAATCTCATAATATAAAAATTTAGTAACCTTGGTATCCCTAGCACACTTTAAGCCTACTACTTCTACCCATTTAGTGACATAATTTGTACAAACCAAAATGTATTCTTTATTTTGAGAGGGAGGACTAATGGGCCCCACAAAATATAAACCCCATTTTTTAAATGGTTCTATGGATCATTGGGGGTGTAAATGCATTTCATTAGAGCGTGTAGGTCGCCCCATACGTTGACATTTATCACAATGTTTAACAAACCTTTTACAATCCTTGTAAATTGTTGGCCAATAGTATCTTGTAGTTAAAACTTTATTAGAGATTTGTTGTGCCATGAAATAATGGCCTCTACAAGGCTTAGAGTGATAGGCACGAAGGATATCAAAAACATGCTCTTTTGCAACACAACAACACATAAAATTATCAATTCCAGTACAAAAAAGTAAACAATAATCCAACTATATTTCCCACTAAGCCCTATGATCTTTTGACTTTATCACGGGGAGAAGTGGGGTGGAAACCTATAGGTAACAAGATAGTTAGCAATATCAAAAAACCATGGGCTCTTTATAGAAATAGCAAAAAGATGTTCATTTGGAAAAGTATCATCCACTGGAATTGGTTCATCATCACACTACAGTCTAGATAGAAAATTAGCCACTACATCTCTCATCCTAGTTTGTCAAGGATAGTAATGTCAAATTCCTACAAGAGAAGCAACCACCGAATCACTCATCTTGTAACAATTGGTTTATTCATCAAAAATCTAATAGCAGAGTGATTCATATGTACAAAGACCTTGTATCCAGTTATATAGTGGCGAAATTTATTTATTGCATAGACTACAACCAAGAATTCCTTCTCAGTGACAGTATAGTTTATCTCGACACCAATAAAATTCTTACTAATATAATAGATAGAGTAAAAGAGAGAGTCTTCCTTCTATCCAAGTACAACCCCCATAGAATTATTTGATGCATTGGTATGTATGTGAAATGGCAACTCCCAATTGGGTCCTCACAACACAAGTGTAGTTATAAGTTTACCTTTGATTTCTTCAAAGGCTTGTTGGCATTCGGGTGTCCATGAGAAATCAACATCTTTCCCTAGCAACACAAAGAGAGGTGAGGCAATCTTACTAAAATTTTGAATGAACCTTCAATAATAACCATCATATCCTAAGAAACTACACACATCTTTTGGAGAGGTAGGCATAAGAAAATCTTGAATGATTTTACCTTTTTAGGATCCACTTCAATTCCTTTTGTAGAAATTTAGTGACCCTGAACAATACCTTCAATCATTAAAATATGACATTTTTCATGACTTAAAGAAGATTAGTATCAATACTTCGTTTAAGCACTTTTTCAAGATTTTCCTTAGCTTCATCATATGTATCACCATAAATAGTAAAGTCATCCATGTACACTTCCACACAATCATGAATTAGATCTACAAAAATACTTAGAACATTCTGTTGGAATGTAGTAGGTGCATTACACAATCTGAAAGGTAAGATATTATAGGAAAATGTTCCCCACGGGAAGGTAAAGGTAGTTTTGTCTTGGTCTTCCATGGCAATACAGATTTGATTATACCCACTAAATCCATCAAGAAGGGAAAATGACTTCTTTCTAGCTAGGATGTCTAAGACCTGGTTGATAAAGGGAAGTGGAAAATGGTCTTTCTTAGTGGCTTTGTTAAGAGTTCTATAATTAGTTTGACACATATTCTCCATTTTCCATTATTTTTAGGTACTATCACTAGTGGGGACACCCATTAGCTATCTGATATCAGGTAAATAAATCCTACATTAAGCAAATTTTGAAGTTCATCCTTAACTATCTCCTGTAAGACAGTGTTTAATCTCCTCTAAGGTTGTCTCACAAGTCTACTCTTTTCCTCTATATAGATATGGTGTGTACAGGTAGTAGGATGAATACCTCTCATGTCTTGGTAATCCCAAGCAAAGGCCTCTTTATAGGAACACAACATCTCAATCAGTTCTTCTAATTGGAAGGCATTCATGTTGGGATTTATGTTGATTGTTTTTCTAGGCAAGATTTATGTAGCTTGGGACTATACAGGGGTATTTACAACAAACAATTGTGAATTAGACACAGATGGATCAGAATTACCAGATATAAAAAATGGTCTGTATATATACAAGTATGCAACAATAATTGATCCAAAGTAATAAAATGTTGAATAGATCGTGAATTACTAACTAGTGGAAATTTTTCAAACAGGAAATTATCACTTATACCCGTAGGAAAAATCATTGTCTCTAAAACATTATCAACCAAATAATAATTTTGCAAGAAATTATTAATAATAGTGTCTTCCAATATATCCTCAAATTCCCTACTTTAATTTATTGTCAAAAGAGGTAAAGACTCTTCTAAATCACTATCGATCCATAAGGGATCCTCCGTTTCTAACAATGGTTGTGTTGGAGGGTACAACATTAGTTGTTTCATTTGCTCCCCATTCAAAATCACCATGTTTTCAGACCTACAATTAATGAAAGCATTAGCAGTGGCTAACCAAGGTCTTCCAAAAATTAAGGGGTACCCCCAGCTTAATCTTTGGTTGTAAAATCATGAAATTTATTGGATACTCCCAAGACTCAATAGAAATAATGATGTCTTCAATCATACCTTTTGGTTTTACAAGGGAGCAATCAACTATTTGCAAGACCGTTGGAGTAGGTCTTAGTCCTTGAAGGGCCAACCTCTCCTTAGTCTTGTTAGTCATTACATTTATAGTTGCTTTTAGATCCCAAAGTGTATTTGGAATGATTGCATCACCAATACGTACCTTAATCATTGGACTCCCTAGATCGACATACTTAGGGACCAAGTTACTCCCTAACATCAAGTTTGAAAGTTGTCCAATGACTTGAACTATCTTGGGGTCCTGCTTCTTTTGTTGTTTCCTCCCACAGAGTTCCTTAATTGCTTTGGTGTACACTAGAGCATCTCGAATAGCCTGCAACAAAGGAATTTTAATGTTAACATTACGTAACTCATTCATAAAATTAAAATCTGGTTGAGATGTTTCCTATTGTTTTGGTTGCTCTTGCAACCTATTAGGAAATGGAGGCCTTGGTTGCTCTTCTTCTGGTTCAGTTGGAGATTCCTTGACTTTTGTGATGGCTAGCCCTTGGAGGTTTTTTCATGATCTTAAGTGTACACCATCAATCTCTAATGTATTGATAGGACAAGTCAAGAATCCTGCCACTTCATTATTATAGACTGGTTGATCCACCTTATTGTTCAGATTAGGTGATGGTTGTGTGAGCATAGGCATGGCTTTCGGGGGTTGAGTTGAACTTGATGGTTGATTAGATGATGGAGGAGCAAGTGGTAGGAGTTGTTGGGATTGTTGATAAGGATTTATTGTTGGAGGCAGTGGATATGGAGGAAATGACTGGTATTGTGGGTATGCTGGTGGAGATGGTAGTGATCGCCATGCTTGCTATGATTATGGAGCATGGGAATATTGTTGAGTCCACTGGGGGTAGTAGGGAGGTTGTTGCCAACCCCCATACCATCTAGGTTGGTTTGGGAAAGAATTATATTGCAAAGGACTTTGGGGTGTTGCTTGGTAGTCGGCTGGGGGCATTACTCTTGGTTGCCAAGGTCTTCGCTAGGCCATGAAGTAAATAAGCTCATCCATATATTCTACCTCAGTCATTCCAACAGGAAGAGGTTTTAGAATAGTGTCCCTACTTGCTTCCTCTAAAGAAGATATTTTTGTTATGTTATATGGACATTCTTCACCACTATGCCTTTTTTGAAAAATAGGACAAAAGACGGCTAAGGCTTTTTCAGCCTCCTCCTGCTTCCTTCGTGTATACAAAGTATCTATCTATTTACCCATATGATTTAATAAATCAATTTTGAGATCTTCAAGTAAATTACCTATTTCGTGCTTTGTTATACCTGTTGCATTTCCTGAGGAAGAAAGCTTATTTAAATAATTCCTCCTCAAAAGTTGAGACCTCAAGTAATTCTTGTAAATGTCAGAAATATCATCAAAATTCAATTTAGAGACATTACTTTTACCTATTAAATTCAATGCATCAATAGTATCATCTCTTATTCCCCTAAGAAACAACATTTTAATAGTATCAAGAGTTAGCCCTGGTTGTCGTGATCATTATAGGCTAAACATAAAATGTTTGAGGTAATCTTCCATGGATTCATCTTCTTTTTGTGTCATACAAAAAATCTCATCCCAAACCTCTTTCGTTTTACAATAATGCTGGTATTTTTTCAAAAATACCTCCTTCACGTCGTTCCATGTTCTGATATTTTTAAGGTTCATGAACCAATGTAGTGTTGCATCTTTCAACGTGACTGGGAATAATTTGAGCTTCAGTGCATTGCTCTGATATTCATAACTGTGGCACAACACATCGAACTCAAATAAAAACATATAAAGATCCTCAACAAAAAGACCACAAAAAATAGGCAAAGCAAAATGGGGTATGTTTTTCATAGGGGCATCCTCTTCTGGATTGGAAATTGGAAATTCAAAAGTGACTGGGTTGTTGTTGGCCAATGCTCTCTCATTATTATTGTTCTTGTTGTT
This sequence comes from Sequoia sempervirens, assembly GCA_007258455.2. Classification (NCBI taxonomy): domain Eukaryota; kingdom Viridiplantae; phylum Streptophyta; class Pinopsida; order Cupressales; family Cupressaceae; genus Sequoia; species Sequoia sempervirens. Next base: position 95,992,865 of record VDFB02256132.1, on the reverse strand, counting down.
GTTTTTGAGATCAACCATAACTTAAAATGCCCAAGGGGTGAAGAAAGTTTTGAATGGATTTTGGTTTCCTAAGGACAGACCAACTCTAGACTCGTAAGATTCTTGGAATAAATTTGCAACCCTTTTATGCAATTCTTTGAAAGATTTTGGATGGGTACCAGAAGGGATCTCAACAATGGTAGACTCAATAACACACTTTTTGATATCTGGTTTGACTAACTCTTTCTTAGGTGATGCGTGCACAACTAATGGTTGTAATTTGTTTTTAGATTTTTCTTGTTGTGAGCTACTTCCCTCAACAAATGGTTTTTATCTATTTTTCAGTTTTTCTTGTTGTGAAGTACTCCCCATATCCTTTTTAATAAATATCCCTCTACTATCTCTACTACGATTCATGCCCCTATATGACTTATAATAGAACAAACTAAGGGTAATTATCCAAATGAGGTTGATTGTCGCATAGAATTTCGCCTTAGCGCACTGGTCCTAACTTAGTTCACTAGACTAATAAGCCTTTAACACCATTCCTCGGCAACAACACCAAAATGATTGGATTAAATTGTGGATGGGTTTTTGAGATAAACTATCCTTGAAATTCTATCAAATTGGAAAATGTATTTAAATCCATCCTCAAGAATTTCATAGTGGTTTCCTTAGTTTACTCCTAAGTGTCAATCTAGGAATCGTAAACTTGTGAAAGGTGTTGCGACAGTTTACCTAGGGCTAAAACTAGTGAGCTAAGTGGGGATGGATGCAACTAACACACAATCTGTATTTATTTAGAAATTTGGTTTTTAGACTTCCTATTGGTTATGTGATAAGAACCTGTGCCAGGAACAGTCTGCAAAAAAGACAGATTAACACCAACCAGTAAAATAGAATTAGTACTTCACACTAAAATTGAATTAACAAAAGATAACTAAGTACTGGAATTGAAATGTAATGAACTGAATTGACATGTATTAATAAACACACTGATTAGTACTGATTGAAATAATATGCTAAACTAAATTTACATGAAACAACAAACACACAGATTAATACTTATTGGAAGATGATATGCTAAACTAAATTCACCTGTGACAACAAACACAGTTTAACAATACACCGTGATTACAAATTAACACCGTAATTAAAGATTTGAGAGCATATTAAAACTAAAACATTTATTACCACACATGTACTAATACTATTATGATTCACCAGGTAACCGAGGAAGTGGGCCATGCCTTCTCTGATTATCAGGTGATGAAATAAAAGCTTACTCCATGCTAATCAATACTCACGCAAATGATATTTTAAATAACAATCTTTTCAAACCAAAATAACAACTTATAGATGTATATTATTGATAGCAATTGTGGTCAGATCCAGATGATTGTTGTGGTTGGGGTATTTCGCCCAAAGGGGCTAGATACACATTTGGGCAGGATATAACCGCACAGTTCAATCTCACTAATGGTTTGAGTCTAGTATCCAGTTATGGAGGTTTCAATTGGTGTCAGGAAAATAATTTGGTTACTGTATGTGGGAACATGGCTACTGTCATGAAGGGTATTATTTTTGTTAACATATGCTCCTACTGGCCAACTCTATTTTTAATCTGAGTGCAATATCAAAAAAATTTCCTCTTTTCTGTTCACATGGTGATCGAGGCTGCCATTTTGTTCGAGTTACTTTAAAATGTTCACACAAAAAATGATGCAGACTGTGAATTATGTTTCAAGAAGGGAGCCTAATTTTGGGAAATTTTCATAATTTGGGCTATTTGCTGATACAAAACTTTTGTAATTATGGGTTCTGATGGGGATTTTTGGAAAACTTGTAATTGATTCGAAAGCATGTTCTCAATCAGGGTATGAGAAAGAAAATATAAAAATATTTTGTTTTTTTTGGGCTACAACCAAAGCTTTTCTTCTCCTGGTTCTTTCTTGCCGGTATGCCTCTTTTGAACTAGGATTATAATATGTAAATCTATGTTTATACTTATATTAATTTATATAATGGCTTTGCCATTTTTGCTTAAAAAAAAACATACATATTTATAGAGATTATGAGCCGCTAAGTTTCTAACTAATGTTGATCAAAAAACATTTAATTGTTTAGGTTGTTTTCGCCTACGACCAACAACCTTAGAAGCTAATAAAAAATAGATTACAAACTTCAATATTGTTTCAAAAAAAATTAACAACTCAAACCAAACTTTAACAAAATTGACACATGATTCTTGAACTGTTCATCTCCATTCCACCGATGCTCCTCTTGCGCCCACATGCTATCCACCTAATTATCGCTTGCTATCATAGTAATGAAGATAATTAATAAATAGTTGAAGGTTTTGATATATTTATAAGTTTTTATCTTTTCTTCGCATTTTATTAAATATTCTCACTTCATTAACAAATAGTGACATGAACAACAAAGGATACTATAGAAGTGAAAGGGTAAAGGGCAAATAAAAGGTAAAAATAAAGACACATTTCACCCCATCACCTTATACCTAAATCTTAGGTTCATCACACACTCAATTACCATTTTGGGCATGACACATAAATCAATGCACAAAAAGTGGGACATGATCAAACCTTTTAACCATTGAAAAATTTCAAAAAAAAACATGCCCTTTTGATTCAAATGGGAATAACACTTTTTTGCAATAAAATTTTACTTTCTTAAGTTCTTAAATTTTTTGTTATAATGTTGGCTTAAAATTGAGCATTTTTAAAATTTCATAACATTAAATAATCTAAAAATTATGAAAAAAAAAAAAATCTATAATTTGAGGCCCTATGCTCCCACAAGGTTGAGCATGACAAAAATGAATGGAGACATTTGAAAATTCAAGAGAAGGGATTAAAAATTACCTTCAAATTGGAGAGAAAACATGCCAAATCCAACAAACACAAGGACTTTTTGAGACACTCACACCTCAATCCAATCCAAACATGAATGTAATTTTTTTCCAATGCAAATCCAATTCAAAATGCATCCATCCAGTAAGCTTTCCATTTTTTTTTTCAATATCTCTAAGAGAGGGTTTCAAAGAGTTTTTCTTCCAAAAATGTAGAATGAAATAACACAAGCCCACTTTTCCCTTTATGCCATTTTATTTTTTCTTTTTATTTTTTATTTATTTATTTTCCTTTCCACAAAAAGACATTTGCAAATAATTTAAAACAATTAGGTCATTTTCTCATTTCAAATGGATCAACTAAAAAATTCAAATTACTTATTCAAAGAAATTTAAATAATTCAATTAAATTTCTAAAAAATATTTTACAATCATAGTTAAATTAATTACAATAAATTAAATATATTTTCTAATACATTTAACTTAATATTCTTCCTTTTTCAATTACTAATTTCATAGATGCATATCCTACCATTAAAATGCAATGTTCATTCCTTGAAATATAAACAAGGCAATTAATGAATAATAAATCACACATTTATGGGTTTTCCACAACATGTTGATTTTGGAATTGCCATCAATTTGGATCCAAACTAAAAATGAGAAAAAATAAGGACTCGTCTTGCACTTAATTCAGGTGTGATAGAGGGTACCAAACACATTAACCCAAAGTGACATCTTTGATACAACCACCATTGGGGAAAAAGCCTAGGCCTACCAATTTAGGTAGGAAAATAACCCTATACCTGTGCACTTAGGTCACACGTCAAATATACCTACACCATACATAATCTAGTTGAAATGATACATAATCACCCAGGGAACACTATCATATCCATCATATATAGCCAAAATTTCTATAGAGATAGCTAAGAAATAAGCACCATGATAATCCAATCATGGAATAATATATATGAGTATCTTAAAGCATACAACATAATTCAAATGCCATTTGTGACATTCACACATAAGGATCTCACACCTACAATGCATACCATCACTCACAACAATATTTAATAATGAAAGTAGTGAAGTTGAAACATTGATAAGCTCTCAAAGCAACATACACAAGTACGACCTATGCATCACATACAATTATAGGTATTTGATGATGGTGCAAAGTTAAATAAAGCATAAACTATGTCACAAGTGCATCAAAGTCTAAATAATACCATGGTTTCTAGGCATCCAAGTCCATACCATATGGCAACAAATTCCAATACAAACATTCAAACTTAGAAGATTAATCATTCAAGAACCATTCACTCTTCTAGTGACAATTAATGTTCACCTAGGGCCTAAGAAAACTCAAGCATCCATTAGAAAATTTATAATGTTACCTATTTTAGCTACAGCTCAATTTAGGTAGAGTTGAATTGCATTCATCATTAAAAGGAACACATGTAGTTTCAAAGTTTTCTGCTTTTCATTGTTGTATAAATCTGATTACTTTTGAATTTCTAGTATTATTATGCAATTTTTTATAACATAAAAACTCATAAATTTGCATAAGAAATGTTGTTTTATTCATATTGTAAAAACCAAAGTCCCACACAAGTCGTGGAAGTAGCTTGATTTGATTACTTAATCAAATATTGAATACAAGAAAGAAATGAAGATCACACAACTTGAAAATAATGTAAACATAAGATAGAAGGTGATTCGTCATTGCCTAGAATGATGAATCATCGTTACACTTGAAGTCTTCAGTTGTTGTGCTTTCAAATTGATCCAACTCCAGACTCCAAAGGAATCTACAAATATGATGAAATGTGGTATTAGAGATGGTCTCTAAGAAATGATAAATCATATCCTATCCTATGCCTACACTACCAACATAAATATAACATATGTTCAATCAAGCATCCATCAGAAGATTTCATTGTTCAGAGAAACAAAGTTCAATGGAAGCTTTCAGCTTTGATTATTTTTGTAAACTTGTTTGTTTAAATGTGCAGGAACAGGTTCATTGTATTTATGATTAATTTCATCAAATATGTGGAGCAAAACGGGCTCCCACAAGGGTTGAGACTGACATATCGAAAGGACACCTCTCATTCACATCATTATTTGAGAGTTATCAAATATTAAATTACAGTCATCAAGAAAGGACTGTTGTAACAAGAGGAATTCACAAGAGTAGCCTTTGATCCATTATGACAAAAAGCAGATTGAGAAAATCATCCTTTCGCTCATCATTCAAGAGATGCATATATACAAAGCATGAGTCACTTTTAGGGAGCCAATACAATCCATTGACAACTATTTCATGGAGGAGCAACCTCAATCTATATGAAATCAGCATTAAAAGACAGTAGTCTTTCGATGAGAAATGTTTTCCTGATAGTAGCATTTGTTACCATAATACACAGTACTCATACTCAGCTTAAAGATACCATTATGTTTACATGATGAATTAAGGATTGGAACATACTCATAGTGGATTTCATGCATATCAGCATAAAGGACAACACTAACAACCATTTGAAAAGATTCATATTTTCAAGAATAATAAAAGTGACAGCATGACATTGGTCTTAATCTCATAGCATATGCATAAAGTCATGAAATCAAGGAAACGGTGAGAACATACTTTTTGACAAGGTATGAAGATCACAAGAACATGAAGGCTTCTTCAGAAAGCACAGTGATTATTGTTTACAATGAAAAAATAGAAGCAATGAAGTATGATGGTGATTCATTCATATAAAAGTCATTTTTTATGTTACACAGTGTTCTGTAAGTATTCAAAGAGAATAGTGATCACAATGGTCATTAAACAGTCACAGTGGAGGCATGAGTTATTCATCAGGAAGAAGATATGCTACAACACTTCCATGATAGCAATGATATTATAGTCAATGCAAGATATAAAAGGATGTTTGACAGTCCCTATGACTGGTAAAATTGAGATGCAAGATCATAAAATAAACAAAGATGCTCTAGAGCAGCACTATAGGTTTATTA
>VDFB02256132.1:95902107-95986887 GCA_007258455.2 Sequoia sempervirens | reverse complement strand
AAAAATCACCGTAACCAAGAACAGCAGACCAACATAATGTAATGTCCCCTTTTGGGATTGCTCTAAATCTTGCCCTAGAATCACAAGCTTAATGTAGTTAGGGTTATAAGTTATAACTTACCACTTAAATGTTTCAAACAAGATACATCTTGGTTTTAGGTCCTGCAATCATGTTAGATAATATTGGAAATATAATTCACGTGATCAGAACATAATAAATGCCTTATCTTTTTAAAATACATAACTATTCCAAGACTATCTAAACTACCAATATCCATAATGCATAGTGGAAGTTTTAATCATAACAGGACTTGGATGAGAAGCAAGAAAAGTCCGCCCGGAGCTATCCATCTAAGCCCAAGAGCACGAGCGTCCAACCAAGACAACCCACCCCTTGGTCCCAAGCGGCAAGAACGTCCAAACCAAGACAATTCCACCCTTGAGGTGGGCTACTTAGTGGATACACTTGTATCTGCTTTTCCTATCCATGCTGTCTTGTCCATCCCTCTTACGATTGCAATTCCTTGAATCCATCTTAACAACCAATCATAGTTTGGCTTGATAGGAAAGCCTTGAAAGGGGTACCTGTAAACTATTCAACCCATCTAAGCCCAAAGAGCATGAACGTCCGACCAAGACAACCCACCCCTTGGCCCGAAGTGGAAGGAATGTCCGAACCAAGACAATTCCACCCTTGAGGTGGGCTACTTAGCATGGGGGAGCCCATAGACTGCATCCTTCTAACTTGCTTCCTTCAACCTTACATTTGATTGATCATAGGATAAAGACTTTCACACACACACACACATATATATATATATATAATCTATTTCTTTTAAAGGAATATAATCTAAGCATTGATCCATTACAGCAGTACTATGAGATATGCATGTATGAGAAATCAGACTTATTCATAAATTAATTATTGCACACTAACTCTATAGTTCGTTCCAGATTGTATGCCTGCAATTTCCTATATTAAACCTGATTGATATCTCAGATTTGCAGTTTGCTCGATCTGCTAATGGAGGACAATTCGACTTTTTTGTTTCTCCTTCTAATATTTTGTGGCTTGAATAATAAATGTCTGAGGGTGATGGATGATTTAATATTCAGATGATATTCTTTTCTGATGATTCAATTTAATATTTACAAGATATTCATATTATCTTCTTGCTGAATAATGTATTACTATTATCTCCTCAGATTCCAATCGATTTTCTAGTGGAGGACGATAGAATTCTTATTCTCTTTTCTGATTCATTCCCCATTGCTGATGTATTTCTGAATATTACGCCATTCTCCAGGTTTCTTATTTTTCATTCTATTTATATTCTTATGTCTCTATGAAGAGACATCTTTTGACAACAGACATGACTATATGTTAATCGCACATTTTCTTCAAACAAATCGCACCTCCACATTATCGTTTGATTAAGACTTTTTGTTTTATATGGAGCGCTGGCCTTTTCACACAGATAATTGCTGCCTTTGCTATTTGTTAATGCTTTGTTATAATTGCTGCCAATCTGAAATATTCTAACTGCACTCTTAAATAGAACTGATGTCTTCACAAAGTAATCGCTGCATATTTTCTTATATATATATAATTTTATATTAATTATTATTATATTACAATAGTTATCAGTAATATTAAATTGTTAATGTTAATATTTATATTTTTAATATTTATTTTGTTATTCATTTTATTTTTTCATTTGTATTTCAATGCTTTATGTTTTAGTGTTACAATTTCGGGGGCATGACACATAAAGAGCCATTAACAATTGTGCACTCCCTAGTTGGAAGGTGTTGATTTAGCCTATTTTTGGCATGTCTTTTCTATAATATATTCCTGTCAATGCTGGATTTATCACTTAGAACCAGGTTTTTCCTCACTTTTGTTTGCATCCTAAATCTAGTAGCCTATAAGTGGAGATATGTTTTGGGCATTGCTTGCCATTCTCATATATGTTTATCCATGCTTTAGAGCTAGTTCCCATTCATACTTTTACCTATTTGGCCTGCTATTATATCTTGATGATCAGGATTATATTTTCCATTACTTATCACATTTGTAAACAATTTTGACTCCTTTAACAAAAATAAAAATAAAAATTTAAATTGATTGATAAATTCTTGGCATAATTGGGTACCAGCTGGTGAGACAACAAATGAGGGGGCTCCTTTCCCAAGCATTAACACAGTGCTCAATGGACCAGTGAGAGCTTAAAGCCTATGAGTGCAGCAGCCCAGTGAGGACTTGAACCTGGATGGCTAATTTAACAATGCCACAACTTAACCATCGAAACCTTCCCCTTAACATTGACATTTTTGGCTTCTTAATCATGGCATTATTTTGATATTTTCCTTTTTAGTAACATCCCAATAAGAACTTTTCATGCAAAGTGCACTTTCATTTATGTCTATATTTCTAAAATTATAGACAATTTTGACTTTTTAATCATCTCATTATTTGTGTATTTCCTTTTTTCAATTTTTTTGAATGTCTCAATAAGAAATTCATCATGGGACATGGCATGCTTAGGATTGTGTTGGACCGTAAGTCATGTAAATTGGTGCATCTTATTCTAATAAAGTGGATACATGAACTGAAATGAAACTGAATTTGAACCTCCTCACTAGATATTATTTAGTATTCGTCTTCACCCAGAAATTATTACCTTTTTTCTTTCTTAAATCAATTTTGGTGAAGAAATTGGTTGTTTTTTTCATTTGGCATTTCTTAAGATTTTAAATAAATATGAATCATATTTCAAGTTATATGGATGCTGTTGGTTGGATGCAAATATAATTTTGTTTGACCCCAAAATCAATGTCCAAAACTCATTAACTACTGTTGTAACTAAAATAATACATGGGAGAGGTTTGCAATACAAGCTCTGCTCAAGTATAATCCAATTAAAAAAATCAATATAAAATTCTCGTTTCTATGTTAATTCAAAATGTGTTAATATTCTAAACCACTACCTATTAATCTTCCAAGTGATCTCTCTTACTGTAAACTTGTATCATTTTGATGTAAATCCATTTAATTTCTCTCCTACACATTTGTCAATTTAGTTGCATGAATGTTTAATCAGGGTACTATGATATCAAAGTCTACCAGTCGCTATCTTTTACAAATGGATTTTGAAGATATCACCAACGTAAAGATTGTAAAAGGACAACTAAAACGAGCTCATTGTTTATGTTTTTTAAGTAACAGACAAAATATTTATAAAGAATAGTAATACTATTAATGGGTGAAAGCATAAGCACCAATTGCATAGAGTTAAACTAATTACATCAAAGCAAATTTATAAAAGATCTAGAAACAAGGACAGCCTAGGCTGCAAGATTTTCCTTAAATAATTTAAGTCGAGAAAAGACTGGTGGGATGAAAAGAACCATATTGATTCTAATTAAATAACAGTAGTAATTGGTGTTAACATGATTTAAAGCTTCAAGTGAGACTTCAAAGCTATTTGACTTCTAAGTTGAGTGAAGACTAGCATCATACTACAATTAAGTATTACGCGTTGAAACTTGCTATGTAATGCTTACAATACTAATTTATTTCATCCAGACATTGAACATATTGGGGTTCCTTTTCTTATTCATACCATTAACATGTTGATAAAACATCCTAACACACCCAAGTTCTTGCTCCAGATTTGGAGCTAAGTATCTCCCATATCACACAAACGAAGAAGAGGGTGTTTTGTTATTTCTATACCTCCCCTTAATTGTTAAAATAAATTTATAATAAGAAAGGTACTTATTTATTTATTTATTCAAAAAATACATTGCTGTTAATGATATTCAAAAGAGATATGAAGTCAAATACTACCAAGTCATTAAAAACTAAATCTGGAAGATTATAATTAGTGAATATGGGAATATAAAGCAAAAGGTCTATCCATTGTTGAAATTGACTTTTAGATTGGCAAAACAAATCATTGATAGACGAGTAAAATTGTCTTCTTTTGAAATTTTGTTAATGAATATGTATGGAGTAATGAAGCATGCCATGCATGCTTTTTAATATTAACATTTGCATGTATATCATTTCACACAAGAATTGAATTATTTACGTCAATATAAAAAAAATAGAATTGATTTTTTTTATTGGAGGTAAAAGAAGTGGTTTGAAAGGTTCCTCATCTCTTTTACAATAGAACACTAAACATACAACAAAAACAATCACCATAGAAGACAACTAAGAAGAGGCTAGTCAAGAGGAACAACAAGACTAATTTATGCTACAACAAAGCAAGGAAAACATGCATAACTCAAGACACAAGATTACAAGAAATTTAGGGTTATAGTTGTCTCCCTTTAATCTTTGAGGAACTTGAGATGCTTATCAACAAAATCCATAGCATGATCGCTCGACACACAATCCTTGCCTATCTTCTTACTAGAAGTCTTTGAACTAGGTCCCTCTTGAATCAAACTACCCAAGGACTCCAAACCATCTTACAACATGTTGGCATTATTTTTAATAGTAGACCTTTTGACATTCACAACTCTCTTGAGGTTTTTCTCAATAGATTATAGCTCACCCTCTTGACAACTAATCCTTTCATCTTGCTTATTGTTGTCTTCTTTTAGTTTGCATATCTCCTTCGACACATCCCATTGAGATTGATTTAGATTGGCATCTTTAGGTAGTTGAGGGTGTTTATCGTTATTCCTTTGATGAAGTAGAAAAGTCTTGGGAATTATTTTTTTAACCTCCAAGAAAAACCACTTCAAAATATTATGTTGAACAACAATTTCATTTTCCAAACTATAAGATTTATTCTCCAACAACTCAATAATGGAAGACAAATCCTTAATCCCTAAAATTGAGTGGGATAAAATCTTGGAGGAATCAAAGGGGTAGGGAAGCATCCTTCAACATTGGGAAGGCCAATCTTAGCTTCTACATCCACTTCCTCAAACATCTTATCTTTACCCTTTTGTTGAGCATTCACATCACCTCCAAACAAACTATTCCCTTTACCCTATACCATTACACCCTTGGAGCTCCTCTCCTCACCACTCACAAGGGAAGCAACTTTTTCTTCTTCTTACTTTTCCTAACAATGGACATGCCTTTCCCTCTCAACAATGGGTTCAAGGGAAAGGGTTCACATTAAGAGCATAAGAGACCAACATAGGGATAAGGGATTGATGAAGAGGGAAGGTAGAGATGCCATTGTTGACCTCCAAACACAGTACTCTAACAACATAGGAAGAATGTGAAGTTGACTAACTTGTTATGACATAAATGGTTGAGAAGTGTGAAATTGAAAGAAAAATAACTTTGAATCTTCTATCAAGTGTAACATATCACATAACATGAAGGGTAACCTGATCCCACAGTTTGGGGAAGGGAGTCCTTAACTCAACTAGTGTATTGTCTCCTTAATTTCTGCTTGCCCTTAAGGAAGGGCTTCACTAGCTTCTCTTTATTTTCTTGTTTCCTTATAGGTTTTGCTTCCCTCCATGGACATCCTTGAGATGTGGGTGATAAGATTTTTTGTATTTCTTAGTTCCACACCTTTGATCTTCACTATCCTTTAGCAAACTCCTTGAAGAGGACAAGGTTGTGACCCTTGATCCTCTCCATGTAATTAGTGAGGCCACCTCTCCTAAGGATATGCCAAACTATTGCATTACCCTTCATCTTCTCGTAGGACAAATGCTCAATTTTGACTCTATCACCACCCTTTGCTAGGTTCCACAAAACCTTTTTCTTTGTCAATCCCTTAAAGCCAAATTCTCTTACATATTGCGGCCTTGATGCCACCACAAGATAGTGAAAAATAAGAGGCAAGAAGAATAACCTTGAAGCTTAGGGAATCTTCCTCCAAAATGTAAGAGAAAAAAAAGATCATCACTCCAATGAATGCAACATATCACTCCTAGGCCCGACACACAAAGCATTGTACGAAAGGAAATAAGTAGAGAAGAAGAGACTAAAGGGTTTCATCTTTGATAATACCGATCACACAAGTAGGAAGATTGCCTAACTCAAACCTCTTAATATCTTGTTCACTGTCAATCCTCATAATTGCAAAGTAAGCTACACCATTCCCCTCACTAAAGATATGGGCAAACTTGACTTCGTTGAAAGAGTTGAGAAGACAAATAACATCATAAATAACACATTTTTGTATTCAACAAGGGAAATAGGCTTTTGATAGGTAGTTAATGATGTTTGGGGAGACACCTTCAATAAACATAAAGTGAACCCCCAACACCTTATTTAAGTGGATTCCCTAGAAGATGATAGCTTAAGTGAAGTGATTCATTCAAATCCAAGGTTGCTAGAGAAAGCTCCCATTAGACCTCCATTATAATTCTCGATTACCCCCTCCTACTTGATTAGGGTTATCCTTCAAGGCTCTATCAAAATTTAGTTTGTACTAATTGTAGAGTGGGGGATAGAACCACTTAAGTTGACTTCTAGTTTGCTTTCTTTTTTCTCTAGAGAGTCATCCATATTGATATCAATGTTCCAATAGTTAGCCACATTCACTTTTTCAAAATGGTGTAGGCCCCTTGTGAGGTCACCCCTTCAAAGAAACCTCAAAATATTCCTTAATGAATAAGAAGTTTTTACAACACACATTAGTAGGTTGGCTTTCTTGTCCTTGAAGAGATCCTTGTGCTCCAACCATAACCCCTAGAGAATATGGGGAAGAGTAAGCATTTGAAAGGTTTTAAACTTGGGATGGGAGAAAGCGTAACGTTGGGATAAAAGATATAGAATTGAAGTTGCATCCACTAACTTTGAACTTGGAAAGAAAAAAACACCAAATGCTCCAAGCATATTAGTAGTCAATGAGTAGATGGTACACATACTTTGCATTTGACTCATAGAGGAGGCATATGTTAGGAAAATGGAAACATCTTTTGGCTAGATTACCTAAAGTGAGAATTTTGTTCTACACGACTAGCCAAAGAAAAAAAATTATTTTCAGTAAGAGGAATTTGAGCTAAACCTAAGACCATGAGAAATAGATTTTGCTTGGGAGTCAGGGAGCAAGGAGAAGCCATGAGAAACCCTATGAAAACCTTATGGGGAAGTAACTCAAACAAGAACATTTGTTGCTAAATTGACCAACATTGAAGCCTTTTAGCATTTTATATAATCTACTCTTGTAGAATCTCAAGAGTGGCATTGGAAGGGGCAAGATCTTTCCAGACCTTAACTAGTCCCCCTATTCCTAAATAATCCTTCACCTTGAATCCTAAAGAGCCTTTGGGAATCTCACATAAGGGTTGAAAATAGTCTAAGGAGGCAAGAGAACAATCCAAGACCCATTTATCATCCCCAAAAAGAACCTTACTACCAACACCCACATTCCATTTCATATCTTTCCCAAGAAGTTTCCTTCTCTTAGGCAAATCACTCTAGAAGTAGAAACCATATGGGAGGAAGTCACTGTACAAAAAGAAATATGGAGTCATTATTGGGAAGGTACTTAGACTTTAGAATGTTGGTCCATTGATTCTCCTCTTTAACTAGTCTCCATCCAACCTTGGTAAGGAGAGCTAATTCAAACAATCTTAGCTTCTTTAAGCACAAACCCCCAACCTATTTGGTAGGCAAGCTTGATCCCAAGAAACCAAAAAACAATATGCTCTTTTCACTATTACTAGACTAGAGAAATATTTTTTGAATTTGCTCAAGCTTCTCAATGATCCTTGTTGATAATCTAAAATGGACATAAAATAAATAGGAAGACTTTACAAAGTGGACTTTAATAGTTGAGCTTACCACCTTGACTTAGTAAGCAACCTTTCTAGTCCACATGTTTCCTTTGGAACTTATTTAGGATAGAGTTCTGGAAATAAATTGACATCTTGCCATTAAAACAATGCATACCAAGATACATAGATGAGAGCTTGATGTGTTAACACCTGAGAATAACAATAATCTTAACTTGTCTTTCCAAAGGCATATTCAAAAAGAACAAACACTTCTTATTGATATTAACTTTTTGTCAAGAAGCTTTTTCATACTTAAACAACTCTTTTACTTGCTTAGTTTCAACCACCAATGTGTCACCTAGTATAATAGTGTCATCAATGAACTATTGGTGGGAGACATGAACAACCAAGGAAGACAGTTTGAAGCCTTTTATCTTACCAATACTTGAGGTTGTGAGGAAGCTTCTACCCAGTGCCTCAACTAGTATGATAAACACGAATGGTCAAATGGGGTCTCCCTAACACAACCCTCTACTGGCTACAAAGAAACTAGTTGGAGGCTCCTAAATCTTTGACTAAAGCTAAACTTGCCTAGAACTTTATCCAAGAAGGACTAAGACACTCTATCATGAGCTTTATTCATATCAAGCTTGATGAGGAAGCTAGCTTTCTTACTTTTATCCATGGAGTGAATCACCTCATGCACAATAATGATGGAGTGAAGAATTTGCTTGTCATGGATGAAACTACTTTGTTGAGGAGAGACAATAGCTAGGAGGAGAGAATCCATTCTAAGGGAATTATCTTGGGGAACATTTTATAAATAGAGTTACATAAGTTGATTGGCTTGAAAACCTTGGTCTATGACCTTGCCTTCTTAGGAAAAGAGCTAGGAAAGTGTTGTTAACCTACCTAAGAACCTTTGTGGAGAGAATTGATTTTTAGTAGCCCCAAATACATCTTGTTGAATAATATCCTAGAATCTTTGAAAGAACACCAGGGGAAACCATCTGGCCCGAGAGATTTGCACCCTTCAAAGGAAAAAAATAACAAATTTGACTTATTCCATATTGATAATGTTAAACAATCTCTCATTACCCTTTTGAGAGAAGAGTGATAACCTTCAAAACTTCCTCTTCTTGGTTGGGATAACAAACTCTATCATCCTTAAGTAGATTCTTAAAAAAGAAACAACCTTGTCTATGATAAACTCTTCATTAGACAAGGTCCCACCTCCTATATTAAAGATCTCTTTGATTTTGTTGGAGGACGAGCAAGAGTAGTTAAAGTGAAATAACTTAGTATTTTAATCACCCTCCACTAGCCACAAAGATCTAAATTTCTAACTCTAGAAGATATTTTCCTTTGCAACAGGTGAGTGGGATCGATTGGCTTAATTACTTACATACTTTATCATCATATTTAAAGTAAGGACTATTATATTATGAATAAGTAATTATAGGAGTTTTACCATAAAGTATAAGTTACATTCAACTACTTAATCAAATGTGTATTTAGTAAAAGTAGATTGCTTGAAAAATATATCTATTCAACCATTTAATGCATTAAAAGAATGTAAGTCTAATAAGAGAAATGTAAAATCAAGAAAAATGACCTTTTATTTATTTTTTTAAATGATATTTAGTTGATATGAAAAAAATGTACTATTGAGTTTGTTGAATGCAACAAATAATTCTTTGATCTAAATTGATTAGTATTGTTGAACTTTTTGCAAGCAATTTAAAAATTATGATTTGTGCTATCTCAAGCTTTATAAGGGTGGGGTCCCATGGAGGGGGGCTTCCTAAAAAAATTCAGTGGGTGTTGCTGACAGTTTTTAGGATTATTTTAAAGTGGGTGGTCCCATGAATTTTGTAGCATAGTTTAAGCTTAAAAGTTTGAGCTTCTAGATTTATGGAAGCTTATGGTCTCGTGAATTTTATTATTTTGCATATTCAATTCAAAAACTTAAATAAATATAAATAGTAAAAAAAATAATTGGTGAAAATTTTAAAACTTCGTATGATTAACATGGCAAAAAAAACCCTAAGCAGGTGGGGCAATTTCTAGCCCCACCCCTCTTGGACCCACTTAAGTTTTTGAACTAAAAAGTAGGGGCTGTTATTTTTTAAGAAAAGATTCTAATTAATCTTGTAGCATTTTTTTTTGCTTCATGGGACCCCTTGCTCCTTCAAAATAGATCCCGAAGCCCCCCAAGTGACCTCACCCTAAGGGTGGGGTCTCATAGAGGGGGGCTTCCTAAAAAAATTCAGTGGGTGCTGTCGAAGTTTTTTAGGATTATTTTAAAGTGGGTCCTTGTAATCCACACAAAATTATCTCTCAAATAATTGTTTCCCTCTTTCAACCTTATGACTGTAGCTTTCAATATTATGTCAATTTGGGTGATGTCTAATTGTCCACTCGAATTCTAGGAAGATTCTTACTTTGAGAACATTGACAATGTTATTGGTCATTTTCTAAAGGTGGATTCAACTATGTCCAACATTGACCACTCTACCTTTGCTCATATTTTGGTAGACATTGACATTTCCAAGGGGTTCCTCATGGGGATGTTGTCTAAGATGGTTGAGGATAGGTGGCAGATTTTACTGCTTGATTATGAGAACCTATTGTTTCCTTGTAGATGGTGTTTAGATACTAGACATCTTGTTTTTGGTTGTCTTTACACTCACTGCAAGATTGTTGACTTAGCTACATAGTGACAAAATGCCCTCCCCAATCAATTGATTTTAGATGTTTGTGTTGTTTCTAACTCCTTAGTTGATGAGTCTGTCCCCCCTCATCAGTGGTCACAGTGTGATCTTGAAGACTCCTCCTATGGTAGCTTCCCCTAAGTTGGTGTGGCTAAGGGAATTTTGTCATTCCTTGTTCGGACTTCTCCTTATGATCTCGTTTATGCATCTCCTTCGTCTGATCCCATGACCTTGCCAGTGGCTATAGGGGGATTCTCTCTCTTGATTTGGTTGTGGATTCTATGCAACATATAACATCTTCAATTAGACATTCTTCCTTGTCATGTGAGGTGACTTTGGTTGTGGCATCAATTGAGGAATCCCTCCTCACTCCATGATTGGAGGATTTAGATAATAATGTGTTGTGGACAATTATGCAAAGAAGGAAGTGAGGTATGCCTAAATTTGTTTTAGAATCCCATCCCTAGATTAAGGGTGTGGATTGCAAGGATGAGGTCAAACATAGTGTAGGTTAGTGTTGGTTGTTCTACAACAACAACTTGGCTACTACTGTGTTGTTGAATGATTTTTTTAGTAATCATTGCTTTGCCCTTTCAAAATTTGATATGTATGGTTGCTTTATTGGGTTAGCTATTTGTAGGGGGTAGCTATTCTTGTGGAAAAACTTGGTTGCAATTGTATATTGTTTGGCTTTTGTGTTAGTCGGTGTTTTCCTTTTTAAAAGATTTCAAGTCATGTCAAAACCCATTTTTATCGCTTAATCAAAAACATAAACACAAGGAGTTATCCTTGTAAGAGAGGGGGACCAACCACATCAAGGCTCCAGGTCACAGAGAGCTGAGAGTGGAGGGCTTCCCTAACTTACCTCACTCTAAAGGATGTCTTGGGGTGAGGATCAAGAATGAAGAGCATTGCATAGTGCTCATGTCACTCTACAGACCTAGAGTTCAGGGTTAAGCTAGGCGAGCTAGTTTTCAGAGTCGGTACTGCACCTTAGACAACTCTCTATCCAAGGACGATAGCAAAGTTCTGGGATGACAGTGCGACACACTGGCATCTCTCTAGTGCGTCGACGTTCGTACGACCAGAAAACACAAAGTACAACACAAACTACCTAAAAACTAACTGACAACCTAGCTAGTTGATTGTGATGGGAAAAATAGAATAAGAAAGTACGAGAAATAGAGACGAAGATGATAAAGCAATTAAATGAAAGCTAAGGTGATGAAGATGATCTCACAAAAGTGTTGATTCGCCAGCTAGCCCCCACACGCTTCAACCTACACACAAGAAAGAGGGAAAATTGTTGGGGTTGTATAGGGGTCTGCCTCATTCAAACCCCCGTTTTGGTGTTTCCACCTCCACAGACAACCCAAAAGCAAGGAGTAGAATATGCGATAAAGAAAGTAGACGGAAAGAAAGATTGCAATGAACACTATAAAACAATATGTTACTCTATCAAATCACAAAGGAGAGGAGTAAAGCATTACCACCTCCACCCAAAAGCTCACTAGCCAATGGAGGAGAATGCAAGGTATGGACTTGGAAAAGTCACCACAACTGCAATGGTGATGGAGGTCTCACAAGACTCCAAGCCCACACTTCTATGATAGCCTTCACACTTGCGATGTGGAGTTGATGGAGCTTCAAAAATGTTGTAATAATCACAATGGATTGTTGGAAAATGTGGCTTGGGAGTAAAGAAGTGGAGTAGAAAATGCTAAGAGAGAGTGATTGAATGTGTAAAAGATGAAATGAAGTAAGAATGAATGTTTTTGAAGGTGGGATGAGAAAGAATAGGGTGTTTTCGGGTCGGTTGGTCGGAGAGGGATGTTACAATTTGGCCCCAATCGGGTGTGTAACCCCTTTGTCAACTTCAGACGCAGGAATCCATCAGGGATGACAACGTGGCGTGTTGACGTTCGCACGCCACATGTTTGTCCCTGACAAATATTCTCTCACCAACGCATAGGACAAATGCCAAGTGGATGGAAGGCAGGTGGGTGATGTGGAATTTCGCTTTTGGATTTGATTTTCTAAGGTGAGGCTATGTGAAAGGGGAATTTGCTTAAGGGGTGAAAATTCACTCCTATACATTTTTCCCCCACTTTAGCGAGTGCACATATTGATGAGCGTTCGGTAAAGTAGATGGAAGAGTTAGTAGGGTTAGAAATGTATACCTAAATTGTCGAGGAAGCAAACCGCGATCTGGTGAACTCGAAAGTGCAAGGTAGGCAAAGGAATCCACAGGTACTCTCCCTAGGGAGTTTCAAACAAAAGGACTTCATAGCCCCATAGAACTATGAAGTTGCACAAAGCACACCGAAGGCCCTTAGACCAATGATGGACAAATCTCGTAGGATGAAAACGTCTTACAGGCCCGCAAACCTGCAAGAAGGTAACCCCCAAGTTCTCTCTTATGAATGAAGCCTAGTGAAGTAAGCACCTTACAGGCCCGCAAACTTGCAAAAAGGCATCCCCCAAGTTCTCTCTCATGAAGGAATCCTAGTGAAGGGGACTCCTAAAAGTCAGATTGGAAAATGGCTTCACAGGCGCACCTACAAAACAACATGTTAATCCACAGATAAAACATGCCAAGAAACACAAAGCAGCCACACAGGCAAAAAAGCAGACAATCACGTAAACAATCAATGCATCAGAAGGCTTTCAAAGGGGTCCCTCAAGAACCCTTCAAAAGAAGAGGGGTCCACTCAAGGAATGCACTGTTTGAAAGTGTTAAAGAGACGTTTTTTCTCAAATCAATTCGTCATCAAGGAATTCGAAAGGAAGAATGTTGGTGTAAATAAAGTCTTGTACCTAGTTAATTCATTACTAGGGGACTTATTTACACATGTTAAGTTTACTTAGGTCATTGGAATGAATCTTTCTAGAAAGTGTTAGTTGTCATTAGTTGTTATCTTATCTTTTGACAACTACTACATGAACCTAGGAAAGTGTGATTAGTTGTCTCATGTCATATAATTAAGACATTTTTCATAATCCTATGACATCTTGCATCTCACCTTGGCTATATAACCAAGGGGTCTCTCATTTGTAAATCTAAAATCATCTCATATCATTGACATTGAATACAGTTTATTATTGTCATATTCATCTCTCTTTTTGTGCTTTCCATTTGGTCCATAGATCTTGGCATCCATAGCCAATTCTAACATGGTATTAGAGCGGGTTGGGTGCCATTGGAGAGTCTTTTTTCTAAAGAGAGATACTAGATTTGAGGGTGTTCCATTTTGTGGCTCTTTATTGCAGGTTCATATCGAAGCTTGTTGGTGCAAATCTAAACTCACCATTGCATCCGGAAGGTTCGAGAAAGTCAATTTTTCCTTTTGTTTCGTCCAAATCGAACATACGAGGCCAAATCTATGAGGGTTTGAAGCTGAAGAGTGGTTGCTAGATCCAGAAGGTAGTTGCATTTTTGGAGCATTTTGGGTCAAATCCGACCCTGCCATCATGTCCAGAAGGGCCAAAAACCCTAAGATCGACTGTCAAATTGTCCAAATCGGAGCAGTTGTCTAGTGAGGCAAAAAAAATTTGCCCAGAGAGTCGTACGACCCCCAAGTCGTCATAATTGCATATGGTACGAATTTTTTGGAAAAATATTTATTTTATTTGCAGAAATTTTTTGAAATTTTTTTATGAAAATTTTCATTTTTGCCGATTGAAAAGTCATTGTAAAACTTTTATTTGAAAATCATTTTTTTTTTTTTCTTGGTTGTTAGTCTACAGACGTAGACAGTACTTTGTGTACTATAGTGTACCCGCGAACCCCAAAATCATGTCACACAACAGCCAAGAGTGGGTGATGCAGGCCCCCACACACCCGCAAACCAATTCGCCAACAATGGATTCAATAAACCGGCCAGTCAATTCCGGCGTTTCAAGAAATCCGACCACATTCTTCAAAAACCATTGGCGGTAGAGAAAAAACCCGATGGATATAAAACACCGGCGAGCCTCTAAAATTCAAAGCGATAGAAGATTCCACCGGCTACCGAAAAAGAATATTTTGTCACCTTAGAGCATATTCTCTTTTTGATGGGCCCGAAGACGTCAAATTTAATCTACTAATTAGATGACGTCATCCTACACCAGCAATGACGTCAACATCTTTTGAAAATTTGGACCCCCTCACGGTTTGCAATTTCATTTTGGAAGGCGAACTTTGAAGACTCATAACTTAGTCATTTTGGCTCCTTTTTTCGAGCAATTTTTTTTTATTTGGGCTAATTTTTCATGATCTACACAGTGGAGCAATCATTTTGTAGTTTTGGTTTCTGGTTTTTCCAAAAATTGCAGATTCTCACAGGTGTTGCTATTTTGTCCTCATTTTGGGAACTTCAGGAGCTCATATCTTGCTCCTACGGTAACATTTTTGTGTACAATTTTTTTTGAAAGTGCATGATTTTTTGTGTACTTCTCAATGGTATGATCAGTTTGATCTCATTGTATACCAAAAATTGTACTTGATTATGTGGCCAAATTTGGCATTTGCACGTACCAAGATCAAAGACCACTTCGTTGTTTTTGGCAAGTGGCAACTGTAAACACACTAATCATAAAGTGCCAAATCAGATATTGCTTGGGGGGGTTTCTTGATTGAGTGATTTGGGGAGGTAATCTTTTTCCTTTGTTGGTTTATGTCTCTTGATTGGTCTATTGTGTGACTAAGTTGAGGAGTTTAATATGGGAATCAAAAAGCATCCAGCTGTAATAAGGTTAAATCGATGGAACTTTAATTCTTGGCGAGATGGAATCCTAACACATTGTAGGTGGCTTAATCTTTTTCCCTATCTCTATGGGCTAGTTCCTAAACCTTCATCAAAATGGAAGAGAGTTGTGTGGGACATAAAGACAGAACATATCTTGGGATTAATTGGTTGTAGTTGTGATATTGATACACAAATGGCCACTGATGGTATTGAGATCCCTTGTGACCTTATGACCAAACTTTGGGAGATGTATGGAGACTCGAATGAACCTCCATTCCCAGAGGATCCTGTTGTGGATTGTCTTGTTCCACTTGCAGAGTTTCGACCTATTGATAATAAAATAGCTGAAACACTTGTTGATTGGGAAAGGTATGGTAGCTTTGATGACCCAGAGCCCAGAGACATCTATTGAGACTTTAATTTCTACGGATCCTAATCCAGATTTAGAGGGTTCATCTTCTTCATCTATGAGTCAACATCTTGAGGCTGAGGACTCTTGTAATCCAAAATTGGTAGAATCATCTATTGTTGTACTTGGGGACACTTGTGATTCCACAGTTTGGGTTCCTAGTGATTTAGTGCAACAGGACATACATTGTCTTCCAGATATGGCTACTTTGGATGGCTTCTTGACAGGTATTTCAGACTTGTTTGTGGAGTCTCATCTTGCAAATTTGGGAGACATCATCGATAGCATTCATCTTCTCTTTGATGAAGTTGCTCCTTCTTCAGTTGTTGCGAGGGAACACTTTGACCATCTTGTTGATTCTCTACATGATCATTCTTTGTAGTTTGGCACGAGTGTGGATACTTTTGGACAACATTTGGAGGAGGCTTCTTTGTCTTCAGAGGAGATATCTTTGTCTTTGGATCGTGTTCTACATTCATCTCTACTAGATGTTGGATTGTCCTCTTCAGCAATGTGGCCTAGAATGCCTGTTTGGAGTGTGTAAGCTTTCGACATCGACATGGAGACACTTAAGCATGCTTCAGAGACATCATTATCCATCATCCATATTCTTAACATACTACATACATCCATGGTTTTGTTTCTTCCTAAGGGGAGGAACATTGTTTGGCGAGATTGAATCATCTTCAACATTCAATTTTGAGCTTCTACCATCATTGCAGGAGACTCAACATTGAGGGGGGGCTACCTTGTCTCTCTTCTACTTCTCTCTTATGGGGGGGTCTTTTTCCTCACATGTGGTTTTTACCTTCTCATTCTTCATTGAGAGCATTTCTTTTTTGTATTTTCATCTCTCTTTTGGGGAGGAGTTTTGTCCCACTGGGTTTTCTCCTTTTCTCCATTTGTGAGAGATTGCATTGATTGCATTTGCATATGTACATGGGTACCTAACATGGCCTAGTAGTCGTGACCCATCTTTGCATCTTTGTGTCATTTGCATAATAATCTGCTACTCCCTAAGTTACACTTAAGGGGGGGTGTTGGTGTAAATAAAGTCTTGTACCTAGTTAATTCATTACTAGGGGACTTATTTACACATGTTAAATTTACTTAGGTCATAGGAAGGAATCTTTCTAGAAGGTGTTAGTTGTCATTAGTTGTTATCTTATCTTTTGACAACTACTACATGAACCTAGGTAAGTGTGATTAGTTGTCTCATGTCATATGATTAAGACACTTTCCATAATCCTATGACATCTTGCATCTCACGTTGGTTATATAACCAAGGGGTCTCTCATTTGCAAATCTAAAATCATCTCATATCATTGACATTGAATACAGTTTATTCTTGTCATATTCATCTCTCTTTTTGTGCTTTCCATTTGGTCCATAGATCTTGGCATCCATAGCCAATTCTAACAAAG
The DNA here is from genome assembly GCA_007258455.2 of Sequoia sempervirens. Lineage (NCBI taxonomy): Eukaryota > Viridiplantae > Streptophyta > Pinopsida > Cupressales > Cupressaceae > Sequoia > Sequoia sempervirens. The sequence goes on along the minus strand of VDFB02256132.1, from coordinate 95,969,900 downwards.
AAGATGCTCCCTCGTGAGGGGAAGGTCGAGGCTTCTCTCGTAGGAAAAAAAGTTGCTCCCACCTCGGAGGAAAGTTCCCAAATTCTTTCTTTGCGAACCCATGATGAATGAAACACATTCTACTAGGGGTCCAAGTCGAGAATGCGATCCTTGAAAAAAGCTTGCAATGATTTTCAAGAAAATATTCGTTGGTAACGAATGCGTTTTTTGAAAATCAAAATATTTTGAAAGTAACATTGTCACACATACAAGGGACAACTCAAGCAAAGAAGAGGGAAAGATAAAAGAGAAAAAGAGAAATAGCAATATAACGAATGAAAGACACAAGGGTGATATGATATTTCGGGGTCAAAGCTGCTCACAAATATATAAGTATAGTAATAGTATATTAATGATATGTCATGAACCCCCTACTATATAAGACCATGTGAAGAATGCACAAGAAGACAAAGTAAAAGTAAAATATTGGGTCAACGTGGAAGGGAAGCCTAAATTCCCCCAACACTTTGCATTATCCCCAATTTCCCCAAAGTCAAAACACATAACAAAGGAAGAATGGTGATACAAATAGAAAAGAAGGTTTACGACGCAAAATCACTCTTGTATCCAAGCACCAACAAGGGTAACAAGGGTCATCTAGGAACACATAATAAAAGCATGGGGGAAAAAATCACAACACACACATCTAACCTAAAGATAAAGAAGAGGCCTCCTTCTAAGATTCATTGACCAAGAGGTCATCCGCTTCCCAATCTAGGCCATTATAAGGGGAAAGCAGATGAGCATGTAATGGTGGAATATTAAGGGGATGAGCTTTTGACCCTCCCGAAACAAGGGCTAAGGAAGAAGTCCCCGCAAGGTCTTCTCCGCTAGGATCTTGTGGAGCTATGGTCAGCGATTTCGCGAAGATCGCTGACAAGGTCGGAACTTCATCTAGAGAGTTAAACAAACACTTTCCAAAAGTGTCATGTCGTACCTCAACGGATGGGGAGGATGATGCCCAAGATTCACCACTTGGCTCACTAAGTGACTCGGGAGCAGTGAGGAACTTAGGAGAAGCTAGAGCTTGTTCTATCACTAGGTCATAACAAGCTAGCACAGGACAACCCTTTGGAGAAGGTGGGCTCCTCCTATGCCCTCCATTGTTGGAAGGGCCAACCTCTATCATCGGCTTCATCGGGGGATGTGAACTCCCCATAGACGATGCAAGAGGTGTAGAGGAGGAGAAAACCACAATGGACATCACTAAGGTATTCGACATGTCCACAGGTTTAGGGAATGGTGAGATGTCTGGAAGGGACATCAACAAGGGCAGCTCGACCGAGGGAGTGATAAACACCTGCACCTTTTTGGGGTCAGGCGAACTCACACTCATAACAGGAGTCAGAATTGAGACTAAACTTGACTAAATGGAAGCAGAGGGGATGAGAGAGGAGGATGCATCAGGAGGCCCTGAAGCAGGGTCAGTCATCTCCTCTTCCTTTTTCTGCAAAGTGGTATGCTTAGCTACCAGAGCCTTTCGTCGATGCTTCCACTCACGTGTAAGATGATTTCTACGACTCTTCGAGCTAGAGGCCGAGTGTTGCGAGGGACATAAGGCTCCTGCTCAGCCACAGGGGTGTCCATCACAGTCATTTCCAGCGGAGGGGCAGATTCATGAATGGGAGCAGGAGGGAGAGATTGAGAGACAATGAGGGGAGTTGGCTCTAGCACCTCGACGACGAGCCTCTTCCCATTCACTGCTTTGGGAGTAGGAGCGGGAGGAGGTCACGAAGGCCGAGACATAGAGGATTCCCCATGGGGACCCTTCCTTCTACTGAATAGGTAGGGCCAAGGTCCAAGAGGCACAATAGGAAGATCTGATATCCTAATCTTAGCTTTGTGCCAAGAAGGAACCATCAGAATTCTCATGTAAAAGCCAGGAGTATTCATCCAAAACTCTTCGTAAAAAAGAGGAGCGGAAGAGGCACCTTGAGGATGGGCGAGCCTTTTCTTCCCTTTTTGAGAAGGGGAGGTAGCTTGTTGTTGTGCAACCAGAAGGGTCAAATTCAGTTGTCCTTTGCCCCCGGTCTTATACTTCACATAGTTTCAGTAAAGTAGGTTCATTCTTGGGGGAAGTGGACCAACCGAGCGGGCCAAAAATGATCCAATGAGTAACCCCAACGAGACATGAACGGTCGATATCCAGTGTCATGCATGACATGCACAACACCTTCATGGGAGAACTTAAGAAATTTGTGAATGATGGAAGTGATCCCGTTCATAGAAGCTAGCCAAGGTATGCCTAGCTTCACTCTGAACAAATCCAATTTTGGAATAACATCAAAAGTCGTGTTCACATCCCTAGGTCCAACTAGTATGGAAAAAGTTATTAAGCCATATGACTTGAAAGAGAGACCATTGTGCGTACGGATGGTAGATTTTTTTTCTTCATACTTTTCTTTTTGCAACGAATTCAACCACAATGTCTCCTCTATAATGACATTCACTTGGCTCGCAGGGTCAACTAGGACCCCTGTCACAATGTTCCCATTGAGGCGAGCAAGAATGTAAAGGGGAGAGGGCTTATTATTCAAGGGAATATCCTATGAGGTGAACTTTATGTCCGGTGAACTAGTTGCAAGCTATGTAGAAGGAGCAACTGTAACCATGTTAATGTACGCCTCGAGCTGAGTGGTAGATTTTGAGTGATCAATAATTAAGTTAGCAAAATGTGACAGAAATTGGTCCATGTATATCTGCAACTCACTATTTTCCTTTGCCACCGATTTATTTGTACTTTGTTTACTCCCATTGAGACGAATAGTACCATCCTCGAAGCGGTCCTATATCTTGTGACGTAGGTGCATACAACATTTGGTATCATGTCTGTTGACACGATGGTACTAACAAAAGGCGTTTGCATCGTACCAATCAGGGTAAGGTTCCTTGAGAGGTTGAGGGTTCTCCAAGGTTATGATCTTATCCTTCAACAACTTCTACAAGATGGAAGAATAAGATTCTGCTAACTTTGTGAACTTTTTGTTGCGCCTGAGGCCATTATTATTCATTGTGGCTACTACATTTGCAACAACCTTACCTTTTCCTAATATTGATACAATAGATTTTCCTTCCGAATGGGAGTGTGAGGAGGATCCCTCGAACTGGACTACCGTCTATTGATACTCTTGTAATGCCACACACAGATGCACAAAAGAGGGGTATTTCATAAGGGAAAACTTTTCCTACCATGGTCTATGCAGGTTCCCTGTGAACACCTTTTGCACGTCAGAATTAGGTAGCGGGTATGAGATCTGAGAGAAGAGCGCTTGATATTGTGCTATGAAATCAATAATCTTCTCATTATCCCCTTGCTTGCATCAGACGAGATCCGAAAAGGTCATCTTTGATCTGATATTGGCTTGGAACTGTCGAAGAAACTGGTTTACAAGTTGATCAAATGAGAAAATAGAATTGTCAAGTAAGGAACAATACCACTCGAGTGTTGTATCCTTAAGAGATCAAGGGAATAATTTTTCCATCAACACATTGTGATTGAAGAAGTCTGTACACATGGCATTAAAGGCAGAAACATGCGTTTGCAGGTCTCCTGTTTCGCCATACTTTTTGAATTTGGGAATCTCCATTCCTTGTGGGAAGGGAGTACTTAGGATTGTTACTAACAACAGGCTATGTCAAAAAAGGGTTGAAAGATAGGTTGGGTCGAGGCATGAGAGAGACTCATGAGTTGGTTTTGCATATGACCCATATTCTAGAGCAAGGTGTTCAAAACATGGTCAATAGATGAGAAGGACTGGTACCAGAACCACCTCTGGAGCCACCGTCATGACTGCCACCAGAGCCACCGCCACTGGTAGGGCCTCCATCGGTGCCACCTCCACTAGAGCCACCTTTGCCAGTGCCACCTCTACTACTAGAACCACTGCCACTCATTCCACTAGAGCCTTCGCCGCTAGGGGCAATAGGAGGAGTGAAAATGCACCCAAGGGGAATTTTACTCACCTTGATAGTGGGGGGATTTGAGAAGCAAAAGAGATGCTAATCGAGGGCCCTGATTCGGCCATGCAGATGGATGTGGTGGGCATCGAAACACCTATTTGTCTTTCATAAGTATCAAGCACCTCTCCTTAGGTGGTATCAATCTAGGCCTATACGAAGGGACATAAGCTTTAGTTAGATTGACAAGGCCACACAAGAATTTTATGCCTGTCTGATCCTTTCCCAACAAATGTCTCAATTCACTAGTAATCCTAGTAGCTCTTGCCATGTTTGGTACTTTCTCCAAATGGTGCACAAGGTCTAGTAACATGTTATCCAATGCCAAAAGGTTTTCCACTGGGACATGCACAACCTCATTCTCATCCACAGACAAAGCCGTGGGGGATGCTGGAGGAGTAGGGATGCGAGAAGTCTCGTCTACGTAACCCATCTCATTAGTCAAGCCCGTAGGAAACCCAATGATAAATTCATTAGCTAAACCAATGGAGAAACTGGAGGCGAAACTAGAAGTGACCTTCGTCTTCTCCATCGGTAAGTGTCGCACGCTTCGTCTAACAATTTACCCAAAAATTGTGGACTGGGTTGTGATGCTCATAAACCTTCACAACACTCAAGGTTACAACAATCTCAAGACACGAGGGACAAGCTTCAACACAGACAAATGGGTAGATGTTGTTCATGTCGGGTTCACCCAAAATGTAAGAGAGGGGGACCAACCACGTCAAGGCTCTAGGTCATTGAGAGCTAAGAGCGGAGGGCTGCCCTAACTTACCTCACTCTAAAGGATGTCTTGGGGTGAGGATTGAGAATGAAGAGCATTGTATAGTGCTTCTGTCACTCTACAGACCCAAAGTTCAGGTTTAGGCTAGGCGAGCTGGTTTTCGGAGTTGGTATTGCACCTCAGACAACTCTTTGTCTAAGGACGACAGTGCAGTTTTGGGATGACAGTGTGGCACACTATCGTCTATATGGCTAGAAAACACAAAGTACAACACAAACTACCTAAAAACTAATTAACAGCCTAGCTAGTTGATTGTGACAAGAAAAACAAAATAAGAAAGTACGAGAAATAGAGACGAAGATGATAAAACAAGTAAATGAAAGCTAAGGTGATGAAGATGATCTCACAAAAGCGTTGATTCACCAGCTAGCTCCAAAGGCACTTCCACCTACACACAAGAAAGAGGGAAAATTATTGGGGTTGTATAGGTGCCTACCTCAATCAGACCCCTGTTTCGGTGTTTCCACCTCCACAGACAACCAAAAAGCAACAGAGTAGAATATGTGATAAAGAAAGTAGAAGGAAAGAAATATTGCAATGAACACTACAAAACAATATGTTACTCTATCAAATCACAAAGGAGGGGAGTGAAGCGTTACCACCTCCACCCAAAAGCTCACTAGCCAATGGAGGAGAATGCAAGGTATGGACTTGGAAAAGTCACCACAGCCACAACGGTGGTGAAGGGAGGTCTCGCAAGATTCCAAGCCCACACTTCTATGATAGCCTTCACACTTGTGACGTGGAGTTGATGGAGCTTCAAAACTGTTGCAATGCTCACAATGGATTGCTAGAAAATTTTGCTTGAGAGTGAAGAAGTGGAGTAGAAAATGATAAGAGAGAGTGATTGAATGTGTAGAGGATGAAATGAAGTAAGAATGAATGTTTTTGAAGGTGGGATGAGAAAGAATAGGGCATTTTTTGGTCGGTTGGTCAAAGAGGGACATTACAATTCAGCCCCAATCAAGTTTGTAACACCTCTACCAATTTCAAACATAGGAATCCATCAGGGACGGCAGCACAACGTGCAGACGTCTGTGTGCCATGCGTTCGTCCCCGACAAATATTCTCTCACTGATGCACATGACAAATTCTAAGTGGATGGAAGGCAGGTGGGTGATGTGGAATATCGCCTTCAAATTTGATTTTCTAAGGTGAGGGTGTGTGAAAGGGGAATTTGCTTAAGGGGTGCAAATTCACTCCTATACAATCCTAGCAAAATCATAGTAAGGGTGAAAAACCCAATTAGTAGAGGTACTTGCTCTTGTATGGTAGTGTATTGCTCAAATATACAAATTATAAATGTATGTTATGGCTTTTTTCAGGACTAATTCATTACTTCAAATTGTTCTTCTACTTGGTTACAACCATACGATTTTCCTCCTCCCCTTTGCTTTGAGTGGTCAATTGCTTCTTGTAGAGTGTTGGAAGACTCCTCTTGTGTGTACAATGCCTTATATAAAGAATTCAAAGAGATGTGAATGTTTTTTTTATTCAAATTCTTTTTTTTCTTTTTGTTAGTACAAAAGCACACATGTGCAACATGTCATAGTTATAAAACCACCCCTTGTAAGGAATTGATGGTTTTGAAATTGTCCATTTCAAAGCTCATATTTATTTCTACTTCAATGTGTTTATCACCTAGGAGATAACTAAATTCTTTCTTTTATACTTATTAAACTTACAAATTTTGAATTTAAGCATTGTTTCGATGTAGATTGGGAATAGAAAAAAAGACATGAACAATATGTTACCATATCCTAAAACTTATAAAACATTCAAAGTCAAAAATGTTGGAAATATTGTTGTCATTGATGTCAAAGGGAAGAAGAACAGATTGCTACTATCATCTACTATCATTTTTTTGCTATCAAAGGAAAATATTTATTATGCTTTAATTTTAATTTTGTGGTCTTAATGGGTTGGCTGACCCCATTTATGTGTGGCGCTCATATTTGTGAAATTTCCATTCCTTAAGTTTAGACTGACCTATCAAAAAGATATAGAAATATTTAATATTTATCTTGAGTCTCAATGTTGGCCGACCTTCTTAGATTGGTGCCTACTTTGGAGAAATTAAAATAATTTGCAATTAAATTATTTAATATGGCTGACCCCCTCATAGAGGTGCCCCACTTTGGGAATTCAATATTTGAAATAAAATATTTATATATAAAGTTCGATCGACCTCTTTGGGAGAGTCACATCTCTTGGATGAAGAGCTATTTGAAGGGGCATGATGAAGGTATTTAAGAGAGTTTGTGGAGTGCATTTGAAAGCAAGAAATCATTGAATATCATTCCTATTTAGAGAAGATCTGAAGCAATTAAAATAAGACTTCAAGAGAAAATTTAAAAGAAGTTTGTGAGCAGATCTAAAGGTGATTTAGAGTAGATATATAAGTTGATTTGGATCAGACCTTTAAACAAGATTTATAACAGTTTAGGGCAGATCTAAAAGAGATTTAAGATCATATTTATAGAACATCATTCATAGCAAATTTATAAGCAAAAACTGTTGAAGATTTGAGCAGACCTTTTGAGGTATTTTATTGCAGATTTATGCCAAAGTTGTGAGCAGCTTTATGAAGGTTTTTTAGAAAATTGGTGGGAGAGTTTACAACATATAGTTGTGAAGGTATTAATGAAAATTTGTGAAGCACATTGAAGTGGCTATACTCAAGAAGACAAACATAATATTGATTTGGAGGTTGGTGCCTCTCATTAGAAGAGATCGATGCCTCTTGCTAGGTTGGTGCTCAATTGTGGGGATTGATGTCTCTACTAGGTTGGTGCCTACAAATATTGTAATTGGGGATTGGTGTCTCTAGTGGGTTGGTGCCTACAAATATTGTAAGAGAAGTTTCATATAAGCAATACTTTTTTGTAGTTTTCTTCCATAAAAGTTTCCACATAAATCATGTGTTCTTGTGGTGTATAATTGTTAGATCTTGTGTTCAATTGACATTTCTATGGTTGTTAAGTTTTGAAAAAGTAAAAGAATGTCTTATACTGATTCACCCCCCTCTCAGTATAAGTGTGTGCTCATCAGAAAACATCAGTGTTTGAGGATGCATGTCTTGAATATCTAGCCACAAGTGTTAGACCCCTAGACACAAGTCTCCAACATCTAGAGTCAAGTGCCTCACTAGAAAGTGTCCAAAATCACCAAAGATAATATCACAAAATTCCTAAGTCCATTTTTGACATTATTTTTTTGTCCAATCACATTTTTCTCACTTTTCTTAGAATTTTCACGGCATAGTCTATTTCTATTTTTAATCCCAACTCTTGTGATTTATTATATTTTTATAATATTTAAATTTTACCTAAAATTTTATTTTTTTGAAATATAGTAATCACATTGGAAAGAAAATTCACTCTTACAACAACACTTAGGAGGTAAAACTTGATCAACCTCCTCTTCTTTTAATGCTAATTTGTTTAAATTACAATCCAACCATTGTTTCACCCACCTTGTTGATTCTCTCTAGTATATTATGAACCAACTTCTAAATTCCAACCTTTCTCCCCCGCCCATTCATCCTCTCGATCCTTCTCTTCATCTCCCTCATCACTATGATTCTAAATATTTTTTCCAATATCAACATGTGCTTGTCCACACCACTAAGAAGCGTTTGGTATTAAGGTATAAGTTGATCTCATTGATACAAGTGTAACTCATGTTAATGACTATAGTGATAAAGGAAACAAATTTGTAGCACCACCAAACTAAAATCTACAATATATACAAATCCATTTCCTTATCATAATTAGTTGAACAATGCAAATCATATGCCCGATGCTTCCCTTCCTTCTCTTAAGGATTTTTTTTTAACTTCCTTCTCCTTCTCCACTACCTTCTAGTCAATTACCACCATTTACTCTTGATGAATTTTTTGGTGCTCTTGATGCACAACCTTCTTCTATACTACTCTTATGATCTTCTCCCTTGATGAAATTCTTGGTAATAATTATTGTGGTTCTTTATATATTGAAGGCATAGTGAATTTATGATCTACTAGTGGAATTCTTATGGACCCCTCTTATTCTTTTAATATTGGTATAGAGGATTTTTATAAAAACTTCCACCAAGAATATTATGTTGCATTTGGCGTTGTGTTCAAATTCTTCAATATAACTTTCATTAATATCTAGGGTTTCCTTATTCTACTTATTGAAGTGGGTTTGAAGGAATTACTTACTTTATGTCATATTATTCCTACCTTAGACCACTTTAGTATTCTTCTAAGACATCCATGGGTTGAGCAATCCAAAGTCACCCCCTCTATCCTTCACCAATGCCTAAATTTCATTCATAATTTAATGAGGTGATCATAGTCCAGTGTCGTGTGTACCAACCTCTCTTAGAGTTGAGCAATGTCTCCAATGCTTGCTTTACTTCTAGACCCACAAACCTTCCTTATGAATACCATGACACATTATTCAATATGTACAGTTCTTTTAAATAGCACCAATCCACACTCCTACATGTGACTCGACTCTTTCTATTTTCCCTTATAAGCAACTTTTTCCAAGCTTGTGTAGACTTGAGGGCATCAACATTTGTCTTCATTCTCCCCCAACTTCTTCCTTTAGTACTACTTCATGTCCTCCTAGGCCTAGATTCCAACCAAAAAATAAATCGAAACCACCTCCTATCCAACCTAAACCTCCTACTATTCGTCCATCTACTCTTCCATGATCACTTTTACCCACCCCAATCTTCCACCTAGTCTTAAACCTCCAACCCATTAACATCCTTTGCCTCCTAAGCCCCAACATAAGAATAAAATTACACCCTAATCTAAGATTCTATCCTACCAACCACAACCCACCCTTCCTATCTCATATGATTCATTAACCTCTACTCCTAGCCTCCCTCCACCCATCATACTCCCTCCACCCATCATAACTTCAACTTCTTTACCTATTCTTGTTGTTGACTCTTTTCCACCTTCTTGTGACCCTCTTGTTTCCATTACTAAGAATTCATTTTAAGGATCCTCTCACTAATTTTCATGTTATTAATATCTTACTCCTTTCGTTGATGCTACTCGTTCTAAAAGTACCCTTGTTACTCCTTTAGATTCTATTACTATTTTTATTGTTGTTAGTTATCCTATGCTTATAATTATTCCTCCTCTTGAGGATTTTATGTTTTAGTCTACAATAGATATTATCTCTTCTCATCTATTTTAACTATTGGAAATACCCATGCTTTTGAGCCTATCATTTGAGTGGACCTTTTTGATATGATATGTAATGAAATAACTTGCACACGAATAATATAATATGAAATATGTTGCAAATACTTGATAATAATATGCCACTTCGAGGGGGCAACCTCCTAATCCACTTCGAGGGGGATACATCCAATATCCTTCAATAAGGAATCAATACTCAACATGATGATAATAATGTTGCAAGGTGTGTGCCCTTGGTCTCCTTGTGTTGTGCAATGCAGTGGTCGTGTTTGTGACATGGCTTAACTACCTCCCATGGATTCATTAGCTCTGGTGGTTGTATTGGGCATTAACAGGTCGATCTTTTGGTGCAATGACAACCATCTGTGCAACAATTGGTATCAAATCCTGGGTCACGGGTTTGAACCCCTCACTCACATTGGTGGGATTATTGCAAGGTGTGCACCCTTGGTCTCCTTGTACTGTGCAGCGTAGCTCTCGGGTTCGTGACATGGCTTAACTGACTCTTGTGGATTCATTAACTCTGGTAGTTGTATCAAGCATTAACAGGTTGATCTTTTGGTGCAACAACAATCGTATGTGCAACAAATAACCTACCTATACCTCCTATATATACCATACTTATGCCTAGGATATCACCTAGGCCGACCTAGATAACCCTATATAAGCCTTAGGCTGACCTAAATAACTATATAATAATTATAATATGACTTAATTAAGAGTTAAGGTAGCCATAAGTTGACTACTCATAACACTATACACACTATAGGGGTAAGGGCATAACATTGCCCTCCTCTTTACAAAAGCATTGTCCTCAATGTTAACTTTTTCTTTTTCTTTTTCTTCTTCTTCATCTCCTTTTTTACTTTCGCTTCTTTTTCTACTTCTTCTTCTTGTTCCTACTCTTGTTCTCTCTCTTTCTCTTTTTTACTTTTAATTCTTCTACTGCTGCTTCTTGTTCCTACTCTTTTCTCGCTCTTGTTCTTTCTCTTTCCCTTGCCTTTTTTTCTTGTTCTACTTCTTGTTTTTGTTGCTACTTTTGTTGTGAAGAAGGACAATAAAGATAATTTTGAAATAAGTCACACAAACAAAGTCAAAATACTCTTATTTTTTTGTAACAATGAAGGACTAGGTCGCACTTTCCTAGAAAAATCTCCCAAAAATTTGGTGATTTGCAGCCTCAAGAGTTTTTTGGAAACCCTAATTTTGTAATAAATCACTTCTTTTTTCTTCAAATTTCCTACAATTTGTCCTATATTATCCTCTAGTATATCTTCAAAAACCCACTAAAAATTAGGAACCAATTCTTCAAGATTTGTGAGATATACACCTTCCAAATAAATTAGGAAGAAACCCTAATTTTGTAATAATTCACTCAATTTTGCTCCAATTCCTTTGAAATTTGGACTATAGATTCTTAGATATTGTCTTCAAAAACCCTTTAAAAATCAAAGAAAAATTCATAAAAAATAGAGAGATATGCTCTTTCCAAAATCACCTCCAATATTAAGAAAACGCCTTGCCTCTACAATGCCAAGATCATGCTCTGATACCACTTGTAATGAAATAACTTACACAAGAATAATATAATATGAAATATGCTACAAATACTTGATGATAATATGCCTCTTTGAGGGGTAAACCTGTAATGCCCTGCCACGCAACCCTAGGGGAAGTTGCAATAAACTACTCAAACACAATAATTTTTTTTTTGTTTAAGAACAAATAACATGCAAGATCACTACCCATTGCAACAACCTCTAAGGTTACGAGACTGAGGTTACTTTAAAACCCAAACAAGAAACATGAAATGAAACCATAACATTTAATTACTTAACAAATTAAATACACATACATTCCATACATGATAAAATTACATCAAAGGCATAAGAGATACCACATGTTTCCAATAACAATAATGTACAATACAATTACAACTCTCATTCCCCGAATGAGGTAAATCCAATAAGCATGGTTATAAATTACATCTTCCACCTCGATACAAATGAGGGGCAATAAATTACAAGATTGAACTGAAAAGAATAAAATATGAAATGAAACTGGATCCCACGAGCTCTCCAACTGGAAATCTCGTCCACATGAACAAGAAGATAACCCAATGGATTAAGGTGCACGTTCTACCCAACCATGTGATACCCAAAGGCTCACCCCTCGTGCTAGAAGATAGTAACAAGGATTCCTACACAAGACCATCTACCTCTAGACACGGGCTAAAACATACCTGAACTAAAACAAATACGAACACAATATCACTTAACACAATGGTTACAATGCTTCCAGAGAACAGTGATCATCAACGCAGTACAATAAACTGACTTCTAGTTGACATAGAGAGAGTGTCACACATCATTTGCTATGAGTTACCCAGGCTCAACCTTCCTAGGCTACCGGACCCCCATCTTGGGTTACCCTGGGTTGCCTCTACCAGCCGCCGGACCCCCATACAAACTGAGCTTCTCGTCTCATCTCACACCTTAAAAGCGAATGAGTCATGAGAGAGGCATTTATTATCTTAATTAGTCTGAGAGTTTTTCATTAATTCTTTTTAAGTTATCACTTACTTAAACCCTAAGTGAGTTACCCTGGCACCCCTTCGTGTGTCGGACCCCCACATAGAGCCACTCTCCTATCGACAACACTCACAATACAAAACCACAATTCAATGGGTAAACTAGATAAGACAACCACTCCATCCAAGGAGGCAACAAATAAAGGAAACTCACTCCAAACACTGGAGGAAACAAAATACATAATCCACTCCTTCCAAAGGAGGCACGAACCACATAACCCACTCCTAAACCAAAGGAGGCACAACCATCCCCGTTTGTGAAAACCGGGTGAAACAACATGATACATCTATACGCGCTACCCAAGACAAACCAAAGATTGGCAACATTTTACGACAACCCACACAACTAACTGAAAAACCCCATCTGGAAGACTTACATAAACAACTGACTCAATTGCCCAACATCAAGAATGAATGAAAACATCACTTAAAAAGCATTTCCGACAACTCAATAAACTAATGTTAGGATTTCCTAAATCCAAGCCAAGCAATGACATAGTGCATGAAATTAATTAAATAATTAACTTTATTTGCACATACTCCAAAGTAAATCAAATCACATTGGCAACATTAAGGAACTTAAACTAATAATTTAATTCCATGTTTTCTCGATTATTCATAATAATCAAAATCAAATTTTTAAATAAATCATTTGATTATAAAATCAATTTGTGCATCATTTATAATAAAACAACCAACACAAGACCAATATATTTAGATCTAAATATAAGTTAAACATACATATATATAATAGTATACTCAATGTGTATATATACAATTATATACATATATATTTAATTATATAAACATTATTTAAATATGTATATTTCTTTTAACAAAAAAAATCAATTTAAATTCACAATTATATAAAACAACTCCAATTTGCTAATTAATTATATTAAGAAAATATACATATAAATATTTATATAATATATATACTTATATTTTAGAATTTTAAAAAAAAAACATATATATATAAATAAATATATACATATATATTCATATAACATCTATTATATATATATATATTATAAGTAAATAATATATATATATAGTATATATTATATGAAATATATATAATATATAAAAAAATTATAATAATAAAAAAACAAAAGAAAAGGCCCATTTGCTGCTGCGCAGCCCCTCCCCAACATGGGGTCGTTGCCTTCACAGCCATCGCCTCCAATGGATGGGGGGCGGCTGTGGGGCAGCCTCCCAGCCCCACTAAATAAACAATAAAAAAAAAATTATATTAAATTTTTTAATTTAAAACAAAAACCAGAATCCCCAACACGAAATTTAACACAGATTTTTTTATATAAACAAAAAATAATAATAAAAAACTTACAGCAAACAGCATGTAATTTTATATGCCAAAGATATGTGCATATATATATATATATAACTAAATTCCATTTCCTAGTCCAAATTGGGCAAATTTTCTACAAAATAAAAACACAGCAAATTTTAATCTCAAAAGCATAATGAAAAATTCTCAGATCCACATACAAGGTTTTTTCTGATTTCATTTGTTCCTCTTTCAAATTTCTAATGTTAAAATTGAAGATTTCTGTTGCAAGTTTTGATTTTCAACAAACATTCTAACTTTCTTCAAGATTTAAACAGGGTTTCAAACAAAGATTTACAAGCAAGTTTTAAACTGAAAATGAAAATTTCTAAACAAATAAATAAGGAAAACCTGTGATCTGAAGTTTGATGAAGAGTTTGAAGAAGATAGTTGAGCTTCCTGCAAGAAGATTTTCCAAAGCTCTTTCCAAATCCTCACCCAAAATTCAAAATGCATCCACAAAACATGAAGAACTCTCATTTTTTTTTCTCACAGCCAAATTTTAAGAATGAAAAGTCTTCCCTATTTTTTTCCCCAAATTTGGTCAAATACCCTAAAATATCCTATCCACCATAGTTATTGCCTTTTTGGGGATATTTTTGAATTTTTAAATTTAAAACCAAAATTGTTTTTCAAAAAGGATTTAACACATTTAAAAATTTCTTTTTCAACAAAAAGGAATTTAAAACTAAAATTCTTTTCAACATGACTTTATTATTTATTTTAAAATTTCTATTCTAAATGCATTTAAATGCTTTTAAACATTTCCAAAAAGCATTCAACTTTAAAATTTTCTTTTCAAAACAACTTTAACACTTATCATTTTTAAATTTTCAATTCAAAAGAATTTAACAATTACAATTTCCAAAATGAATAACTTGATTTATTTCAACATAATTAATTTAATTAATCAATAAAATAAATCTAATCCAATATTAGATCATTTTATTAATTAAATTAAATTACTGAATAAATTAAATAACATTTATAACATTATAACCAAATAAATTTAATAACAACTTAAATACATAAAGCCATTTATTTACCTTTATAATTTGAAATTAAATGAAAACCAAGGTGAAATGGGCAACATTAAAACAACTAAACCCGACTACAACCCGACGACACACTATGGCTAGGGTGATGACTTGGCACGGAAAACCTTGCTACTATCTCCCAATCGAATACCATTGGTCAATGGACACGCTCAAACCTGTGAAACCAGGTGGAGTCGATGTCTCGTACCTATCAACCTGCGAACAAAGAGTATATCGAACATGCCTATACATGATATAATAAAACACACCGTGAAGAGGAAATCTCAGAATCGTAGGGTGCTCGCAAGCGAGTGGTACAATCCCGTCCCCTTAACCAATACAATATTACTAACTGACGAATCTAACATCAATAATATAATCAAAACATAAAGCATCATTAATTCAAATTTCTGCTAAGTTAATCCAAAACATGCCATAATGATAACATTAGAGTAAAATACCATCACATCAAAATATAACATTCGCATCGCTTTATAGTTTGCGATTAAATAGAACCAAGTACCACAGTCAAAGCATAAACAGAAACAACATAACAAAGAAGAACATTGTCGATCAAAAGAGCCAAAATGGAGGGGTGCTACAAAACCTCCTAATCCACTTCGAGGGGATACCTCCAATAGTCTTCAATAAGGACTCAATACTCAACATGATGATAATAACCTACCTATACCTCCTATATATGCCATAATTATGCTTAGGATATCACCTAGGCTGACCTAGATAACCCTATATAAGCCTTAGGCTGACCTAAATAGCTAAATAACAATATAATAATGATAATATGACTTAATTAAGAGTAAAGGTAGTCATTAGCCGACTACTCATAACACTATACACACTATAGGGGTAAGGGCATATCATGATATACCTACTTGAGTACTCTACCAAGGACTTTGAGAATGATGATTCCCTAATGACTACTACATAGAACTCATTGCTTGATTACTCCTCATTCATGTTTTCTTATGTCAATTGATTGCCTTATTCTTTTTAATTGCGTATCTCATGCCCATTGTCTCTCACTATTGGTGAATGTGTAGCACCCCTCCATTTTGGCTCTTGGATCGACAATGTTTTTCTTTGTTATTTGATTATGTTTGTACTTTGACTTTGGTACTTGGTTATTATTTCATCGTGAACTGTTAAGCAATGCGTATGTTATATTTTGATGTGATGGAATTTTACTCTGATGTTATCATTATGGCATGTTTTGAATTAGCTCAGTAGATATTTAATTAATGATGCTTTATGCTTTTGATTATATTATTGATGTTAGACTCGTCAGTTAGACAGTTTGTATTGGTGAAGGGGACGGGATTGTATCACTCACTTGCGAGTGCCCTACGATTCTGAGATTTCCTCTTCATGGTGTGTTTTATTATATCATATATATGCATGTTCGATATACTCTCTATTCACAGGTTGACAGGTATAGGACATCAACTCCACCTGATTTCACAGGTTTGAGCATGTCCATTGGCCAATGGTATTCGATTGGGAGATAGTAGCTAGGTTTTTCGTGCCAAGTCATCACCCTAGTCATAGTGTGTCGTCAGGTTTTAGTCGGGTTAAGTTGCTTCATTTTTTGTTCATCTCTCCCTGATTTTATTTAATTGTAAGTGGAAAAGGTAAATAAATGGCTTGGGTGGTTAAATTGTTGATTAAATTTATCTGGTTGTAATGTTGGAAATGTAGCTATTTATTGATTAATTTAATTTAATTAATAAAATAATCTAATCTTGGATTAGATTTATTTTATTGATTAAGTAAATTAATGGTGATAAATTGAATTAAGTTATTTGTTTTGGAATTAGTAGATATTCTGATTTAAATTGAAAAAAATGGAAATTATGTTTAAATTGCACTTTTGAAAATTATATGTAAAAGAATTCTCTTTTAAAAAGTTTTAAATACCTTTTTGTTGAAAAGAGATTTTTAAAATATATGAAAAATTCATTTTGAAAACAATTTTGTTTTAAATTTTTTTAAAAAAATCAAAATATCTCCAAATTGCCATAACTATGGTGGATGGGATATTTTAGAGGGTTGACTAAATTTGGGGAAACTCTATGAGAAGAAACACAATTTCATTTTTAAGGATTCAATTTTCAATTTGGGGGAAAAAAAAGATTGAAAAGAAGAGAAACAGAAAGGGATTTGCTGTGATTTTTTTCTTTTGGATTTGAAGAAGCAATTTTGGATTTCTTGGAGGAGTTGGAATCAGAAGAAGAATTCAGGACTCCATTGACAATCTTTCAAGCTTTTGAGGAAACCAAGTTTCTTTCTATGCATTTAGTTTTTATTTTGAAAGATTTTTCAAATTTGTATATGCTATTGGAAAAGATTTAAACTTTGTTTGATTTGGAAGTAAAACCCATGTCAAATCTTGTTTCAAAACTTTAAAAAAAAGTCTGTTGAAATTTGAGGAAAAAGATAGATTTTTGTAGAAATGGAAAATGAAACAATAGAAAAGATTCAACAATAGAAAAATGAAAGAGGAAACAAAAGAAAAGCATTTAAATTTTTGTATTTGAATTTGGGGATACCCAGAAATTGAACTATGAAACCATTATTTTGTTGTAGTTTAATTTGTTGAAAATTTGTCCAATTTGGTTGTATTATGTAAAATTATAATTATATATATAACCAGTATATATATATTATATATATATATATATATATATATATATATATTGCCATATATATATAATATATACTGGTAATATATATATCTGTGTAGATATATATATAATATATATATACTGGTAATATAATATATATATTAATATTACCAGTATATATATATATATATATATATATATATATATATATATATATATATTACCAGTATTAATATACATATATATATATATATATATATATATTATTTTTAATTGTATGCATTATGTGAAATGTTTCATTTTTAAAAAAAATGTTTTCCTGTTAAAATTTTGTTCTGGATATTACGGGAGATTTAAAAAGAAATTTTATTGAAAAATTTATATTAAAAATTCGTGGTTTGGGTGGGTTGCCCCTCAACGCCATGTGGGAGGCCGGCTGTGGAGGCAAATACTGCTGCCCCCATTAAAGCAAATGACTCCCCACATATGGGGAGGGTTGCGAGCACATCACAGGGGTCGCTCCCATGGGTTGCGCAGCAGAAAAGTGTTTTTTTATTTGTTTTTTTATTATTATAAATTTTTATATATTATATATTTCATATAATATATTATATATATATATATATATTATTTGCTTATAATATATATATATATATATATTTATTTATTTATATATATATTTTAAAAAAATATATATAAAATATAAGTATATATATTTTATATATTAGTTTAAATATATGTATAATATATATATATATATATATATATTTATATGTATAGTTTCTTGATATAATTAATTAGTAAATTGGAGTTGTTTTAAATAACTGAGAATTTAAATTGATTTTTCTTTAAAAAAAAAGGAATATACATATTTAAATAATGTTTATATAATTAAATATATATATGTATATAATTGTATATATACACATTGAGTATACAATTATATATATGTATGTTTAACTTATATTTAGATCTAAATATATTGATCCTATGATGGATGTTTTATTATAAATGATGCATAAAAAGTTGATTTTATAATCAAATGATTTATTTAAAAAGTTAATCAAATGATTTATTTAAAAAGTTGATCAAATGATTTTATTTAAAAGGATTGTTTTAATCATTATGTATGATTGAACAAATGGAATTAAATGATTAGTTTTAAATTCCTTAATGCCGTCAATTTGATTTGATTTACTTTTGAGTGCGTGCAAATAATGTTAATTATTTAATTGATTTCATGCACTATGTCATTACTTGGCTTGGATTTAGGAAATCCTAACATTAGTTTCGTGAGTTGCCTGAAATGCTTTCTAAGTGATGTTTTCGTTCATTCTCAATGTTGGGCAATTGAGTTATTTGTTTATGTAAGTCCTCCAGTTGGGGTTTTTAATCTTTTGGGGTTGTCGTATTATGTAGTCAACCTCTCTATTGCCTTGGGTAGTGCATATAGATGTATTCTGTTGTTTTACCCGGTTTTCACGAACGGGGATGGTTTGTGCCTCCTTGGGATTAGGAGAGGGTTATGTGGTTTGTGCCTCCTTTGGAAGGAGTGGATTATGTATTTTTGTTCCTCTAGTGTGTGGAGTGAGTTTCCTTTTTTCGTTGCCTTCTTGGATTGGAGAGGTTATCTTATCTAGTTTACCCATTGAATGGTAGTTTTGTACCGTGTCTGTTGTCGATAGGAGAGTAGCTCTTTGTGGGGGTCCGATACACAAAGGGGGGCCAGGGTAACTCACTTAGGGTTTAAGTAAGTGATAACTTTAAAAGAATTAATGAAAAACTCTCAGACTAATTAAGATAATAAATGCCTCTCTCATGACTCATTCGCTTTCAAGGCTTGAGATGAGATGAGAAGCACAGGTTGTATGAGGATCCGGCGGCTGGTAGAGGCAAGCTAGGGTAACCCGAGATGGGGGTCTGGTAGCCTAGGAAGGTTGAGCCAGGGTAACTCATAGCAAATGATGTGTGACACTCTCGCTATGTCAACCTGAAGTCAGTCAGTTGTACTGTGTAGATGATCATTTTTCTCTGGAAGCATTGTAACCATTGTGTTAAGTGATATTGTGTTTGTATTTGTTTCAGTTCAGGTATGTTTTAGCCTGTGTCTAGAGGTAGATGGTCTTGTGTAGGAATCTTTGTTACTATCTCCTAGCATGGGGGGGTAAGCCTTCGGGTATCACATGGTTGGGTGGAACGTGCACCTTAATCCGTTGGGTCTTCTTCTTGTTCGTGTGGTCGAGATTTCCAGTTGGAGAGCTCATGGGATCCAGTTTATTTTCATGCTTTATTCATTTCAGTGATATTGTGTTTGTATTTGTTTCAGTTCAGGTATGTTTTAGCCTGTGTCTAGAGTTAGATGGTCTTGTGTAGGAATCCTTGTTACTATCTCCTAACATGGGGGGTGAGCCTTCGGGTATCACATGGTTGGGTGGAACGTGCACCTTAATCCGTTGGGTCTTCTTCTTGTTCGTATGGTCAAGATTTCCAGTTGGAGAGCTCATGGGATCCAGTTTATTTTCATGCTTTATTCATTTCAGTTGATATTGTATTTTATTACCCCTCATTTGTTATCGAGGTGGAAGATGTAATTTATAACCATGCTTATATTGGATTTATCCCATTCGGGGAATGAGTGTTGTAATCTTATTGTAAATTTATTGTTATCTGAAATCAAGTGGTATCTCTTATCCTTTGATGTATTTTATCATGTATGGAATGTATGTGTATTTAATTTGTTAAGTAATTTAAATGTTATGGTTTTAATTCATGTTTCTTGTTTGGGTTTAAGTAACTCAGTCTCGTAACCTTAGGGGTTGTTGGCAATGGGTAGTGAATTTTCATGTTAATTGCACTTAAACAAAAATAAATTATTGTGTTTGAGTAGTTAATTCCTTCGGGTATCACATGGTTGGGTGGAATGTGCACCTTAATTTGTTGGGTCTTCTTCTTGTTCGTGTGGTCGATATTTCCAGTTGGAGAGCTCGTGGGATCCAATTTCTTTTCATGCTTTATTCATTTTAGTTGATGTTGTATTTTATTACCCCTCATTTGTTATCGAGGTGGAAGATGTAATTTATAACCATGCGTATTGGATTTATCTCATTCAGGGAATGAGTGTTGTAATCTTATTGTAAATTTATTGTTATCTGAAATCAAGTGGTATCTCTTATCCTTTGATGTATTTTATCATGTATGGAATGTATGTGTATTTAATTTGTTAAGTAATTTAAATGTTATGGTTTTAATTCATGTTTCTTGTTTGGGTTTAAGTAACTCAGTCTCGTAACCTTAGGGGTTGTTGGCAATGGGTAGTGAATTTGCATGTTAATTGCACTTAAACAAAAAAAAAATTATTGCGTTTGAGTAGTTAATTGCAACTTCCCCTAGGGTTGCGTGGCGAGGCGTTACACATGGTATCAAAGCAAGGTTTAAACACTGGGTGCTCTGGGATAATGTTTGTGTACCTTGTCTTATGTTGTGGTGTGTATCTTCACAAGATCATGCCACCTAGGTGAGGTCAGAGTAGAGGTCGTGGTCGTGTAGGCGGTCAAGGAGGTAATTAGCAAGATACACCTCCCATTGTTCCCCATGTTTCTGATCATGAGGAGCATCAGGCTTCTCAGTTTGTGCCAGAGGTCAGTAATTAGCATCAGGATCCACCAGGGATCGGGGACGCTCAGTTGTGTCGCTTGCTAGAGGAGACTCTTGCTCGTATGGGCCCTAGGCAGGATAGAGATCAGGAGGTTATAGGTGAGAGAGATCAGGTTCTAGCTCTGTCTGAGGCAGTCATGGCTACTCATATGAGAGATCTTCTTAGAGCTCGTCCATGGTTTGGGCAGTGGATCAGAGGCCGAGACTTGGTTGATTGATCTAAATAGGTGTTTTTCTATGCATTCATATGGTAGCAACACCAAAGCTAGGTGTGCAATCATGGATTTGAGGGATTTCACATCTACCTGGTGGAGGTTAGAGGAGCAGAAGCTCCATTTGGATATCAACAATGTATCTTGGGAATTGTTCCTAGAGCAGTTCAGAGCTCGATTCCTTTCTAATCATTGGCGTCAGCTCCGTGGAGATGAGTTCCATGCCCTACGACAAATGGATATGTCAGTGGAATAGTTTGAGTGTCGCTTTTTCGAGCTCAAACAGTTTGTGGGCATAGGTGATGATGAGGGTATGTTGGTTCAGCATTTCATTAGGGGCTTAAACACCCAGATCAGTGGTGGAGTTTGGGTATTCGAGCCGAAGACCATGGAGGTAGTTGTGGATAAGGCTCGTATTGTTGAGGAGAATTTAGCTTTGGTTTTAGGTGGTCATTCGGGAGTTCAGTTTGGCAGTGCACCTTCCATTGGTGTTGGATCTCAAAGTAGTCGATCTCAGGCTACAGGCTTTTCTAGAGGGCATCATTCACCCGCTAAGGGTGAGCAATAGTAGCCTTCACAGTCAAGGCAACAAAATCCTCAGTCCCAACCCGATAGAAGTTGGAGACAAAAGAAGAGAGATCAGAGTTGGATGCGAGCTCATCGTGATCGTTATGATCAGCCTGCTCAGAGTTCTCAGTCGGTGTTTAGTGGAGGTGGTCTTCCATGACCTAATGTATCTCCAGCTGTTCAGGGATTCAGTAGAGGGACAGGATGTTTCACTTGTGGTCAGCAGGGCCACTTTTCTCATCAGTGTCCTTAGCAGGGCACTTCTGGTTTTAGTCAAAGGTCGGCAGCTTCAGAGCCGACAGTAGGAGATGTGGGTAGATCGCATAGTGCATTCACTGCGGTGGATACCCGTCAGGCCGAGCATCTAGGTGCAATTCATCCTTTGGCTTTAGGAGTTGATCCTCAAGGATCGAGGTTCTAAGTAGGTTAGGGTCTAGTTGGTTTTGAGGGAGCTCTATCCCTTGTGTTTGTAGGCTTCTAGGAGTAAGCCTAACCCTTGGGGGGGAGGATGTAGCACCCTTCCATTTTGGCTCTTGGATCGGCAGTGTTTTCTTTGTTATGTGATTTTGTTTGTACTTTGACTGTGGTACTTGGTTATTATTTCATCGTGAATTGTTAAGCGATGCGTATGTTATATTTTGATGTGATGGAATTTTACTCTGATGTTATCATTATGGCATGTTTTGAATTAGCTCAACAAATATTTAATTAATGATGCTTTATGTTTTTTATTATATTATTGATGTTAAACTCATCAGTTAGATAGTCTGTATTGGTGAAGGGGACAGGATTGTATCACTCACTTGCGAGTGCCCTACGATTTTGAGATTTCCTCTTCACAGTGTGTTTTATTATATCATATATATGCATGTTCGATATACTCTTTGTTCATAGGTTGACAGGTATAGGACATCGACTCCACCTGATTTCACAGGTTTGAGCGTGTCCATTGGCCAACAGTATTCGATTGGGAGATAGTAGCTAGGTTTTTCGTGCCAAGTCATCACCCTAGTCATAGTGTGTCATCGGATTTTAGTCAGGTTAAGTTGCTTCATTGTTGTTCATCTCTCCCTGATTTTATTTAATTGTAAGTGGAAAAGGTAAATAAATGGCTTGGGTGGTTAAATTGTTGATTAAATTTATCTGGTTGTAATGTTGGAAATGTAGTTATTTATTGATTAATTTAATTTAATTAATAAAATAATCTAATCTTGGATTAGATTTATTTTATTGATTAATTAAATTAATGGTGATAAATTGAATTAAGTTATTTGTTTTGGAATTAGTAGATATTCTGATTTAAATTGAAAAAAATGGAAATTATGTTTAAATTGCACTCTTTGAAAATTATATGTAAAAGAATTATCTTTTAAAAAGTTTTAAATACCTTTTTGTTGAAAAGAGATTTTTAAAATATATGAAAAATTCATTTTGAAAACAATTTTGTTTTAAATTTTTTAAAAAATCAAAATATCTCCAAATTGCCATAACTATGGTGGATGGGATATTTTAGAGGGTTGACTAAATTTGGGGAAACTCTATGAGAAGAAACACAATTTCATTTTTAAGGATTCAATTTTCAATTTGGGGGAAAAAAAAGATTGAAAAGAAGAGAAACATAAAGGAATTTGCTGTGGTTTTTTCTTTTGGATTTGAAGAAGCAATTTTGGATTTCTTGGAGGAGTTGGAATCAGAAGAAGAATTCAGGACTCCATTGACAATCTTTCAAGCTTTTGAGGAAACCAAGTTTCTTTCTATGCATTTAGTTTTTATTTTGAAAGATTTTTTCAAATTTGTATATGCTGTTGGAAAAGATTTAAACTTTGTTTGGTTTGGAAGCAAAACCCATGTCAAATCTTGTTTCAAAACTTTAAATAAAAAAACTTTTGTTGAAATCTTGAGGAAAAAGATAGATTCTTGTAGAAATGGAAAATGAAACAACAAAAAAGATTCAACAATAGAAAAATGAAAGAGGAAACAAAAGAAAAGCATTTAATTTTTTGTATTTGAATTTGGGGATACCCAAATATTGAACTATGAAACCAGACTTGTATATTATTCTGTTGTAGTTTAATTTGTTGAAAGTTTGTCCAATTTGACTGTATTATGTAAAAATATATATATATATAGGTAATATACACACACATATATATTAAAATTTTGCTCTGGAGATTTAAAAAGAAATTTTATTGAAAAATTTATATTAAAATTTGTGGTTTGGGGGTGGGGGCTGCCCCACACCGCCCCCCATGTAGGGCTGGCTGTGGAGCGTATTGCCCCCAGGGCAGCGACTCCCCACATATGGGGAGTGCGTAGCAGCTCCGGCGGTGGGCCCCTTAGGGGGCTGACAGCAACAAAAGTGTTTTTTTTATTATTATGGTTTTTATATATTATGTATTTCATATAATATATATTATATATATATATATTATTTACTTATAATATATATATATATAATATATGTTATATGAATATATATGTATATATTTATTTATATAAATATGTTTTTTTTTTAAATTCTAAAATATAAGTATATATATTTTATATATATTAGTTTAAATATATATATATATATAATATATATATATATATATTTATATGTATAGTTTCTTGATATAATTAATTAGCAAATTGGAGTTGTTTTAAATAATTGAGAATTTAAATTGATTTTTCTTTTTAAAAAAAGAAATATACATATTTAAATAATGTTTATATAATTATATATATATATGTATATAATTGTATATATACACATTGAGTATACAATTATATATATGTATGTTTAACTTATATTTAGATCTAAATATATTGATCCTGTGATGGATGTTTTATTATAAATGATACATAAAAAGTTGATTTTATAATCAAATGATTTATTTTAAAAGTTAATCAAATGATTTATTTAAAAAGTTGATCAAATGATTTATTTAAAAAGTTGATCAAATGATTTTATTTAAAAGGATTGTTTTAATCATTATGTATGATTGAACAAATGGAATTAAATGATTAGTTTTAAATTCCTTAATGTTGTCATTTGATTTACTTTTGAGTGCGTGCAAATAATGTTAATTATTTAATTGATTTCATGCACTATGTCATTGTTTGGCTTGGATTTAGGAAATCCTAATATTAGTTTCGTGAGTTGCTTGAAATGCTTTCTAAGTGATGTTTTCGTTCATTCTCGATGTTGGGCAATTGAGTTATTTGTTTATGTAAATCTTCTAGTTGGGGTCTTTTGGGGTTGTCGTATTATGTAGTCAACCTCTGTATTGCCTTGGGTAGTGTGTATAGATGTATTTTGTTGTTTTACCCATTTTCACAAACGGGGATGGTTTGTGTCTCCTTGGGATTAGGAGAGGGTTATGTGGTTTGTGCCTCCTTTGGAATGAGTGGAGCATGTGGTGTAATGGTGAGGAGGATTTATAGGAGTTGGGTGGTCACGAATTCATAATGTGAATATATTTACAATGACGACATTGCCAACAACCCTAAGGTTACTTAGACTGAAGCTACTTTAAACCCAAACAAGAAACATGAATTAAAACCATAACATTTAAATTACTTAACAAATTAAATACACATACATTCCATACATGATAAAATACATCAAAGAATAAGAGATACCACTTGATTTCAGATAACAATAAATTTACAATAAGATTACAACACTCATTCCCCGAATGAGATAAATCCAATAAGCATGGTTATAAATTACGTCTTCCAACTTGATAACAAATGAGGGGTAATAAAATACAATATCAATTGAAATGAATAAAGCATGAAAAGAAACTGGATCCCACGAGCTCTCCAACTAGAAATCTCGACCACACGAACAAGAAGAAGACCCAACAGATTAAGGTGCACGTTCCACCCAACCATGTGATACCCGAAGGCTCACCCCCATGCTAGGAGATAGTAACAAGGATTCCTACACAAGACCATCTACCTCTAGACACAGGCTAAAACATACCTGAACTGAAACAAACAAAAAAAAATTATTTGCGTTTGAGTAGTTAATTGCAACTTCCCCTAGGGTTGCGTGGCGAGGCGTTACAGAATGAGGTATGTTATCCTTGAATTATATTCCAATTCTTGGTGAGGCACATTATATTTGTTTCTATGATGTTTATACTTGTTTTATATATGTCCTTTATATCCCTCTTTTATTTAATCTCTACTTACATAAATAATTTGGCAAAAATACAAGGCACCTATATATTTATATATTCTTCATGTTGACCCAAATATTTTAGGATTATTTATATTCTACTTCCTCTATATGTTATATTATCTCATGTTTACTACTTATGTCATAAAAATTCTCTTTGTATTTTTCCTCTCCATGTATTTTTGGGGTGATGTAAAGCATTACAACATCTAT
This sequence comes from Sequoia sempervirens, assembly GCA_007258455.2. NCBI lineage: Eukaryota > Viridiplantae > Streptophyta > Pinopsida > Cupressales > Cupressaceae > Sequoia > Sequoia sempervirens. Next base: position 95,943,483 of record VDFB02256132.1, on the reverse strand, counting down.
ACCTTTCTCACATTGGCCCAAAAATATTATGCCTTTCCACCTTGTTTGTTGCTTCATGCCTCTTCCCATTTACTTATTTGTGTATGTGATGTGGAGCTAGAGAATGATGATAATACATAGTGCTCATATTATTAGGACTAATTCCATTTCCATGGATCCCTTTGAATGCTTTGTTTTTCCTACTTGTGTGCACATGCTTCTATAGTATTTCCCTCTTATGAATTCACATTTTCAATGTTATTGTTTCCACCTCATATTTCTTGCTTCTCATTTTTTGTTTTATTTAAGTTCCCTCCACATGTTTTCTTGATTCATATGCTCTTACTTCTTCATACTTGTTACAAATAATATTTTCCAATTTTCTCTTTTTCTCCCATTTTTAAAGTTCCTTAATTTATACATTTTATATTATCCTCTATGATGAACTTCTAGGCACTTAAGACCTCTTTTTGTTTTTCGCATGTTATCTCTTTTAGATACACAACTCTATGTTTTATATGTTCCTCTTTCTATCTACTCTCACATACTTCTACATGTGCATTATATTATGTTATAAATCACTTATATATGTAGTTACTATAACTCAATCTACTATTGCCTACACATTTGCTTCTTACTTGATTCACTATGGTAGTCCCTACATAAAGCTATATTATTTAATTAACTTACTTCTATATAGGCCATGGTTCCATGTATTCTTTTGAATGCTATAATCCTTCAATTACTATCTTCAAACAAAATGCTTTCTTTTCTCCTATTTCTCACACTTTTCTTCATAGAAACTTTGCTATTTCAATTGTGGATAGCATTCCCTTAAATTGATCCCCCTTTTCCTATGCTCTTACACTCAAGTGCTCTATTTGTATATTACACTTGAACTTGTATTTAAATTCTATTGCTATCTTGATTGTTATATCTTACCTATTCCTTTGGGAAATATTCTATTATGCTTACTATGGCAACAACTCCTTTATCATTCCCCCTCTTTATATGTTATCTGTAGACACCTAAATTTGACTAACATAATTTTTCGGAAACATATCATTTTTTGTTATCGGGTCTCATCAATTTGTCTTCTACATTTAATTAAATTAACATTATTTCTCCCTCATCCTGGATAACTACATAATTTTTAATTGACTATTCATTTAAAATTTAAAATTTTCCTCCATTTCTACTTTAATTAAATAATTTCAAATGATTTAATTAAACCATCTATTTCACCACTTTTCCTCTATTAATTTATTCCCCTCTTGTAAGTTGATTAAATAATTTATAATTATTTAATTAGAAATAATTATTCTTCTCAACATTATCCTCTTCTAAAATAAATAAAATTATTTATTTTTCCCTTTACACATGAAATAAATAAATAATTAAATTAATTATTTATTAATTACTCATGCATTTTCACCTCACCAGTCAACTCCCACTGACTTTGAGTTCACTCCTCAATCAATTCAGTCCTCTATCCAATCTATTATATTTCACTAACAGTTAGTCACACTTATCTCTTCAATCAATTCTCCTAACTAATCCATACGATCGGTTAGCTCAAATCATGTAGTCAATTAACTCCTCATCAATTCCTCTCAAACATTCTTAGCCATTGATCTTGTCAATCTCACATTTGATCTTAACCTTTGATAGGTATCACCTAAAATCTATAAATTCAACTATCATTCATCTATTATTCCTCTCTCACTCATTACAAGAAATCTATACGCATATCATCCTAAAGTGCTTTGTGCTAAATTCTAAGAGAAACCACACACACCCTTCTTCAAGGCTAATTAAAGAACAATTATTATGTATATTTATCACAAACAATACCCATCTTACTACATTTTATTTTGGATCTAATTTTACCCCTATTTCCATTTCTATGTGCTTATATTGACTCATTTATAACCTTCTATTCTTACTCCTACTCTATGTGATCCTTTAGGGATCTCCATGCTTGTATTTACTTTCACTTTTAATATGGTAGATACATATATAATAAATAGGAAGTTTTTGTGATTTCGTTTCATTGTCTCTCTTTATTAACATGATTTCTTTTGATGAATAATAACTTCTCATTTTCTTTCTTAGGTGCATTCTAGATTCTAAGCATATATTGAATTTCAAAAAATGAAAGAAGTTAAAGAGTATGAAATATTTTGTATCCTTTACAAATTTCAATTATCAATGTAATGTACTTTTGCTTTAGAGTACTTCTTCACTTATTTCCATCAACCTACTAATGCAGAAGCAAAATTTAAGGTCAAAAATTGTATAATTTGCAATCTTCACCTTATTTTTCTACACTCATTTTGGTTTCCATTCATATAGTGATGTTTAGACATCATTTCACCCATTTTCCAACCAAAATAACTATAATATACATGCAATACAAAGATAAAAAGATAAAAAAGTCTTAGATTCATGTCCACTACCTACCCTTGAAAGTTGGAAACCCAATTCCTCAAGGACACTAACACCCCATGGTGCTCATTTCCAAGTTCATATTTAAAATTTAGGTCCCAATGACCTTTAGAACCTTGATTTTGACTATGTTTTCTAGCAAGTGTTTCCTTGGAATCTATCTATAAACTTAGTATACCCACATTGTGAAGGTTTTTAGTTCTTCATCCATTTGCATGCTAGAGCTTATATTTCGATCTTGCAAAATCAAATGTGATCCACTATATTTTTAGTAAAGTTTATTTTAGACCTCCCCTTTGGCATTTCACACAACTCCATAGTTGAATCTCTCTCTCTCTCTCTCTCTCTCTATATATATATATATATATATATATATATATATATATATATATCATTATCATTGTCCTATCCAATCTCTATTTCCCTCTTGGTTGATCTCCTTTTTATGCTTTAACATCCTTGCTTCAAAAATTGTCTCTTTATCCCTTCCTTAGTTTAGATGTGAACACCTAAATCCATCCTTAGCATCCTTAATTACATATTCATGTGGCATAGAAATATCCTAATCTCTCCTCTATATCACTTGCACACAACACCATAGTTTAGATTCTTACCTAGGGTCATCTATTCATAGATCCAAATCTTACACACATAACCAAACCACCAAACTTAGGGATACAAAAACATGTCCAATATTTCATGTGCTACTATGAATGAAAAAATAGGTCAAATAGGGGACTATCTAAGGAAATTTTAGCTTAGCACTAGCTAAAATTTTCTCCCCTCATATTGTCACCACTATTATCTTAGTACAAAGGATAGATAATATTTGCATGATAGAAAGGCTTGAAAAAATATGTGATCAAATCCTAAAATTTATACAACATTCAAAGTTGAAAACATGAAGACTTGACACCTAAACATGATCACTAGGCCATTGTGCATGAGTGCCTGACAACCAAAGATGAGCTCCCCAAAAATCAAATCTGTTAGAAAGTGCCCAAAATCACTAGAGATGATCATTTAGGTTTACTAAGTTGATTTATGACTATATTTATCTAGACATGTTTTTATATCCCTTTTCTTAGAATTTTCATATCATATTCAATTTCTATTTCCAATCCCAACTCTTGTGATTTATTATATTTAGATTAGATTTGAATGTTCATGTTTTTCTTAATATTATCTAAAATATGTTTTGTTTAAATATAGTAGTCAAATTAGAAAGAATATTAAATCTTAAAACAATAATTTAGAGGTAAAATTTGATCTTTTATCAAGATAGACAAGATAATCTTGTGTAAACTCACACTTCTTTCCATTCAATAGAAGCATAGCCTTCTCTAAAACTTACAAAACCTTCTCTAGATTCTTTATTTGCTCCTCATAGGTCCTACTAAAAACTAAGATATCATCTAAGTAAATGATGTAACAATCATCAATAAGTGGACATAATACCTCATTCACAAGCCTCATGAAAGTTGCAAGTGTGTTGCATAGCCCAAATAGAAGCACTAGCCCCCAAAAGATATTATGTCTTGTCTTGGATGTTGTTTTCCATACATGATGCATGAGCATCCCTAGTTGTAAAGCAATCTTGTATCAACTAAAAACATTTATTTTCTTGCAATCTAATCAATAGCTATCTCAGCAGTTTCTTCCACGTTTTTCCCCATCGTCATTTCTCAGCTCACAGAGCAGGATATAGATTCTACACATGGTCATCTACAACATATCCAGATTTCAGGTGATTTGCATTCGTTTGCAGAAAGTTATTGCTCTTAGAATTTCACTGCCAATTCTCAGACAGAGCATTAAAGACCTATCTGGCTCAGATTGGTTGTGCAAACCTTTTTTTGGAACGTCTGAAGCTTAATGGAGCATCATTCAAGGAAATCTAGGTCCAAGGGAACTTTCTTGGAGATCTGCAATACTTTCCATCTCTCGATGGGTTATCTTTTCATGTTCTTGGTTGATCTACATGTTTGATCTTGTATTGGGGTTTTAAGCCCTTAAGGCCGACACAGATCATAATTGGAGCTTGGGATTCATATTTTAAGATCATTGTAATCCATTAGAGAGTAGTGAGTAGTTAGGTAGTTCCTAGATAGAAGAATATTTTAAGTTGTCTTTGTTGGACTGTAATAAGGCCTTGTAATGCCCTTGTGACAGGCCTATGAGCCCTAGTTATTCTACATATGAGTCATATGATGCATGTAAGATTGCAAGTTATTGAATATATGATAGTACATGTTTGCTCAGCATTTCCTGTGTAATTTTGTTGTATTAAACTCTAGCCTACATGGTTGGACAGTCATTTTTGGACCCTCCATCTATAACTGCACCAAGTGGTATCAAAGTGAGTTTGCAAGTCTTGAGAAGGAATTCCTTGTGGTGAATAGATCGTTGAACTGAGGTAACCTGCAAGTGTTTTCAACCAAGCGCCAATTGTGAGGCAATTGAGACCTTATAGCCAGATCGTCGAATTGAGGCAGTTGCATCAAATCCAAGGAGAGAGATGCCACCAGGAAGAGCGCATGTTATAGCAAATGTTGTTGGATGAATGGATGAAATGGAAATGATCAGATAAATGAGTCCAATTGGATTTTGTAGAAGAGGATAGAAGGAGAGGTCTAAACCCTAGACATGCAGACGAAAGTGATGATGATAAATTAGATCATGTTGCAAATCAAAATGAAGAAAACCTAGAAGAAGAAGATTTAGATCAGGTAAAGATGTTAAAAGTTATTTCTAAGATTGGTAAGAGACCTAGAATTGAAATTTAAAATTATGCAGGAAATTTAAACCCTAAGGAATTAATTGATTAGATTAATGATATGGAGGAATACTTTGAGTATGAAGAAATTGAAGATTTAGAAAGAGTGATATTTGCAAAAACTAAGTTAAAAGGACATGTTATATGGTGAAAAGAGATAAAATCACAAAGTGGGATAGGATGGTGACAAATTTGAAAAATCAATTTATACCTACTGATTATGAGCTTGAATTTTTGAAAACGGTGCAAAATCTTAGGCAAAGGAGAAGTTTGTGAAGGAGTATATTGAAGAATTCTACAAGATAATCATCAAGGCTAGACATAGTGAAGCAAGCAAGGAGAAAGTTGCACAATACATCGATGGACTAAGAAAAAACATCTAAGAAGAATTGAGCCTAGTGAAGATGACAACAGTTGAAGAAGCATACCAATTTGTGTGGAGGGTAGAGGAAAAGTTGAACAAGAAGTTTGAACAAAGACAAAGAAGTGCAAGAGGAAGATTCCAAAGAAGCGAATCACAATTCGAAGAGAGATGACCATATGCAGAGCGAAACAAGGATGGAAAACCCTACCGCAGTGAAGAGAAGGACAAAGATTCATACTATAGAGGAAGAGAGGATAGAAATTTTTACCGCAATGATAGAGGAGGTCATAATTCCTACCGCAGTGATGGATATAGGAGAGACAAAGGAAGATCTAAGAAGAGACCATTCAAAGGAACCTATTTCAAGTGTGGAGGCGAAGGAGATAGAGAATTTGAATGTCATTAGGGAAGTACCAGTAAGAGAACTGAGAATACTAGAAGAACAACCTATGTGGATGAAGAACCTGTTGGATCCTCTAGTTCAATTGTGAAACTAGAGAAAGGTGAGTCATTAGTTATGAGGAGATCTTTGATGCATGAAGAAATGACTGAGGAACCACTACAAAGGAAGAATTTATTTAGGACAAGATTTAAATCTAGAGGAAAGGCATGTAAAGTTATCATTGTGTAGAGAAGGGGGATTCGCTACTCATGAGTCTCTTTATTCTCAAGAGACTCCCAAGGGGCGAATTGCCCTAAACTACCTCAAGGAACAAAGCGAGAGTTCTAGAATCTGAAGCAATAAATCACAAAGGTTTTCTGGACATACTAACAAGCTCTCAGCCAAAGGATGACAACGCGGCACACTAGTATCCCAGAGGCACACTAGCATCTCGTACGGACCAAGAAACGAGAATATCCCAAAAAACAACTTAGTGACTACTAACAATCAGATTGTTGAGAACTTATAGAATGCAAGAAGGTAACATAATGTAATAGAACTGAAATGAAGTGAAGTACAAATGATAAAGTTATAGAGGATGAGAGATAGAAGAAGCTCACAAAAACCCAAGTAATGGAGCCTCCAACAAATGAATGTCTTCAATACCTGAATACATAAGATCTGGAGAAAATGTTGGGGTTGCATAGGGGTTTTCCTTAGTCAAATCCCCATTTTGGTGTTCTCACCTCCATGGATAGCTAGATAGATAAAGTGAACAAAGTAAGCAAATATGGAGTGATAAAAGAAATGCCCGCTCAAGGAGGAGAACCTGTATCACAAAGTAGAGATGAAATTGATAGGGGATATGAGAAATCCCAAGATGCTCGCAAGCACAAGGTAAGAGGGATATTAGCTGTGAAGCTTAAGGAATCCAAAGAGAGAGGTAAAGATAGCTGCAAGAGCCAAGAGAGCTACAAAGAGTGTTGTAAGGACGTGAGAGTGCTTGAGGTTGTTGTAACAAGTGAGAGGTTTGTGCAAGCAAGAGAGTAAAGAGGGAAAGGACAGTTTATGCAAGGGAGAAAGCTCCAGAGCGATAAAAAAATTTGAATGGTTGGATTAAAAAGAGAGAATGGGAGGAAAAAGAAGCTTCTTGGGTAGTTACAAGGCATCCTAAGTCATTACCACTGACAAAGGTAAGTGACAAGTGGAAAACATGCTTGGAAACAATAGTTTGAACATTGAAATGTCATAGGACACTAGTGTAGCACACAAATGTCCACGCGGCGTGCTAGTGTCCAAACACATCATGCTACAAAATGACACGAATGGGAAAAGCACATGGTTTGACGCAAAGCTGACGTGCGAAGGTATATACTTAAAAGGGGTCCAGAGTATCTTGAGAGGGAAAAAGGCTGATGCAGGGGCTAAAATGAGCCTGCACAAGTTCTAAGGGAGTGGACACTAAAGTGAATAAAAAAATGTATGTGAAATTGCAAGAGGTGCAATTTTATGCCATTACATTTTTCCCCCACTTTAGCGAGCATATGAATCTACATTGGTATGCATGCTAAAGGAAAACTACTAAACATAAATAACATCATGATGCCAAAAGGATACTGTAGAGGAAGCAGATAACTCTTCGAACCAAGTAAGCATGCCCCCAGGCTGAAGACCTACAAAATAAACACATTAGACAAGAAATACCTGCACAAGACAAGAATATTAGAACATAAAAACCATTACATCATGAGGTTAGAATATATGAAAACACACACACACAAGCACACAACAAACTAAAGGATTTGAGTTAGCAATTTGAAAGAGACCTCAATGTAAAAGGTTGTCTTAGTACTATGCGTTGTCCCAAAATTAAGACATAACACATAGAAGAAATCTTAAACAAAAAGAGGAATGTAAGGATCTATTGCTTCGAGAGAAGAATGCACCCAAAAGTCAGGGAAGCAACCAATGTCGAAGAGAAAAAGAAGTATATACCCAGGATGAAGAAGATGCAGATATTCAATCCAGTATACACAATTGAGAAGAAAGAGAATTTAGGAGGGAGATGGAGAAGCTAGAAAGAAATGAAAATTCCAAGAGAGATGGCTCCATAGGTCCTCAGACCTGAGGAGAGTTAAACAAATGTGCCATAGATCCATAGACCTATGGAAGGTGAACAAAAGACTATGTAGGTACTCTCTCCCATAGAGGTGAACAAACTACACAAGAGGCCCACAGACCAATAGTGAACAGATCTCGTGGGATGAAAGCGCTTTACAAGTCCTCAGACTTGCAAAAAAGGCACCCCAAGTACTCTCTCTTGAGGGAAGCCCAATGTCAGGGATTCCTCAGAGTCGGATTGGGCCTTACAAGTGTTTGTTCCTGCAGGGTTGATTGAAAAGCAGCTTCACAAGCACACCTACAAAGTAACATGTTAATCCATAGACTAAACATGTTAGGAAAGTTTTTATGTAAAGGAGATCTACAGGTTCTCGGTCCTGCAGAGCAAGACTAATCAGATGAACTTGTGGCTACTACAAGTTGTGTTGCAAGATAGTCATAGAAAAGATAGGTCTAGTCAGGGTTCCCCCAAGCTAGACGCCAATGAATTTGCTTGAGAGAAAAGCTTTCAAAGGGGGGTCCCTTGGGAACCCTTCAAGACAACAAGGGGCCCACTGAAGGGATGCTTCATTTGAAAGACCTAGAGAGGAAAGGGGGTCCTTAGAATGACACATCTCTAGAACAAGTTATCATTTCCCCCAACATACAGGGGAGGAGAACCATGCAAGATACTTAGAACATACAGGATAGAGGTAGACCTCGATATCGCTTGTCATTTGAAGAAAAGATAGGTGCATCAATAAACGGGAGTTTGATGGAACCAAAATCACAAAAAATTTGTATCTTATCCTTCAAGGCCTTGCATTCACTAGTGGAATGGTCAAGCACTCGATGGTATGCACAGAAAGAATGTTTTTCTTTATCATGATTATGGAATTTATTATGTGCAAGAGAAGGAAGAGTAATCAAGTGGGCTTTTAGAAGCCTCAACAAAATCGCTCTTTCTCAGATAAAGAATGAGGAGTAAGAAGCAAGCCTTTCTCTTGTGGAGAAAAGTTTGATTTCTCACAAGAATAAGACACAAAGACAACGGATAATGGTGAATGAATCAATCCGAGAGAACGAGGTTGAGTGGACATCATGTCGACATTCAACCATGGTTTCCATTTAGATTGTTCATCCGAGCATCCAATCCCCAAATTATGCTTGCAAGGTGCACATTTTATAGGGACCTAAATTCCTTTCTCATTATGCCCACAATGTTTATGCCCATAGCCATATTTGGAGATGAGCTTAAAACCAGGGACATAACGTGTTTGCAAATCTCAAGAAGGAGGATCTACATAGAGAGTATTATTCCAACAATGGGTATTACACTCCTCTACGGGATCACCATTAGCCTTCTTGATAGGATTGCCAACATTATCCTCTTTAGTAAAAGTGTAATCATCTTCCCCAGAAGGAGGAGGATCGACATTAAGGACATGACAACTATTGCTCACATTGTCCCGCAATACAGAAGAATAATCATCTTTGATAGTAGGTTTGGATGATGTTATTGAAAGGCTTAATTGGATCGGGTCAACTTTATATTCTCCAGTAAATGATTTTGTAAAGTATAGAGAACCCCAATCATCACCAATACATGTATTATTTTGAGGAGATGAAGGAGTAGACTTAAGATTTCTTGCTTCAGAAGGATCTTCTTCAAGGATATCTAACTCAAGAGTATCCTTTGTAGTAGATATTGTTGGAGTAAACGTCAACACATTAGAAGACACTGAAGGAATAAGAGTAGGCACAACTGAAACCTAACCAGCAATTTCCATTTCACATAAGTGTGTAGCCTCAGGGTCAGCCCTGACTGTGACTACTCGCTTATTGCAAATGAACTTAATAGATTTATGCAAGGTAGACGAGACTTTTTCCATAGCATGAATCCATGATCTACCAAGAAGAAGGTTATATGGTAATTTTTCTGACATAACATATACAAGGGTGGGTATAGTAATGGGTCCCAACCTCAAAGGCAAGACTATCATGCCTAGGGCTTGTCGACTGACATTATCTAACCCACAAATGTCAACAGAAGAAGCATTAAGAGAAGATGAATCAATATTAATCTTAGGCAATAGATCAATGCTACATACATTGAGCGTCGAACCAGCGTCAATCAAAGTACGCCTAATGCCAATACTATTAATGATAACTATAATCATCAGAGGATCCACTTTCTTCTACACTTCTAGAGGTGGGATTTCATGTGGATAGAACGTAATATTCGGCGAATCCACATCAATATGAGCTATCAATGCATTAACATCCGTCGGCCTGGTAGAAGAAGGAAAGAGGATCTTTTGCAAGGCTTCCTGAAGCATACCTTGGTAAACCGGAGCATATTGAAGCAAATCCCACAATGATATCTTAGTTGGAGTAACTCGAAGTTGCTCGACAAGATCACAATCACTGAGTGCTTTAGTCATAGGTTTAGGATCTTGAAGAAGGCTTGGTTGTTTATTTATTCTATTCTTATAAGTATGGGCTACCGCTCTATAATAGGGAGCCATAGAAAGATCTGGAGAATCACTATCAAATGGGACACCATTAATAGAACAAATCCTTTTAGGAGAAGGACGAGCTGGAGTCAGATAAGTAACCGATCTCTTAGGCCTTTGAGGAGTAGTAGAGACATAGATTACATTTACAGAATCATCACAACTAGTGGAAAAATTATTCGAATACATATTCTCAACATTGATCCAGGGAGGATCAAATGTGGAAGGAGATTCATCATTCTTCGCTAATGCATCATCTCTAGAGGAGAGTGCATTGGAAGAGAGAAGAGATTCATCATTCACTAATGCATCTTCTCTAGAAGAGAGTGCATTGGAATGAAGAGAAGGTAGAATAACATTAAGAAAGGTATCAATGATTTCATCTTCTTGCAAAAATATATCCTCTGAAGCAAGAGTAATATCGTGAGAAGGATCGAAGTCTTCGAGTGACATGGGTAAAGCCAAGTCACCATCATATGCATCAAATGGAACATCATTAACATTTTGAATATAAATATATACTAAACTCATAAAAGAGGATATTAAATTCATTTAGGATATAGGAAATTAAATATGATAAATAATGAATAAACAAGTTGGTTGATCCAAAGCAGTCTAGAGGTGACAAAATTGAGAAAAACCAAAAATCCAATTTTTTGGATTTTTTTGGTATTTTCTAGGTTATAGTAATTTACATTTTTAGAGGTCTTCAGAGCAGAATTTGGGGTTGAAACTTCGTCGGTCTCTAAAATTTGACTACTGAAGGCACAATATTTTAGTGATTGAATTAGTCCTCTTGGAGACCTTTCCAACAATGCAAACGGTTATGAATTCCAATCACCAAGTCAAAAGTTATGACTCCACCGAGTCAGGGTAAATAAATTCCTAGTTTTTTAAAAAATATTGTGATTCACGTCAGGTTCACCAAAATGTAGGGAAGGGGGATTCACTACTCATGAGACTCTTTATTCTCAAGAGATTCCCAAAGGGAGAACTTCCCTAAACTACCTTAGGGAACAAAGTGAGAGTTCTAGAATCCGAAGGCGTAAATCACAAAGGTTTTCTGGACAAATTGACAAGCTCCTAGCCAAAGGACGACAACACAAAATAAGGACGACAGTGCAGCATGCTAGTGTCGCAGAGGCACGTTGGTGTCTCGTATGGACCAGGAAGTGAGAATATCCCAGAAAAAAACTGAGTGACTACTAACAATCATATTGCTGAGAACTTACAAAATGCAAGAAGGTAACATAACTGAAATGAAGTGAAGTACAAATGATAAAGTTAAAGAGGACGAGAGATAGAAGAAGCTCACAAAAACCCAAGTAATGGAGCCTCCAACAAATGAATGTCTTCAATACCTACATACGTAAGATATGGAGAAAATGTTGGGGCTATATAGGGGTTTGCCTTAGTCAAACCCCCATTTTGGTGTTCCCACCTCCACTAACAGCCAAATAGATAGAGAAAGTAAGCAAATATGAAGTGATAAAAGCAATCCCTGCTCAAGGAGGAGAACCTGTATCACAAAGTAGAGATGAAATTGATAGGGGATATGAGAAATCCCAAAATTCTCGCAAGCACAAGGTAAGAGAGATATCGACTGCAAGGCTTAAAGAAGCCAAAGAGAGAGGCAAAGATAACTTCAAGAGCCAAGAGAGTTGTAAAGAGTGTTGTAAGGATGTGAGAGTGCTTGAGGCTATTGTATCAAGTGAGAGGTTTGTGCAAGCAAGAGAGTAAAGAGGGAAATGAGATTCTATGCAAGGGAGAAAGCTCTAGAGAGATAAAATGAATTTAATGGTTAGATTAAAAAGAGAGAATGGGAGGAAAAAGAAGCTTCATGGGCGGTTACAAGGAATCTCGAGTCATTATGACTGACAAAGGTAAGTGACAAGTGGAAAACATGCTTGGAAATAGTCGTTTGAACATTGAAATGTCACAGGACACTAGCACAACGTGCACACGTCCATGCAACGCGCTAGTGTCTAGACACATCACGCTACAAAACAACACGAATGGGAAAAACACATGGTTTGACACAAAGCTTATGCGCGAAGGTAGCTACTGAAAATGGGTCCAGAGCATCTTGAGAGGGAAAAAAGATGATGCAAGGGATAAAATGAGCCTAAACAAGTTCTAAGGGAGTGGACACTAAAGTGGATACAAAAATGTATGTGAAATTGCAAAGGGTGCAATTTTACGCCATTACACATTGATACTGGTAGTACCGATAATTTAGTTTCAAAAGAGATGGTAAAAAAGTTTAATTTGAAGAGATTGGAATGTCCAAATCCCTATAAGATACCATGGATACAAGATGAACATAAGATCTTGGTAAGTGAGCAGTGTTTGGTGAAATTCCATACAGGATCATATAATGATGAAGTGTTGTGTGATGTTATGCCCATGGATGCATGGCATTTATTGTTAGGAAGACCATGGCAATATGATAGGAAAGCAATTCATAATGGAAGGAAGAATACCTATATTGTGACTTCAAATGGTAAGGGACATATATTGATACCTTTGGGAGAAGAGGACAAAAGTGAACTTTGTAGTACTACCAGACTATGTTTGGTAGATGGAAGGATCAAAGAAGTGCATTGATCAGGAGGTAGAGAATTCTACCGCAAAGGATGACGATCCACCGCAAACTGAAGTAGCAAAACTGTTGACAAAATATGAGGATATCATATTAGAGAATGTAACAAATGGATTACCACCAGTCTAAAGCATCAACCATCATATGGATCTAATATTGCGAGAATTTTTTCGAAACAAAGTGATACATAGGATGACACCCACAGAGAATGTAGAGCTAAACAGACAAATACAAGAATTTTTGAAGAAGGGATTGATCAAAGAGAGCTTAAGCCCATGTGTGATGCTTGTTGTATTGGCACCAAAGAAATATGGAGAGTGGATAATGTGTACAAACTCTAGAGCAATCAATAGGATCACAGTCAAGTATAGATTCTCATTGCCAATGATGGATGACATTATGAACTATTTGAGTGGAGCAAAGTATTTCACAAATATTGACCTAAAGAGTGGATATCATCATATCAAAATTAGAGGGGATGAGTGGAAATTTGCATTTAAGACTAATAAAGGGTTGCATGAGTGGTTAGTGATGCCTTTTGGATTGACCAATGCACCTAGCACTTTCATGAGGTTGATGAATGAAGTATTGAAGCAATTCTTTGGTAAGTTTGTTATTGTTTATTTGGATGATATTCTAATTTTCTGTAAGACTAGAGAAGAACATTTGTGGCACATCAAACAAGTATTATAGAGGCTAAGAAAAGAGAAGTTGATAAACATCAAGAAGTGTAGCTTTATGAAGATAGAGTTGGTGTACTAGGGTTTTGTCATTTTTGTTGAAGGATTGAAGATGGACCCTGAGAAGGTTAGAGAAATTGTTGAGTAGCCTACACTAGTGAACATTAGGGAGGTAAGATCATTCCATGGATTGGAAATTTTCTACTAGAAATTCATAAGGATTTTCAATAGCATTTGCATACCCATGATAGAAACAATGAGAGGAGATAGGAAAGACTTTAAGTGCACATCCAGAGCACAAAGGAGTTTTGAATTGTTGAAGCAAAAGGTGACAAAGCAACCAGTGTTCACATTACCAAATTTTGATAAAGTATTTCAAGTTGATTGTGATGCTAGTGGAAATGCAATAGGAGAAATGTTGAGTCAAGAAGGGAGACCAATAGCCTATTTTAGTGAGAAGTTGAATGATGCTAGAAGGATATATTCAGTTTATGATCAAGAGTTTTATGCCATAGTTCAAGCCTTGAAGAAGTGGAGACATTACTTGTTAATTAAAGAGTTTGTGTTATACACTAATCATCAATCCTTGTAGTATTTGAACAGTCAGGGTAAGTTGAACCAGAGACATATGAGGTGGGTTGAGTTCTTGTAGAGTTATACATTTATGTTGAAGCGTAGGAGTGGTAAGTCAAATAAAGTTGTAGATGCATTGAGTAGAAGGATTTTTTTGGCAATAATGAAGATAGAAGTATTGGGTTTTGAAGAATTGAAACATATGTATGAGGATGATCCAGATTTTGTTGAAGCCTTCCATGTATGTAAGGAACCTATAGTGGTAGATAGGAGTCAATGGTTGGATTATTTCATTCAAGAAGATATGTTGTTCAAGGGAAATCAGTTGTGTATTCCAAGAAGTTCAATGAGGGAGAATTTGATTAAGGAGAAGCATAGTGGAGGAATAGTAAGACATTTTGGGGTAGATAAGATAGTAGCTTTGGTGAGTGAGCATTATTTTTTGTCCCATATGTATAAGGATGTTAGGAAGTATGTTCAAAATTTCAAAATTTGTCAAGTAGCAAAGGGGAGTAGTTAGAATACTAGATTGTATAAACCTTTGATAGTACCAAAGAGACCTTGGGAAGATATAAGCATGGATTTCATATTGGGATTACCTAGAACATAGAGAGGAAATGTTTCTATAATGGTAGTAGTGGATAGATTTTCTAAGATGGAATATTTCATTCCTTGCAAGAAGACTAATCATATTGTGCATGTTGTTGACTTAGTTTTCAAGGAGATTGTGAGATTGCATGGAATACCAAAGATTATAGTTTCAAATAGGGACACCAAGTTCATTGGATACTTTTGGAGGACATTGTGGAAGAATATGAAAACAAACCTAAAGTTCATTTTAACATGTCACCCACAAACAAATGGTCAAACAAAGGTTAGTAAACAGGAGCTTGGGTAACTTATTGAGATGTTTGGTTAGAGATAAGGAAAGAAATTGGGACATAGTTCTACTACAAGTAGATTTTGCATACAATAATCCAGTAAACTAGAGTACAAGGAAGACACCATTTGAGATTATGACAGGGACACATCCCAAAGGAGTTGTAGAGCTCAAAGACATCAGTATGGAGGATAAGAGGAGTGCAAAAATAAAAGAATTTGAAAGATTCATGGAAGCATTGCATAGTCAGGTCCATAAACACTTGGAGGATATGAACAACAAGTATAAGGCGAAGGCATATGAGAAAAGGAGACATAAGGAATTTATTGTTGGGGATAGATTTATGGTATATCTCAAGAAGGAAAGATTTCAAGTGGGTACATACAATAAATTGAAGATGAAGAAGATTGGACCATGTAATATTCTCAGGAAGTTTGATTAAGGAAATGCATATGAAGTGGAGTTACCAGAGGCATTTGGTATATCACCTATTTTCAATTTTGTATAAATTTATGAATACCATGAAGGACAGTCAAATGGGAATAACAAAGAAGTTGGATTGGAAGAGCAGTTACCACATCAACCACCAGAGAATATTGAGAAAATATTGAATACTAGAATTGGAAGGAGCACTAGTAACAAGTAGTACAAGGAGTACCTGGTAAAGTGGAAAGGAAAACCAATGGAGGATTCATCATGGATTTCTTAGGCTGAGGTGAACCACTTTGGTTTTCCTCTAGCCCCTAGAAAGTGAGGGACTCACTTTTCTTCCAACCTTGGGTATTTGATGCAAGAGCATCCCTGGTTGTAAAGCAATCCTATATCAACCAAAAAAAAAAAAAATCTTGTAGTCTAGTCTATAGCTATCTCAAAATTTTCTTCTACTTTTTATCACATCATCATTTCTTTACTCGTGGAGTAGGATATATATTCTAAACGAGGTCATCTACAACATATCCAGATTTCAGGTGATTTGTATTCGTTTGAAGAAAGGTATCACTCTTAGAATTTCACTGTTAATTCTCAGACATAGCATTTAGGGCCTATCTAGCTAAGATTGGTTGTGTAGACCCTTTTTCAGAACGTGTAAAGCTTAATGGAAAATCATTCAAGGCATTTTAGGTCTAGGGGAACTTTCTTTGACATTCGCAATAATTTCCATCTCCTAATGGGTTATCTTTTCATGTTCTTGGTCGACCTACACATTTGATTTGGCATTGGGGTTTTAAGCCCTTAAGGCCAATGTGAATCATAATTTGAGCTTGGGATTCATATTTAAGATCATTTTTAATCCATTAGAAGGCAGTCAGTAGTTAGGTAGTTCATAGATATAAGAATATTTCAAGTTGTCTTGGTTGGACTATAATAAGGCCTTGTGCCAATTGTAACATCTTGTAATGCCCTTGCGGCAAGCCTGTGAGCCCTATTTATTCTACATATTGTTAGTGTAGGTTTTTTTATTTTCCTTATGTTTGGGGTATTTATTTTATCCTACACATATTATTTAAGCTTGCTTAGGTTTATTAGATGTGGTAATATGAGGACATGTGGCAAAATACAATAGCTACATGTGTCACTCTCTCCCCACACATGGGTAGTTGAGTTACACATCCTATTTTGGCTTGTTGTGCCACCTCTCATAACCACTATTTTTTTTTTACTTGATTATTTTATGGGGTAGCTGGGTTTCTCACCCTCTTTTGGATTTATATGCCACCTCTCTCATGTCTTCACTTGAGGAGGTTATGCCACATGTCTTGTCATTTACCAAGTAGGTGATAAACTCCCACCTTTTATGGGTAGTAGGAGTTAATGCACCTCTTGGATGTATTTTCCCTTAGTCTTCTATATATTGGGCACTCTCCTCTCACCTTCACTAGTTCAGCTAGTTCAGCTAGTTTGGTGATCATTTGTGAGAGTGACAAGAATCTTCTCAAAATTCTCTTGCAGTGTTGTCTCTATTTTCTCTCTTTCTCTCTTTCAGATTTCTTCTCCATTCTACTATTTTGATTTTCAATCATTTGTTGAGTGGAGTGTATATGATCTACTATCGACAACAGATCATGTCTTAGTTATTGCAGAATCCAACATGGTATCAGAGCAGGTTTGTCTAGTATAGCTCATTGTTTTTTCTGAGTTTGTTTAGAGAGATTTGAGACTAATATATTGTTGAAGTTTTCCTCAAAAACCAGGTATGCTCTTTGTAAGGAAATCAATGGAGCGCATCTTATGAAACTCCAAACAATAGTGCCTTCAGTAACTTTAATTTTGATCAGGTTGCCTCAAAGACACATGCAACTATTCCTAAAGCAGAAACAGACACAATTTATTTCCCACATTGATCCTTTTGAGAAAAACACATGTAAATTCAACAACAAGCAACAACACAGATGAAAAATACTACAAAAAATAGAACACTAAGATTTTACATGGGGAAAACCCTTTCAGGTAAAAAACCCCACTCTCCAAAGTTTGAGCCATTGTATTATTCAGCAACAAAAAGTTACAATACAGTTTTAGGCTCTTAGCCTTTCAAAGATTGCATCTTGTTCATTTTGGATACAACTGGTAGCAACAAATCTCCCTGTACAGTTTCTGATCACCCTCTCAAACTAAACAATCTTCACACTGTTACAATACCATCACATATACAGTGTAGATCAACATAAGAGAAGTCAAACATGATTCATGATCAGGAGCTCTCTCTTCTCCTCTGTTCTAGCCTCAAGGCCCCCGGCCATCCAGCCAGCCTCTCGGCCTTCACCTCTCGTCAGCTCTTCAACTTCCTAGCTCTCTGACTTATCAACTTCCTTCTCTTTAGAACGTCCAATGCATACATTTATACATTCATTCTCATCTTCCAGCCTCTATGAATCGGTTTGTTTCCAACTGTCGGATCACAACTGTTGAATCATCCAACTCAGCATCGTAGATGTTTCCACTTCCTTGCATAGAAGATAATACGTCTAGGTCACACCACGTAGGACAGTCATCCAAATGGTCAAAAGCATTTAGACAGTATTCGCATGTCCGTGAGACACTAACCGTGTCTCCCCGATGCCACAGAGCCCATATCGTCATTTTCGCCAAGAGTCTTCACTATCGGCAAGATGTTACATCGAGTCCAAAGAGCTATCACTAAGACTTTGCCATGTCGCCAAGACCTCACACCGAAGATCACAAGGTATTCCAAAGAGTTCATTAGTTGGCAAGACTATCACTCTTCACCCAGACATTACACCAAAGTCTTCAAGTCACATCGACCTTAGCATTCTCATCGGCGAGACAATCGCCATTCGATGAGACTTCATACCGATGGTCAAAGGTCATTCCGAAGTGTAGTCAGCAAGACTAACGTCTTTCGCCAAGACATCATACCGAGCCTTCAAGTTACCCCGAAGTTTTATGTCGGCTAGACATTCCGCTCTCGCCAAGACCTCTCACCGAGTCTTCATGTTGTTCCGAAGCATCCACCAATTAGCGAGATTTATCACTTTCACCAGGAGATCATACTGAGGTTCCAAATTCATACCGAAACCTCTGACGTCCATCGCATTGCTATCGGAAAGAGATTTCTCATTGGAAAGACTCATACCGATGCTCACAAGTCACATCGATTTCAACTTTTCCATCGGCAAGAATTTTTCTGTTCACCAAGAGGTTTCGCTGAGTCTCCTCAAGTTTCACTGAAGCACCTGACAGTCGGCAAGACATTCGTCTTTCGCCAAGACTTCACTCCGAGAAAACAAGTCTTACCGAGTCGGCAAGACTTTTTCCTTTCGCCGAGACCTCACATCGAGCACCCATGTCTTACCGAGTCAGTAAGACATTTGACCTTCGCAAGACTTCACTCTGAGCAAACATGTCTTACCGAGTCGGCAAGACTTTTTTCTTTCGCCGAGACCTCACATCGAGCACCCATGTCTTACCGAGTCGGTAAGACATTTGACCTTCGCCAAGACCTTTCACCGAGCGAACATGTCATATTGAAGACTATCGGCGAGACTCCGCCAAGTCACCAAGACTTCACACCGAAGTCTTTTGAGTCACCGCGAAGACCCCAAGCACTGTCGCCGAGACCTTCCATTGTCGCTGGGACATCATACCGATGCCCTTGTGATTACCTCGATAGCCATATGCTATCGGTGAGACTTTCACCAGTCGCTGGGACTTCTCCCTGAGACCCTTGTGTTTCCCCAACACCCGATAAGAGCATACTGTCGGCCAGAGGTCTCCACTCGACAAAAGGTCACAGCGAATGCTTCTTGTCATAGTGATAGTTCTATTCGGCAAGACCGAAAACAAGTCATAGCGACTAGGACATTTCAACAAGATTCAAAACAGCTAGTAGTCGGCCAGACACAACATATGTCACACCGACTTGGATCTCTTAGAGGTTACAGCCTGTGATGATTGAGGCACACAATTCCAACACTCTTCTCCTGCATCCTCGAATGGCCTGGAGAATCAGAACAGTTTAAAGGAAAAATAAACATTTGTTTAATCCGGTTTATATTTGTATGTATTCCTGTGAGATCTGGGTGATTGCAGCTTTTTGGTAATATTGGAGGATTTTTCAGCATTTCCAGAGTGTCAAGAAGGCTTTAGAAAGTCAAGATTGACTTTTACTTCACCAAAATCAGAGATTGGAGGACACAGTAAAAATCAGAGTAAATTTTTTTCTAAATTTTTACTGGAGCCGTTTTCATTTTGGCTTCAAAATTCCAGCTTTCGCTCATTTGAAGAAAAAATTATTTCTGGGTTATTCCTAGGGTCGAAAAACTATCTGGGTAGTTGTTACATTTTTCAAAAAGTTGATAAATCTTGCAGAAATCATGTCAAAAACAAGCCTGAGTCGTTTATGACGGGCAAATTTTGCACTGTTCTTCAAAGTTGCATAACTTTTGCCTTGGGTGTTAGATTTTCGCAAATGAGTACTTGACGAAAAGCTAAAAAGGAGTACTTTCCATTCATGAAGGTATTGATAAAAAAAATTTCCTCTTTCTATCAGATATTACAAGTTGAATCTGCTACATTTTTTTACCTTCAGTAAATCATATCTTTCACTTTTTTAATCTATTTTTTCAAAAAGAAAAAGGTGTAAGAAAGATATTGAAGGATAAATCATAGCTACATGGCTTTCTTTTTCAGATTTTATTTCAAAATTAATTTGTATCAAATATTGTAATTTTGGCTATAAAGATCCTTATAAGCTTTGTAATCTGGAAAAGCCTTGTAAAAGCACTAATCATAAAGTGCCAAAATTGTAATATTTGGGGGGTGATTTTTGATACTAGTGGAAAGGGGGGGTGTCTCGTGTGTCTTCTTTCTTCGAACTTTTCTTTCTTCTTTGTAATCTTCTTTTCTGCTCTCATGGATGCATCTACACTTCCAGTTTTAACTCCATATAACTATTTTGAATGGAAATCTAAGATGATAATATATCTGAAAAGACATGGATATCATCGTGTTACAATGGGACTTGAAACTGAACCAAAAAATGATGCAGAAAAGATTAAATGGTTCAACAAATGTGATGAAGCCTTTGGTACTCTATGCATGTCAGTCTCTCCTAGCCTTCTTTTTCACACTGAATCTGCCACTACACCAAATGAAGTGTGGACTAAATTGGAAAGCCTCTTTGGTAAGCAGAATGAGTTAAGAGGTCATTAGTTAGAGAATGAACTCATAGGGTTAAGTCCTAGCAGTTTTGACACTATACAAGACTTCTTCACAAAATTGAAGACCATTAGATTGTAGTTAGAACAGTGTGGAATCAAGAAGGATGATAAGCAATTGATCTTGAGTATTCTTTCTAAGCTTGGTCCTAACTATTTTGTATTTGTTTCTACATTCTATGCTACAAAATGTGCCCTAGGTTCAACCTAAAAAATGCCTTCTCTAGATGAATTTGTTGTAGAGCTCACTAGGGAGCAAGACAAATTGGTTCTAATGGGTATAATTAAGCCCTCTAAGTCACATGCCTTAGTTGTCAATCAAGGCACAAAAGAACAGAAAGGGCCTAGTAAGCAAGATAAGAAACAAAAGAACCAAGGAGAGAAGAAGAAACATCACAAATCTGCTACTTCAAAAGCAGATAATCAAACCTCTTCATCGAAAGGTGATCAATCTAAGAAGGAGAAGGTCAAGTGTTCTTACTGTAAGAGGCCTGGTCATGATGAACATAAGTGTTTAAAGAAGCAAATTGATCACCTTTCTCATCTTCTAGAAAAGAACAATATCAAGGTGCCTGATTCAGTCAAACAGAGTTCATCAGAAGGCTCTTCTAAGGACACAAACAAAATTAAGGGGAAAGGAAAGGGTAAGGCCCTAGTTGTTGTTGTTTCACAACCAGAGTCTTGGATCATTGACTCGAGTGCTTTGCACCACATGGCCTCATCAGAGGATAATTTTACCTCTTTGGAGCCATGTTCTATGCCTACCATATTAATGGGTGATGACACTCCTATTGAAGTGCATGGGAAAGGGTCTGTTGATGTGGGTGAAGGGACATTTGAGGATGTTCTTTGTGTTCCATCTTTGTCAACTAATCTCCTATCTATTTATTAGATCACTCACACTAGTACTGGCAAGCGAGTTGAGTTCACTCCAAATATAGTGGTAATTAGTGAAATTCATAATGGGTCTACAGTTGTTGTGGGAAAAGCAGATCATCAATCTAGACTATATCATTTTTCTCACTTTGTTCCTAACTCTCCTTCAACAGCCTTACTCACTCATGCAAATGAGGTGAGTTGTTTGTGGCATCAACGGTTTGGCCACTTGAACTACCGTTACTTGCATCAACTCAGTCAGCATGATATGGTTACAGGGTTTCCTTCTATTCAATTTTCTGATGGTGTTTTCCAAGGATGGTAAGCATCCTGAAGAGAAATATGATAAAGGAAAAACATGGAGGGCTACTCAGCTATTGGAGTTGTTACACAATGGCTTGAAAGGACCATTTCCACAACCATCTTTTAGCAGGGTTAGATATGTATTGACATTTATTGATGACTTTTCCAGATACACTTGGGTTTACTTTCTCAAACAAAAGTCTGAGGTCTTTGAGAATTTTTGGGATTTCAAAGCTTTTGCAGAGAAATAGTCTACGAAGTTCATCAAGATTTTGCATACAGATAATGGGGGTGAATATGTTAATCATCAATTTGAATAGTTTTGTGCTTCAGAAGGTATCAACATGCAACACACAGTTCCATACAGTCCTCAGCAAAATGGTGTCGCAGAATGCAAGAATAGGTCCTTAAAAGAGATGGCTAATTGTATGATTCACTCCAAATCTTTGGCACCTCAATACTGGGCAGAGGCCATCAAATGTGCATGTTACATCCAGAACAAAGTTCCTCACAAAGTTGTAAAGGGGGTAACTCCTTTTCAAGCTTGGACTGGTCGGAAACCCACAGTTAAGCACTTTAGAGTGTTTGGCTCTCTTTCATGGACCCACATTCCAGTAGAGAAATGCAAGGCTATGGATCCGCAGAGCAAACCTTGCATATTTATCGGGTGTCTAGATGATGTCAAAGGCTATAAGCTTCTCCATCCTACCACTCATGAGTTGTTCATTGAGAGGAGTGTTCGTTTTGAGGAGAGCCCTTCGAGTTCTTCTCTTACCACTTCTCCATCCACTATCAAATTGGAGCATGTGCATCATGATGAAAGTTCTTCAGAGGATCTTAATCCTCCTAATCTTGATGAGGAGTCTTCTTCCTCCACTTCATATGATGACAATGATGATGTAGATTCACATTCTTCTCCTAGTCATCATTCAGAGGGCAACGATTCTCCCCCAAACTCTCCATCCCTTGCACCTCTTTGGGTTCATTAGACATTGGAATTAGCAGGTGATTGGGTTGGTGATCCATCAGATACTAGAAGAACCAGGTCAGAGTTTTAGCAGGATCCTCATCTCTTCGTTGCGTCAGCTTCTGATCCATAGTCTTTTCGAGAATCCTCAGGTATTCCCGAGTGGGATGCTAAAATGCAGGAAGAGTTCAATTCCTTAGAGAGGAATCACACATGGGATATAGTCCCTCTTCCTAAAGGAAGGAAACTTGTTTGATGCAAGTGGATCTATCAAACAAAATTTGCAGCTAATGGGTCGATTGATAAGTATAAGGCTTGCTTGGTTGCAAAAGGATTCTCCCAGGTTCCCAGGTTTGACTACTCTGAGACTTTTGCACCAGTTGCTAAGATGAATTCCATCTGACTTGTCCTTGCTATAGTTGCAACCCATCATTGGGAAGTTCATCAGATGGATGTGAAGAGTGCCTTTCTTCATGGTGACCTTTAGGAGGAAATCTACATGGAGCAACCACAGGGGTTCATCCAGAATCCTTCACTTGTGTGTCATCTTCGAAAGTCTCTCTACGGCCTTAAACAAGCTCCTCGAGCTTGGTATTCCAAGATGGACTTCTTCATTCTGACAGTTGGGTTCAATCGATGTCATTCTGATTCGAATGTCTACATTCTACAGCAGGATGACACTCTCACATTTTTGGTTCTATATGTCGATGACTTGTTGATCACTGGGGGTCACTCATCCACCATCAAGGCAATGAAAATTGCTCTACATGATAGATTTTTTATGTCAAACTTGGGCCTTTTGCATTATTTCTTGGGGATTGAGATCACTCAGTCATCTTTAGGTATCTTCCTTGGACAACCCAAGTATGCACTTGACATGCTTTCCTGATTTCACATGGCTGACTGTAAGCCTGCACCGACTCCATTTCTGTTAGGGGTCAAACTTGAGGCTAAGTGTTCCTCACCTTTGGTTGATGGCACTTTATACCGACAGCTTGTTGTGAGTCTCATCTACTTGACTCATACGAGACCCGACATTTCATATGTTGTGGGCATGGTCTCTAGATTCATGCAAGAGCCACATAAGTTCCATTGGAAGGCAGCTAAACGGATCCTCAACTACATTAAGATTACTCACAGTTATGGCATTCACTATGCAGCAGGTGTAGACATTGACTTGGTGGGACATTCAGATTCAGATTGGGTAGGCGATTCTCAAGATCGTAATTCTACTTCTGGGTATTGCTTCTCTCTTGGTTTTGGTCCAATTTGTTGGTCGAGCAAGAAGCAGTCTACAATTGCTCTTTCATCAATAGAGGCTGAGTATCGAGGGGAAATTAATGCCACCACTGAGGCTATTTGGCTTCAGAATATTCTCACTGAGTTTGGCATTCCATTTAGAAAACCTACAATCATCTTTTGTGATAATCAGAGTGCTATACATATCTCAAGGAATCAAGTTCATCACCAGAGGACAAAACACATTGAGATACATATGCACTACATTAGGGAGCCAATTCAGGAAGACATCATTGATCTTAAGTATTGTTCTACATCAGAGCAGGCTACGAACATCTTCACCAAACCCTTAACAGAGAGCAATTTCCTTCATCTGCGAGCTTTGCTAGGGGTGCGACAAGTGTACTTCAGGAGGGGCTTCTTAGTCCTTTCTACTCTCTCTATTTTTGGGGGGTATTTTCTCTCTCTATTTAGGGGGGGTTATTCCTCTTATGGGGGGGTTCTTCTTTTGGGAGGGATCTCTATGTACATGGGTACTTAACATGGCCTCATTTTCCAGGACCCATCTTTTCACCCACCTAAGCTACAGTTAAGGGGGGGTGTTAGTGTAGGTTTTTTTATTTTCCTTATGTTTGTGGTATTTATTTTTTCCTACACATATTATTTAAGCTTGCTTAGGTTTATTAGATGTGGTAATATGAGGACATGTGGCAAAATACAATAGCTACATGTGTCACTCTCTCCCCACACATGGGCAGTTGAGTTACACATCCTCTTTTGGCTTGTTGTGCCACCTCTCACAACCACTATTTTGTTTTTACCTAAGTAGTTTATGGGGTAGTTGGGTTTCTCACCCTCTTTTGGATTTATGTGCCACCTCTCTCCTGTCTTCACTTGAGGAGGTTATGCCACATGTCTTGTCATTTACCAAGTAGGTGATAACCTCCCACCTTTTATGGGTAGTAGGAGTTAATGCACCTCTTGGATGTATTTTCCATTATTCTTCTATATATTGGGCACTCTCCTCTCACCTTCACTAGTTCAGCTAGTTCGGTGATCGTTCTGTGAGAGTGATGAGAGTCTTCTCAAAATTCTCTTGTAGTGTTGTCTCTATTTTCTCTCTTTCTCTCTTTCAGATTTCTTCTCCATTCTACTATTTTGATTTTCAATCATTTGTTGAGTGGAGTGTATATGATCTACTACCGACAACAGACCATGGCTCAGTTATTGCAGAATCCAACACATATGAGGCATATGATGCATGCAAGATTGCAAGTTATTGAATCTATGATAGTACATGTTTGTTGAGCATTTCCTGTGTTATTCTGTTGTGTTCAACTCTAGGTTGTATGGTTGGGCAGTCCTTTATGGACCCTCCATTTGTGACTACACCAATACATCATCTTATTTTATTCTTACTTGATGGTAACCATAATTAAGATCCAACTTGGGCAAATAAATAACATGCTACAATTTTTCCAAAATATCATCAATTTGGTATAGAGGATACCTATTCTTGATGGTTATTGTATTTAACACTGGATAGTATTTACATATGCACTAAGTACCATATTTTTTTGGAACTAAAATAGGGGATAACCACATGAAGGGGTGCTAGGTTTGATTACTCTTTGATCTAGGAAATCATTCAACTAATTTCTTACTCCATTTGCTTCCAACACACTTCGTCAATAAAGGCCTATGTTTGGAAGTGACAATTAGGTAATACATGTATTTCATTCTTAATTTCTTGATGTGGGAGTAGCCCCTAATAATCCTCAATAATCTCATTGGATTACCTTATGATTTGATCATGAAACTTTTCTCTGTGTTGATATGCATCCCATTACCTAATTTTATCTTAGCTACTTTCTCTTCTTACTTTTCCCTCAACATGAGTAATGCAAACTTGTCACTCAAATTAATCAATCCCTATCTTGTTTATAAATTACATGGAGATAGTGGATTGACCCTCATATAACTTAATCATATATTATTGACCATGTTTGACTATCCTATACTTGTTTTCTTTTCTATAGAAAATGGCATCTCTCACATAGAGATGAGGGATCCCAAACACAACTCCACAACATTCAACAAAATGATATCAACAACCTCATTCTTGAAATTTATGGCAAGTCTAAAATTTATTGCACACCATATATTGAATGATATTTCAACACCTTATTTCAACTAATCCAATTATTATGGGCTCAACTGTCTCCTTGTTTTTAAACCAAACTCATTGAATAATTTTTTTGAAATCAAATTTGTTTGAGAAAAATATCAAACA
Source organism: Sequoia sempervirens (assembly GCA_007258455.2). Classification (NCBI taxonomy): domain Eukaryota; kingdom Viridiplantae; phylum Streptophyta; class Pinopsida; order Cupressales; family Cupressaceae; genus Sequoia; species Sequoia sempervirens. The sequence goes on along the minus strand of VDFB02256132.1, from coordinate 95,916,827 downwards.
AAGCATCTACCTTTCTTCCATTGATATGAATATTTATATGAAATATTTTATTTATTTCATCCTCAAATTGAGCATCATTATTACCCACACATGTACCTTTGTGGTGACACATGATGTTCTCTCATGTACATCAAAGGTGGACTCTATCTCATCACTTTCTTCCTCCAATAGGAATTTTTATTTTACTTATAAGTTTTGAGTGAGTGTGGCTCTAGATGAGTTTTCCAACATGACTCTCTAGTGTTCCCTTCTTTGTCACAACAATTGCAAAATGGTTTCTCTTTTTCCTTGTCTTCATTGTGGCATTGGAATTTTTCTTCCCTTCCCAATTTCCCTTTCCTTGTTCATTTCTCCAACTTGTTCTATCTTACCATTACATTTTTCTAATATTAGAAATTACTTTTATTTTTTATCTCAATATAATGGGATTATGCACATGCCTCATAAATATGAGGTTTTCCCAACCAAACAAGCACTCTCAAGTGATAGGACAATCATCCTATGTAGTTCTTCCATCACATCTTTGACAAGTTGTACCACTTCTTAAAGAGATGATACTCAGGTATTATTGGACACTTTAGTCTTTAATTTAATGGTATACATGTCATTGAATTGAACTCTCTTCCTCATAACATACAGGATAAAATTATTTCTTCAAAAAATCTAAAATCTTCCCATTTGGAGATTGGTTGAAATATTCTCAATTGCAAAAAAATGGCATGAGCTTTGTACCAAATAAGAGCATGGATAGATAGTTTCAACCTTATAAAATATTTTTTATGAATTCATCTTGTGAAAATTTAAATGGACCTTCATTTTTGCAGTCAATTCTTTAAATGTACTTTATCATCAAAATGTTATATGCCAATTTTAGCCTCAACCTTGAAGACTAGAGAATTGTTCACTCTAGAAGATGCACATGTCCTTGTTCTTGATCAACCTTCCCATACTACTCCTCTTGATATTTCCCCCTTCTATGCCCCTTTTTTGAGTTATATCTTGAAGAACACTTTCTAGTGTCTATTTTTCCCACAAACCTACAAATTCTTAAAACATCCTATTCTAATTGCCTTAGTATTTATTTATTTTCATAAAGATCTCTATCTAACTCTTTACCCATCCTTTTTTTATGTTAGTCCACTCATAGTACCAATTTTAGGCTCAAAGGTGTTCCTGTATCCACTAATACTCAAGACTTGATGATGGACATAATTTAGAAATCTCATCTACCAACTAAAACTTTGATAAAAATAGATAATTTTGTTATAGTTACCGATTCTTTACGAAAATTAATTATTCATAAAATAGAATAAATAATAAAATATAAATATATAAGGAAATAACCAAATAGAGCATAACACAAGAACACAAATTTATAGTGGGGAAAGTCATACAGTGAAAAAACCCACGAAGCGTCATTATTAAGAAAAATATATTTTTTATATAGTTAAAAAAATAGGAACTTGAGGACAAACCCTTCCTCCTTCCAATTGACCTCATGTATACTTCCACTGTAGGGTGAATATTTCAATATTCACTATTTCAAATTCTCCTCTAATAATTTACCTGCAATTGGAATCTCTTAAATATAGGGAAATAAGATAAGTAGCTCTCTTCTAGAAAGTTGCCATATATTTGACAAAGAACATTAGTATTAATTAACACCAAAACATATTTTTTTAATATTAATAAAGTTATTAATTAATTAAATATTATTTGTAATATGCTAAAAGAATATTTATATTATGAATTTTTATACCTTATAATAGAGTTTTATAAATGTTTATTTTAGGCTTATTTATCATTGTATAGACTCCTAAATTTTATTCTCTAACGCCTATTTAGTGTTTATAAGGGACATATGCTATCAATTTCTTTAGAAAAAAAGAAGTCCCTTAGTATCATACATGATTTCTTTGATAATTATACAACATGGATAAACTACATAGCAAGATGAAGATCATGTATTTCGGCCTATGTGATAAAATTATTGGTACTTAAAAATATCATAATTTTCTTAATGATACTCACAAAGAGGTTTTACAAAGTTTCTTATTAGAGCCTAGGCCTCCTTAAAATAACCTCCCTCTATGTGCATTACATAATGCCTATAGGTATTACATACAATAGACAATGTATTATAAGTGAAAAAAATATAGTGGAAGGGATTAAATAATGCCAATAAATATAATAGTTAAGTACTAGGAGGTGGCATTGTCATGTTCACTTCCCCTTATTGGAAACTCCTTGAGGCCCAACATTTTGAATTTAGATAATATGTACAATATAACTGTTTTATAAATGTGGCTACTTGGATTTAAGCCTAAGTTATCCACAATAATTAGTTGTTGTTGGGATTAATCCTATTGGGACTCAAATTTGTAGTGTTATTTTTTCTTGAGCACCTTCTATTTTGTGTCTTACTCATATTTGATCCATTGTTTATAACCAATTGTAGATATCCTAAATGGGACACCTAAGTGTCAAAAGATGCAGATATCCAAAAAAAACTGTCTAGGCTATTTCTAGTGTTTTCCTTGGTGTTTTGTGTGTTTTTTGGTCTTTTATACTTTCAAGGTTGTCTATACCTATATACCTTCCCTATTGAACAACCCGCTTAAGTCCTTGTTAAAAATTTTTCTGTGTTGTTTTGTTAGAGTTTTAGAGTTTCAGGGTTTCCTATACCCCTATCCATGGTGTTAGTGTTAGGGGATGTCTAACATACTTGTGTTTTCCTTGTGCATTTCAAATTTTTAGAATTTTAGAGTTTTAGTTTCCCATCTTGATACCATTCCTTGTTATCCATTCCCCTTCATCTCTACTCCTTGAACCTCAATCCCTTGCACTCTAAAAATATTAATGTCTTATGAAGTCAGACTTTCGACCTTCAGTTATTTGTGTACCTCTTTTCAATTCCCTTGAAAGCTCAAAACTCCATGAATTTTCTTTATAGAAATTATTAGAGTCAAACTTTTGGCCATTCATTAATTAGGTACCTCTTTCCACCCAACCCTAAAAGTTTGAAACTCCAACAATTACTTTATACAACTTATCAAAGTTGGACTTTTGACCTTCCCTTAACTCAGTATAGAAACATAGAAAAAGGTTGACCTTAAGTTTTATGTTAAGGACCTAGGGTCACTTTTCCTTTTTCTATGGGATCATTTAGGATGCAAATCAACGAGGTAATTAAATTGACTTTCAACCTTGTAGGTGAGTAAATTAAACCTAGATCTGCATCTTTTTTATGGTGTTGGGAAATTGGTTGGAATTGATTTACCTTGATTAACCTAATTAAACTATGTGCCCTAATATAAAAATTCAAGATTCCAACAATCGAGAAACTGTAACAAAAATTCGCAAACAGATCTAAGAAAGGTAGGGTTCTATGTACCTATCCTATAAATTTGGAGACAGTTTGAATAGGAGGTTTAGAGCTACCCAAGGGTGTCTATGTCCTTGTAGGGATATCTAGATCTATTTTCACAGTCCTCTAATGCTATATCAAAGCTTCCCAATTTTGCCTGCAAATTTGTCGAATCACTATTAGATAATTTTGTAGGTGAGTTTCTATGTCTTGTCAAGGTGTAGAGTTTTGAATGCAACAACAGAAAATAGATATTCAAGCTTCCTTCAATCTCCTTCAAACCTTAAACCTACACATTCAAAGAGGGAGGAAGGGTTGTGCCATTTAGGGGCTTGCTTTAGTCAAACCCTGTGTGTGTGTTTCCACTTCCACAATGGCATTGTCAATGATAGAAAGATAAATTATAGGAAGGAATGATGAATCCACAAAGTGTTGCAACTCACCACCCTTCAATGGCTTCCTTGAAGGACTAAATTCATGCACATCTCCTTAAGGTATTGGATCTTTCTTGTTTGATTTACTTGAATTGCTTGGAGACCTGCAAAAGGGTTATCCTTCACAAACAATGATAACATGAACATGCATAAACTCACATAGGATTTGACATGATATTAGGATCTTGAATTGCTACAATAAAGCTCTGAAATGTTGCTCTTGAATACTCTTGACAATAATTCTTTCTCTTAGTTTTTTGTTGTTAGGTTTGAATTGATGCAATAACTAGGTATTTATATGCAATTGCTATAATTTCCACAAATTAAATCTCGATAGCCAACATTGGCAACCTAAATTGCAAATGGTAAAATGTTGACACTGACATATTTGAATTTGGGACCAAGAAAAATAGGGGGTGTTACTGCCATAGGGCATCTTTGTCCTAGCCCTATTTTCCAAAAATTAAGGTGTTGGGGGAAAAATGTTAGATAAATGGATTTGTTTTCCACTTGCAATTTATCGATAATTATTAAAAATAGGCCATAGAATGCATAATTTAGGAGATTACGGGTTCAATTAGTTCCAATAATTAAGGGGGAGAAAAACATAGTGTTAAATTTTCAAGGGCGACAATTTACGATGCTACAAGTACCAAGTTAAACCTCATCTTGACTCACTAATATTGATATGCCAAAAGCCTTTTCTTTGTTGGGGTTCCCCTTTCGGCCTTCTCACATCTCACATCTCCTCTACCATACCTTCCTTGTCATCCCTGACTCCTTAATTCCCTAGTGTTATGATCCTTGGCATGTGGTATGAGTTCCATCTGACCCCCAACATTTTTGAACTCCTACCATTTTCATTGCAACTCCCACCTACTACTATAGACAACCTAGAAACACCATTAATGCATCTCAATGTCCTACAACCACCAAATCAGATCTGATGGAAACCATAAATCATTCTTTATGCAATTTGGCACAAATTCAAAGAAGAAAATCAGCACTTAGTCCACTATGATTTATTGCAACAATTGAGGCCATTGAGCCTGAGAATTCACATCTTGTCCCAAGTCATGTTTTAGTAGATTTCATGGATTTTGGATTGAGTAACATGTTGTTTGAAGTACATTTCGTGGATCTTGCATTGATTAAATTTGTTCAAGATTTTTTTTTTGGCTTAGATTTGGTCACCAAAAAAGGGTTCTATAAATATATGTTCGTTTGGCATATCACGAGGTTGGGATTTTCTAGAGAGATACACATTATAAAGAGAAACTTTGTTGAATGTTGTAAAATTCTTTTTAAAAGATTGTAAAGTTTGCAATGTTATTCCAATGTGTATGTTATATCAAATCCACTCTATAATAATGATATGAACACATGCTTATAAATTTGATTGTCTCTTGCACTACATCACATGTTCTTTGAGAGAAGTTTTCAAGAAGGATGAAAAATCTCTACTTACACATTTGTTATAGGAGTTACTGATTTGATTGGTTCATCTTCAAGGAAGGTGATAATCCTTCCTAGATAATGATCAAGGTATGCGGTGTTTGTCAAGGATTAGTAAGTAAAATCTCATTTGGTGTTTGTCGAGGATTAGTAAGTAAAATCTCATTATAAAAGTCAATGACATGAGTTTGTATATCATTATATTATTATATATTAAACCCCAAAGATAGAATATATTTATTTATTTATCAAAGTTTGTTCCTATACCCCGGGTCAATGGAGCAAGAACAACACAACATTACTAGCCCTTTCCTTCCCCACTACGAAGCAGAAGTCGAACATGTGATCTGAAGGGAGCAAACCTCAAACCCCAGCCAACTCCGCTAAGTAAAATCTCATTTGGTGTTTGTCGAGGATTAGTAAGTAAAATCTCATTATATAAGTCAATGACATGATTTTGTATATCGTTATTATATTATATAGTATTATATATTAAACCCCAAAGATGGAATGCATTTTTTTATTATCAAAGTCTGTTCCTATACCTCAGGTCAGTGGAGCAAGAATGACACAATACTACTGACCCTTGCCTTCCCCACTACAAAGATGGAATGTTGAAGTGATGTACCATATTGGTATAAGTTTTAGACTATGCTATCCCAAGGAGTAGGCACTGATCTTCTCCACTATCCTTATCCATTCATAAAAATATAAATTGGGGAATCACACTTCATTGTTGTATATTAGTTTAGGTTCGTGCCTACCCATTAAAGGTACAAGGATTTTAACACTATAGAATTGTATTCAAACCCTTGTATTTGCATGAACTATTTATCTACCTTTTTCACTATGATAAACCCATTATTCTACAAATATCTAGTGTTGTTACTAGGTACACCTTCTTAGGCTTTATAGAACCTGAAGTGAAGGAAAGAGTCACATATCTCTCATTCATTGTCCTAACATCTTAGTTGTTTTGATCATAGGGATTTTCATCCCCTTATGAATAATTAAAATCTAGTTGAAGAACCATCAAATCCCATGTCTCCATAACCATAACATAGAATATAACTATTTTTTGATCAATAGTCTAACAAAAATGGAGAGTTGTTTCACCATTGAGATTTTTTCTCAAATGAAGTGCACATGGACCTCAAAGTACCTTTTCTTTGATGTTGAACAATATTCTTGGAAAGAACAAAATGAATTTTCCTATCACACTATAAGATGGTACTCTTATTGTTACCCATTTGAAGCTCATCCAATTGCCTCTTTAGCCACATATATTCCTTTGTTGCTTCTATTGCACTTTTGTATTCAAATTTATGGATGAAAGAGCCATAGTAGGTTTCTTTTTTAACTACTCCATGTGATATCAATTGCATCACATTTGAATACATAACTTGAGGTGGATTTCCTAGTTAGTATCATAATAATGAATTAATCTAGCATTTTTGGTGCAAGAATAAACCATAGATAAGTGTACTCTTTAGCATACCTTAATATTATTTTTTTCCATTTTCATTCACCTACATATAAAAATTGCATAAATCTAGATGTATTACCTATTGTGTACAGGTAATAACAGACCTAGTAAGGTAAATCAAACTTAATTATTTTTACAAAGTAGTTTTGGTCATTTCACAAGATGATTTAGGATCTAATTTGATACCTACTTCACTAAGTATAATAGTAGGTTTAAGTTCATTATATTACAATTTTTTAAGCAGATCATGTATTTATCTAGCTTGAGATACTATAATAGAGTGATGATCCTTAAATATAGACATTGCAAGGAATGATGAAAAATTCAAGTTATCTTATTTAAAGGATTGATTTTTACTTTAATAAAATATCATTAAGGCACGGTATTTTCATGAACATAGGTACTTATAAAACTTCCATTCATCTTTTAAGTAGTAAACAATCATCCTATTAAACATAGGCAACCAAAGATCCTTCTAAAAAATATCTTAGTAATGAGCAAGTGATCAAGTGATCCTTTCTAAGATTTCTCCTTGAATAGTTTCTTAAGGTGACAACCACCCATTAAAAGTACATGCATTATAACTAGGAAGTTTAGGAAATTTTGAATCACAAAAAAAATTATAAATACATGCTAAAGCAATGATGTTCTCCATGTACAATAATCCATGTGAAATCATCAATACATTCACATATCCTACCCTTATAGTGTCGCAATCACTAGGAAAAGCTAACAGTATAATATGATAACATAGTCACAACACTATTGCAACTGATATGTATGTAGCTATCAAATAATCATCATAAATTTTGATGGCTTATCTTGAATCCTTCTCTCTTTTTGATAATTTTCTCCATTATTGATAAGAACTTAAATAGATATAACATCTAACTTGACTTAAACTTAAATTGGAAGGTATCATTATTAAGGAATAAGCATACTCCAATTACATGATTCATCAAGGAGTTTAGAGAGTATCTAGCATGAAGTTTCTACCCAAATCTTAATTTACTACATACTTCCACTAGTGCAACAACCTTTGCAAGGGTATAAACATTATTGTTTTGTCACATAAACCCATTTACATCTATATTATCTTATCCTGGGATATTTATCACAATAATGAACATAAATTATTTAGTAAATTTTTAGAAATATTATTTTATTTTTCTTTATGCATAAATCAAGTGTCATTAAGAAGAAGAAAATATACATGTACATTGTTTCAATAAAAAAAATCCATTCATAACCATAGAGCCCTAAATATCACATTTCTAAATATACTTGAATATTTCAAAATATTAACATTATTTGACACTTAAACAAGGAAATCAACACAAGCCCGACTTATACTTCTCTTCTTATAGTGTCGTAAATTATATACCCTTGCAATTTCACCTATATTTTATATGCCCACTTTGGTGTCCATTCCCTTGGTGTTTGTGTAGGCTCATTTGAGCCCTTGCATCAACCTTTCTCTCTCAAGGTGCTCAAGCCTTCTTTTTTAGGGTCACTTATTTATGCCACTTTTACCTTTAACTTATTTCTTCTTGTCTCATGTCATTTTTTAGCATAAATTGTTTGGACACTAGTGCTTAGCGTTGGCGTACACATGTAGCACTAGCATCTCATGACAATTTGTCATTCAAACGATCATTCAGATCATTTTTCCACTTGTCACATTTCCATATTAATAGAAATAGCTCAAAATCAATTGTAACGACTCATCTACATCTTCCCTCCTCTTCTCATTTTTTAATGGAATATTTCATTTTAGAGACTCTCTTAACTCTCAATCTTACACATAGCTCTCTACAACTTGCTACAGCTTGCCACATTAGTAACACAACATTCTCTCACATCTCTCTTGTTATCTTTGGCTTCCTCAAGCCTTTCAAGTAAAATATTTATAGTTTCTAATATCAGTACAAGCATTTCTTGTGCTCCCAAGCACCTTAGGATTATCACATCCCTTATCAAATCATGTTATTTATTTTATTTGATCATTGTTCTTACGTCTAGACACCCTTAAAACACACTATCTCTCGTTTTATCTAACTATCTTGGCTATTGTGAAGGTGGAAACACAAAAGCATGGATCTGACTAAGGCAAATCCCCAAACCCCCAAACATTTTTATCATCTTGTTGTGTTTGCAATTTAGGTGGATTTTGGAACTCAAATCATGCATTCTAGGAGTTTCTAGTGCAATTGGTACAAGACGACACAATGCGTTGATGTTCGAGGAAGAAACCTCCATATTTAAATTGCATGTTCCTTAATGTCTGTATTTTTTGTTTTTGTATTCATTACGTTTTTTTAGAGTAGATATTTTCACCAGTTTATTTCTCTTTAAGAATTTTAGTTGATTAAGTTAATATGAGTGTATGTAGTGGAATTTACTCTCAAATGAACCTAACTTTCTTTTTATCAGAGTCAAATTTCTTGCATTTCACTTCAAGAGTTAAAATAGTATAGATCTCAATCATTTATAAATGACTAATTAATAATTTTCATCATTTTCTTGTCTTGTTATAGATATGAGTATACCAAGAGTAAGGAATAAGGGAATCTACTTTTAATGCACAAATAAATAATAAAAGAAGGCACAAAGTTATTTGAGGGATGATAATGAGGAACACATTTCAAGTGTAAATTTTTAAGCATTACAATTCTTTTATTCAAGTTGAGAAAACTTTTTCAAGAATTTTGTAAGAACCAAATTTTATCTCCAAAGAGAGGACACCAAAAGGTTCTACTTGGTGCACAATAAAAACATAGATACACTAATAGTTAATGAATTGAAGTAGTGTAGTATTCCTATTTTTGGTGTTTTCAATTTTGGCTTGTTATATTGTTATTATAATGTAAACTTTGCATTCTGACATATCGGAGCTTTAGATTATTGTAATAATTATATATACTCATTTGATGTGGTGTGATTATTGACTACAAATAATAATAAAATGATGAAACTATAGACATTATATTTATGTTGAGAAAATAGTTGGTATTGTCATGACACAATTCCTATTTCATTTGTAAAATTATTTTAATATTTAAATTATGATTTATTCAAGTCAAAGATGGTACTAATGATGCTTTATGGTGATAGTACATGTAGAAATTACTGGTAAGGGATCAAATAAGGCCAAGTGGAAATAGTCCGCGAATATAATAAAACCTGATATATTATTGAATTTAAGATGGTTTTGATAAATTAATTTGTTAGTATGAATTATTTTAAGTTATAATTATTATCGTGTTTTCATATGCACTAGTCACATAATTGCTATCATTATCATAGGAGATATCTCTTCTCTACTATTAAAATTATCATTTTCATTTCTTTTGTAATATAAATGGTTTTTTCAATTATAGTAGTTATTGAATGAATGAATGCTTTTCCTATTTACATAAGTTTAGTAAATGTTACAATCTATAAAATTGTGGAAAAGTCATAAGTTTCTCAACCCTATCACAAGAATTATGGTGACATGAAAGAAAATAAATTTTTGGGGTTGTGATTCTATTTTGTTATGGGGACTAATTTCATGTGGAAATCACAAAGTCTTAAGTATATTGGCCACTCTCTTCTTTTTGATGATGAATTACTAAGTGGTGTTATCTCACAATATTGTGTCCCACTTTTTGGTCAAAGTAGGACATTAAAATCAACATTTTTTACCAATTTTTTACTTTATGAAACCTATAGCAACTAAACCATTAATAATTTGGAGATGATGTGAACTAGTGATTTGCTAGGATTTGTGTGTAGATTCTTTTTTTTTTTAATTTCAAGAAAATTGTGATTTTTTTACAGAACTTTTAATAACTTGTTTTTTTATAGTAAACAACATTTTTAAAAGTGTTGTTTATGTCGTAGCACATAACTTTTTTTTATTGAAAGGATAAATTATAACTTTTTAAATATAGATTTTTAACATCAATATATATTGCATGGATATTTTTTCATAATTTTTTGTTACATATTTTTTTAATTAATTTTGAAGTTAGAGTAATTATAATTTGGACATAGGTGTATGTCGTAACACATAACTTGTTTTATATGTATTGAAATTATTATTATTTTTTGTTGAAACAAGGACACCAATACCTTGTGCAAACATATTTTTAGAATTTTTTTATCTAGTTTTCTATTTTTCTACTTGTGTGAAACAAATAAGTTGATGTTTGGTGAAAAATCTACATTCACAAGAAATAAAAGATAAATATAATAATAAATTAAAAATATTATAAATTATACTTTTTGGAAAGCTTATAATAATGGCTACATACTTACAAAACATAATTTTTAAATGATTTTATTTGATCTTTCAAAAGGTAAAGAAAAAGTGGTTTTTTGTTAGCATTTTAATAGGAGTGAAGGAGACTCCATTGTGATCATGATTTAAGACTCAAAGGGTTCTGTCTAAGGGGGTTTAATATAAGGAGGTCTTATCTAACCCCCTTCAATTAAATATCTTTAGATGGAACCCCTTAAGGTGTAAATCATTAATTTTTCTAAAAAATATGTGATTTCAGGAAAAAATCAAGATGTCCCAAGTTTAGGACCCATTATTGTGGGATAACCCAATGTGATCTAAAACATCAATTAAAAATACACAATTAAAATAAAAATAAATCATACACTTTACTTCATGGACTATGAAAAGCTCATACCAAGTATTCAAAATGTAATTTTGAATTTGCATTATGTTAAAATAAAAATTACTACTACATTTAAGCAAGAACTAGAGGACAAAGGTAGTAAATCATATTAATTGGCTTCGATGAATAATTTAATGAATCCTCTTGAAGGAGGTAAAAGTAGTGGAGCTAGTGGTGATCCATTAGTTTTAGTTTTCTTATTTTATTTCCTAGGTTAAGTTGTAGAAAATTATGGAGCAAATGGTATGGTTCTATTGTGTTGTGTGAGTTAAGAAGAGAATAGGTTGAATAGAATGGGGTATGAATTTTTAGTTGGTTGTTTTCATTTTCAACTTAATATCTAGGTTGTTATTACAATTATCCTATGTGTGGTGTTTTGGAGTCATCTTGCAAGAAATAATTATTGGTTGAAACATGCAATGAATTATGGGCTTGAGTTTGCATTTGTTTGGTTCATTTGAAGAATACGTGGTTTTATTATATTTTGTTATTATTTTTTATTCAAGTAAAAATAGGTTTTGAAGGGACTCGAAACCCTTTACAATAAAAAAACAAGGTTGTAGAAAGGAAAACCTGCATCTAGCCAAAAACCAACTCCCAAATAAGACCCGTCAAGATTTACATTTAGAACCACTCTTGTGGGAACGAAGATTCATGTCAAAAGAAGCCCTAGAGGATTTAGCTTTCTTGCCCTTAACAGTGATCCAGCCTTCTTCCACTTGCGCAGCCTTACCATGCCACGCCAGCTCACAATTTTCTTGAAGATGAATACCTGCAGCCAAATTCTTAGGGGTTTCATCTTTATTCCTTTATGCAGACAAAGACTTATTTGAAAAGCCACCGGGTATGGAAGCCGAAGCGCTATCACCAGAAATGGTAGCCTGAGACCTAGTCACTTGCTTAGTAGGGGTAGCCTTAACAACCCCACCATTTGAGACGTTTGGAGGGGGCGACTCAAGACCCTGTGATTCAGAAGCAACCACCTCAAAAAAACTACTATTTTGATCAACTTTCTTCTCAACCGTATAATGTTGTTGAGAAGCACCTTTCCACCAAGTAGTCATTTTTGCTTTTTTCTCAAATCCACATTGTGCAGCAGCATGTCTAGTTTTGAAACATCTTCTACACCGGAAGGGAATCCCTTCATAATCTAAAGATTGGACCCAAGAACCTTTAGAAGAATTAAGTAAAACCTCAGCAGACAACCCTTTTGAAACATCGATTTCAACAAGTATGCGAGCAAAGGTGGAGTGAAGAAAGTATGAAGATTCAACATCCACCAACAAAAAATCACCAAGGGCTTCACCCACCTCCTCCAGAAGAGAGTCATTCCAAAGGTGGAGGGGAAGATTAGGCAATCGTACCCAAATCGGGATCTTGTTAAAAGTTTCAGAAGCAGAGTTGAAATTTGAAGGCCAAGGCTTAATCATCAACAAATATTTGTCTTCCCAGCTAAAAACAGGCTTTGAAGGGACCCGAAACCCTTTACAATAAAAAACAAGGTTGTAGAAAGGAAAACTTGCAGCTAGCCAAAAACTAGCTCCCAAACAAGACCCGTCAAGATTTACATTTAGAACCACTCTTGTGGGAACGGAGAGTCATGTCAAAAGAAGGCCTAAAGGATTTAGCTTTCTTGCCCTTAATAGTGATCCAGCCTTCTTCGACTTGCGCAGCCTTACCATGCCACACCAGCTCACAATTTTCTTGAAGATGAATACCTGCAGCCAAATTCTTAGGGGTTTCATCTTTATTCCTTTGCGCAGATAAAGACTTATCTAAAAAGCTGCCAGGTATGGAAGCTGAAGCGCTATCACCAGAAATGGCAGCCTGAGACCTAGTCACTTGATCATTAGGGGTAGCCTTAACTGTAAGGAAAATTAGATGCGGAAAACAATTCTCCTAACGTCAATACCTCAGGAAAGAATGTAGATACACTTTAAAATTTACAATTATAGTCAAGTTAAGATGCACTATGAAACAGATTACAGAAACAGAGTTTTGACAATCACACAAGAACACCAGATATACGTGGGAAAACCCTTACGTGAGAAAAACCCACCACACCAAGAGAAATCACTTTGTATTACAGTAATTGAGATTACATACAATAGTCAGACTTATCTTACTGGTGTCTGTTTACAACAACATTCACCATTTACAATATTGCGCAGGAATCTTCACAATTATAGTTCACATAATAGAATTCATTCACTGATCCAACCACTCAACAATCTGTCGATTCAACCAACGAACTAACCAATAATCCCACCTAATCACAAACTGCTATCTCAGAGTATGTCCATGTCGAACTCTGTCTGTAGAACTTCCTCACAAAACTGTCACAACTAACTGTCTTCCAACTGTTCACATTTGGCTCCTCCTATTCGTCCACGATATGTCACATCGGAAGGTCTTACTCGGTCAACAGAATTCACACTGTGTAGGCATCTCGGTGAGACACTAACAGTGTCTCGCCGATGTCGTATATCCTTCATACTGATGTCGCCAAGAGTCTCAGTTATTGCTAAGACGTTCTATCGAGCTCCATAAGTTACACCGAGTCACCAAGCATTCGCCTAGACCTACCGCTTTCGCCAGGAGATCATAGCAAGTCACCAAAGGTATACCGAAGACACAAGTCATATCGAGCTCCAAATGATATTCGGCAAGACATACCGATATCGCCAAGAGGTTTCTCCAAGACATAAAGGTTACCCCGAAGTCTTCACCCGTCGCCAAGACATTACCCTTTGCTGAGAGAACATACCGATCTCCATATGTTACCCCGAAGACTCCAACATAAAACAATGTCGGTGAGACATGTAGCTCTTGCTAAGACTTCTCACCAAGCTCTATGACTTACCCCGAAAGCTTCATCTGTCGCCAAGAGTTACCCCGATAGCCATCGGCTATCGGCAAAACATTCACCATCGCTAAGGGGTTTCTCCGATCGCTTTGAGTTACACCGAAGAATGTTTGGATGTGTCCCCTGTCAGCAAGACATTAGCTTTCACTAAGACGCTTCACCGAGCCGCCGTGTTACACCAAAGATCATGGTCGCCAAGAGTCTCCCCGAAATACGATTAAATGGCCTGTCGTCCAAAGGTCTCCCGAGCGCTATGAAGTCATAATGAACACACTATGTCACAGTGATAGACTCCATAGTGTAACCTTTCGGCAAGACTTCTGCAAGGTCACAGCGACTTGTTCAAAACAGAATGATACAAACTGCTTGTCGGCCAGACATTGAAGCTGTCACACCGACTTGGCTCTAATGGAGGTTTTAGCCTATATAGTTTGAGGCACAT